>VWZK01001301.1:0-232235 GCA_013396935.1 Baryphthengus martii | reverse complement strand
TAAATGAAAATGCCCTTGCAGTTAGATGTCATTATCTCCATTGCTTCCTCCAGCCTATCAAGTTGCTCATGTGGATGCTTCCTAATCTGCTTTGGAGTTTAGAGTTCATTGTAATCAAGTCAAAGTAAATTGGGTTAGCAAAGACCTATTTATTAGATTCCTGCGTAAATCTGTTTGATTTTGAACCTGGCAGCCAGAAAGCTGACTGAAAGGACAGAAAGTACAATATATAGAGGAGCGGAAAAAAATGCCAGGCTGCTAAAGGAAGATGAAGGACCACAACCTCCCCATTTGGCACAGGGCAAGATACCTGTGTCAGGGGTGGATGCTGTCAGCTCTCACACAATGCTTCTTCCCTTTCCCTTCTTCCAGGCAATTACAGATGTGTTTACAGGCAAGTAATTGTTAATCTCCCCTTCCTTCCATCTTCACATCATACTTTCTGGTGATATAAGTATGGTTTCTCACACCTATTATGTAGGTGCTTCTAGGTATGTAATAAAAGAGAGGCCGAGAGGAAGGAGAGGGGGAAGATGCTCAAACAAATCTCAGATTTCAGGGCTCTTTGCAGAAATCCAGTGCTTGCAACCCCTGAAATTTCTAATGCCACCTGTGATGATTTGAGTGAATAGAGATAGTAACACAGGATTCTAAACTTATGAACAATTCTGTGCACAAGCTACAGCGACAATCCAGCTTTTCTTTTACATGAAAAATTGTCCAACTATTTACTTGAAATTGCACAAATTCTAGCATGGTCCCGGGTTTTTCTGGCGTTCATCTGTCACACTGTCTGTCATATAAAACTTCCCAGAGTTAAAATCCACATCCCTTTAGCATGTCAGTGAAGTGTTGTTGGCCAGTGCTCTTGTTCTGATGGATGATACTAGTGACAGCTGCCAGAAAACATAGTTAAATTGCTCAACAGATACCTTGGAGGCATATACAGCAATATGTATTACCTAAGAAGAACCAATATATATCTTTCTGTTCATCAGTTTGTACGTGTACACTTTGTTCTTTTATATGAACCTTCTAAAACCAATTTCTCTGGCGTTACTTATTTGGACATCACTAGTATGATTAATAAATGCAGAGCTGGAATTGACAATAGCTGGATTAAAACACCAAGCCCAACCATCAAAAGCTATAAATTGGTATAGATCTATTGACAGAAGTATGCCAAGGGTTTGGTCACTCTTGTTTATAATGCCATTATTTCATTATCATATATCTACTGACAGAATGGCACATCTCCTAAATCTGACTACTAAAGTAAGCCCAGATTTTTTTTTAAACTGTGAGCTGAGGTTCATTTTCTTTTGCTTGCCTTTTTTTTTTCTTGTCTAACCAATTGAATGTACTTGATTTGCAGTGAGACTGATTTGTTCTTAATTTTTAAAGCAGACCCAGCTTGCACAGAGCTTAAATGGATCTACGAGTCTTTCTGCCAAATACATCCCATATCTAGAGATGGCCTGTCACAAATGAGTGGATTTGGGAAATACAGCTTCTAGTTTCCTGAGAATTTGTAATTTTCCTTTAGCTTTGGTCAAAATCAGACCAACTGCTTATTGTATTCAGCTTTTTACAAGAGAAAACTTCAAAAGAGTCCACATATAAATAAAGAAACTAGCGGGGGGTGGTAGTGGGTGTCTAGAACATACCACATTGATGCTTAGTTTTCAATTATTTTAAATATGAAAGCGTACTTTACTTTCTGATATATATTGACTCTTCCTACTACACAGATGACAAAGGCTGTTATCAAACACAAAATATGCAACTTTTCTTTTCAGGGCCATATCATATTCAGATTTTCAATGAAATCACTCTGACCAGATTCTCTTCCAATATAAACTCTTCTATCAAAACATTTCTAACCAGCTTTAAAAAAAACTATAAAATCAGTGTTTCTTAAAATTTATGGTTATCATCAACAACCTTCAGCTCTACATAAGCTCTAAAGTACTGGCAGTCCAAAAAAGCATGGAAGAAAATGGTGTTAAAAAAGCAGAAATATTGGGGTCAAATAGCTGAGGTCAAACTTCAGGTCAGTAGAAGAGACCCAAAGAGAGCACAGGTCTCCCAACTCCTAGGCTGGGGCCAGACTCTGGCCAGCAATGTCTCTAATTAGCAGTGTAGATATCCACTTTATTTATGTCAATGATATTTACCTACTTAAAGCTGTGATCACAGTTAAAGAGTCACATTGAGGTTCCCTTGAAAATCCAGGTTGTTATTTTATAATTAGCATAGTATATATACATACAGGACAAGGCTGTCTCAGCAATAGATTTAATTCAGCGGCTAAGCCTTGGCAGTCAGGGTACATTTTAAAGACTCTAAAACTATTTATTTAGTCCCTGTTAATTTTAGCACTGAAGAAGCTGACCAGACATTTGTTTCACAGCACTGTTAGATCCCCAGTAGGTTCTGCTCTTTCTTATTGATAAATATATTTTCTGCCAATTCAATTTTATGTGTTTTTTTTGTTTGGTTTTGGTTTTTTGTTTTGTTTTTTTCCAGGTCAATCCGTAAACCAGAAATAATATCCTCAGTCAGTGCAGTATATGCATAAAAAAAAAAATAAAAAAAATAAAAAAAAAAAATCAAGCTACTCTCATCTCTTGAGGTTTCTGACAGAAGACTGGAGGTGCAAAGCTATTTCAAACTAAACTGTGCCATTTCATGCAGAAGTAACACACAACTGTATCTGTTGTTGTTTTGTTGTGTTTTTTTTCTTCTGGATAAAATATTGTTTAACAGATCTCTATTTCTGCATTTAAACTGCCAGAGAGCAGTCAGGATATGCAGTGAGACAAAAAAAATAATACTGATAGTATTTTAAACACTCCAAAAACTGTAACTTAAAAATAACACTTGAGCATTAGGTTTCTGAGAAAATACAGAAAATATGAACTTCTAAAAACTAGTAATTTTATAATCAAGATATTCAAAGAAACATAAATGAATTCAGGTATTCTGAGAGTACAGATTTGGTGCAGTTTATTTAGAAACCCAGATCCAAAATCTCACATGTAAATGTAGATAGTTTCTACACACAGTCACAGTTCCATTTGTAGTCTGTAGCTATCATAAAGCAAAGCTTTCCTAACAGTCGTGTATCCTACACTCCTTTCCTCTTACAGGACAGCCAGTTTAATATTGCATTTGAGAGAGATGTTCAGCTGGCTCAAGAATTGGTTAAGCTCTGTGCCAGCCATGATGCATGAAAAATTTTGGAGGCAGTCTGCCTTCCTCATTCAAAGTCTCTATTAGATTGCTACAAGACACCACTAGTTCCTTGTAGATGAAGCTCAAAATGTTCAGCACCTGCCTATCGTGTTTTAAAATACAGACAAAGGAAATCAAGGTGAATGGGACTACAAAATCAGATGAAGAAGAGAAAGAAACTGCTCATATAAACGCCTTTAGGCAGCATACTGGAAAGCAGTATTCAGGGAGGCATCGCACTTAGAGAAAGGATTGCATAAGCAAGGATGAGGTCAATAAGAAAGTGGCAAAAAGACTTGAATATCAACGTGGGAAGTATGGAGAGACAAGAATTGTTGGTGCAAAATGTGAAAAAATGCTATCAAAGGGACAGACAAAACCATGGGGAGAAGTTCTCATTACTGAAACTAAAGGTGTGTGGTGGCCAGGAAATAGTAATAGTAATAAAGGTTACATAGGTAGGATAATATTTTAGAATAGGAATAGTAATAGGAATAGAATAGGAAATAGTAATAGTAATAAAGGTTACATAGGTAGGATAATATTTTAGAATGCTGGAGTACTTTAGGGTTTGGTTTTTTTTTAAAAATGGTAGTGTAGATAAAACTGGACTAGTTTAGGATAAAATCTCTTTGAGGTAGAATGATTTGTGATAGAGATCTATTCTTGGTCTTCGCACTTGGTTATAGATACAGATGAAGAACTCTATAAAAATACTCCTAGAAGACAGAAAAGTTAATGTGAATTATGTCACAGTGAGAAATTATAGCTTCCCTAACACAAACTAATTTGGACTGGATATGCCTGACACAAACATGTTGTGTTGGAAGACACAAAATTTAGCTCCACTTTTCTATCATTATAATGGCTGGCTCAAACTTTGGGAAAGAGTCTAGACTAATTCACATTTCTGTTTGAAAAAATTGAAGTATATGCTTCTGGCAACAAATTATTATTAATTAGTAATTTTTCAAAAGTTTACTGAGATAAATTAAATATTATGAATTGATAGAAGAGTAATTTTGAAGTAAAAAAAAAATCATAGCTTTTTTGTTACCAAAGTAATAAAATATTTGTTTAAATGGTAGAAAAATAACTGTTACTTTGAGAGGTGGACTCAGCTGCTTTCCAAAATTTATGTATCTTACATCATCTGGTCATAAAATACTCATAAATATGAAGAGATGCATCAAACATTTTTCAGAAGCTTATTTTAATAATTGTGTAGCTTGACTTTTATTGTTTGAACATGAAATTGTGGCCTTCAAGGAGTTTAGCTTACCTTTTATTTCTTTTCTAAACAAGCCCTATAACTTAGCCTAATATTTCCTATTTATTTCCTTTACAAACAATATTCATACACATATACAATGTTTCTGTAAGGAAACTAGGGGTACTGGTGTTTACACTAACGTGAGCACATGCAGATGAGAGTAACAAAGGCAGAAAGTTGCCTTGGTAATTTCTAAGTGAGACAAGCTAATATATTTCTTGTAATATACTTAAAAGAATTCCTTAGTCTTTTAATAAATTTGTTGACAATCAAATACTACTGTAAAGAGCCGGGCTTAAATTTGGATTCTACTCAAATTAGTCAATAGAAGAGACACTAAATGGCCCTGGAAAGAAAAGTTGCATATTTTGTGTTTGATAACAGCCTGTGTCAGCTGTGTAGTAGGAAGAGGCAATATATATTAGAAAGTAAAGTACACTTTCATATTTAAAATAATCGAAAACTAAGCATCAATGTGTTATCTTCCAAACACCCACTACCACCACCCATTATTTTCTTTATTTGTATGGGGACTATCTTGAAGTTTTCTCTTGTAAAACATTTTTTTTTATTTTATCTTAATTTCAGATTATGGTACACTGGAATAAACTTGTGTCCAGTCTTGGTAGAAGTATTGCTTATACAGGTTTTCAACTTTTGTTTATAATGCTCACTAAGAACTATATGGACAAAATAAAGGTTTCTGGTCAAGTATGGATCATTTATGGCCATGTCACATAACTATGAAGAACAGTGCATTCAAAGTCAATATGAAAGGGAAATATTACATTAATTATCAAATAAACCAACTTCGGGTAACAGATTAAACACTATTTATACACTAAACAAAAGACCAAGGTCAAATCTTACCCTCTTTTCTTCCCCAGCAACAAAACTCACTGAGTTCTAGGGAGGTCTTCTGATTTATTTTATGACTTAAGCAGATAAACACAATTCTAAGACTCCTCTCCAAAGCTCTCTTGGAAAGAAAATTAAATGTACTCGATGGTGATCTAATTACATATTTACAGATAGAACCCTCCATAAAGAAATGTTTACATTCTTAAATGTGATGTAAGAAAATTAAAATTAATTTCCTTGGTGAAGGAGCCTGGCTATGGAAGCCTGAAATGTAACTTAAGCAGCTGGAAAAAAGTGCAATTTTTTTCTCCAATGAATGCCAGTTCTACTTGTGGATTGAAATCAACTTCTCTGTCTTTGAAGACAAGCTATGTTATGTTTCCCTGTTTGTGTGCTTTCCATAATCAGGATTTTTGTTATCTTTGAAAAAGAGACATAGAAACAGAGAGATAGAAAGAATCCAGTATTTAGACCAGGTGCTTGCCCCAAAATCAGATCATCTATTCCCAAGACTACTGACAGGTGTTTGTCAAGAGTCTAGTTGAAAACCTGCGATAAGGGAGATTTCACAACATTCCCAGGAAATCTATTACTTATTGTAAACCAACTGAAAGCAAGCTCAAAAGTACAGAAGGTAAATTAAAAATCTGCTTAGAAACCTCAAACATGTGCTTTGGGGAAATCACAATCTGCTTTACCCCTTGAAGAATACTCCTTATCTTATTCATGGAATCCATAAGTTTTGTATATATATTTATATAAAGCAGTAATATACTAAGTACCATTAACAGGCATTACAGATTACTTAATAAGTTCTAGCCTTGGGCTGTCTGCATGTGGTCTGCAAATACCAAAAGACTGTCTCTGTTCCTAGGTAGTTGTGCTCAACATATAAAAGAAAAGGCAGTCCATGGGCAGCCCAATCAGAAAGTACAAGACAGCACTGGAAAGCAGGATGGCACCATTTAGCATTTCAAACTTTCATGAAGTTTTGGTAAATTTTTAATGGAATCCTGGAACCAAAGGAAGAGAGAGACAACTTTGCACTTACTTGTATATAACTCCCTGCAGGCATGGAAAGCATCACAGAAAAAGCATAAGGATTTGTTTTAATGTGAATCCAGCAATACAGGAGGTTGATGGCATGGACAAGTCAAGAGCCAGACAAGTGGCTTCTCTGCAATGAATGGGAAATTATTTAAGAAATAATAGGGAAATAGTAAGAAAATAGGAATAGACTGAGCACCTTAGAAATTGATGGTGAGCAGCTTGTGTTTGATTAGATTAACAGAAAGAGAACCATGGAGAACTGCTTAGAGAAGACTTATAACCGAACAAGTAGTACCAGAAATAAATTTCCTCCTCAATATTTTTCTGAAAGATAAGGGGAAAATAGGGAAGATTACATTTGTCAAGGTTGGGCAAAATCAAACTTTAAGTAATGTAACTACAGGAAAAGACTAGATTAAAATTTCATCTGTGTGCTTTGATATAAAGTCCATGCTTTAGTTATGTTATTCAGGAAAAAAAAAACAATCTGCAAAGGTTAGATAAAACTTGTATGTTGGAAACACAAAGGGGTTGGAAACACTGGGGTTATTACTTGTAGAAGAACAGTATGATGATGGCGGTATTTTCTACAATGATTAGGAAAACAAGTAGTAAGATGACGTGTGAATTAAAATTAAAAGCTCTATTAGCCATCAGAGGTGACTGCTTTTAAACCAAATGAGAGACACTTGAGGCATGGGACAAGATTTTAGGGTCAGGGGAAAAAAGAAATTCAATCTAGATTATGGTTGTAGATTTGTGAGTAAACCAACGGGGGAAAAACCTCTGTCTTTAAGACAGGCTGATCTCTACTTCATCTAAAGGAATATGTTTCTGGCACAAATTGCATTTTCAACTTGTTGCTTCGCAAGTACTTTAAAATATTAACTATTCAAATTAAATATTAAAAGTATGTTTAGCTGAATAGATTTTGTGATATTGACTTAATGTCACTGTGACACTGGGCATTTTAATTCCAACTCACATGAAACTACCAATGAATGAAATTTTGGTAATAGGAAGTGACATTAAAACGTTGATCTTGTAATGGTCTGATGCTAGTGAAGCAATTAGGTCAGTATGCAGAGAAGAACTTGAAACTACACTGAGAAAGTTCTCACTGGATATTTTCATGGCAAGAAAATGTACAAGTGAAGGACTAATTCTGGAGAAGTTTCATTGCACCAAGGAATTCCTTCATAAAAGGAGTCCCGTGAGGAATTTAATCAAGTTCAATTAGGCTTGGTAATCTTTTACAAAAGTTTTTCACAGCAGAACCTTCACAGAGGTATCTTGCTGATACCTGTAGTCGTTTCAGCTCCTAGATAAACGAGCTTCAATGATTTCAGGGTGCAAACAAATTCTGTTGGTTTTTTTGTTTTTTTTCAAAGCACAACTCTCACCACTTTGCCTTCACACTGTACAATAGGTTGAAAGAGCACATACAGACACTGAAATCCATATCACCTCCTGAGTCGTTTAACAAATTGCATGGTCAGCAGTTCCAAGATCCCACTTTGTGCATAATTAACATCAGTAGAGGTTAATTACAGCTACCCATAAAGCTTCATTATAATCAAGCAGAGGGTAAAAGTAATTTGAACAATTTAATTATTAAAAAAATTATATAGTCAATGTGATAATCACTGTACAATATAGTTTATCTTTTCTAAAACCCACTCTGAAACTTCTGATCTATTTTGCAAGTATTGTGTGCAGGAAAATTTATAAAATATGTTGTTAAATCTGGTAGACAGGCTGTAAATACTTAGAATCACTAACAGGAGCACAAGGAGGTGCACAAATAATGCAGAGGAAGAACAGGTCAATGGTGAACCTTGATTAACTGAAAAGAAAATTTATCAGAACTTCGTTGTGATGATGCAGGGATTTTCACTTCACAATTACCTTTCTCCAAGGTGCAGCTATAGTGTTTTATCTAGTCTTTCTACATTCTTCATCCAAAGTTAGAAGAATTCAAGAACTTAGTATTTTTCTCTATGTCACAAAACTTGGCTCTGAATTTTCCAGTAAATGGAAAAATTAGATAGTGCTGTGTTTCTTTTCAAATCCTTTTGTAACCCTCTGTACATGGAGCAGGTGAATGTTACTATGGTAACCCATTAAAGTACCTTCTAAATAAATTTAACAGTTTATCTCTTCACAGACAATGAAAAAACAGAGTATGAGAGAAAGAAAAATGAGAAGAAGGAATCCTTCTTGTAAGTGCTTAAAAGCTGATAAGACCAGACTGGCTTCTTAGTGCATGTAATTATTACGTGGATTTAATTGTAATCTGAATTTTCAAATCAGTCTGTAAAATGACCCAGTTTATCTAGATGCAGGCATGCAAGGTACTATGCCAGGGATTTATCACCAAAGGGAGTAATTCTATCTTCCTATAGAAAGACTAAAGCTTAAATCTTAGCCTTCATCATAAACTACAGTTGACAACAAATCCACAGTACCCCATAGCCTGGTCCCTAGAGCATACAGAGGAAGCTGAAACATGCAGGAGCAACAGGGAATTATCTTCTTGTATTAAAAAGGTGAAATTGTTAACAGTGCTGTAAGATCCTTCCTCCAGCTCATCCAATTTGCTATTGTATCTGTCAATGCCAGTAACTTCAGATACTATATTTTTAGAATGTTACTGGACACAGATAAAATAATTTTTAAATTCTCTGAGAAAAAGGAGGATAACTCCTCAGATATGCTCAGTCAGATACTCAATTCAAACATATTTATGCGTATCTCAGTGAATTGTGGCTTCCAAAGTAATTTAAGTACAGAACAAAAAAACTAAGAAACGTCTTTGTGAAACACTGAAACAGATTTCTTTGCAAGATACTGAAATGGAAATACAAAATATGAACAATCAACATCTGCATAGGTCTTGTGAAACAGTACGTTACACATATTTAATAGCAGTGTATGGTTCCACAGCTGCTTGAGGGAATGTGCAATAAATACCCTTATAGCGCCTACATCCGGTAAAACTTTCCAGAAATTAGAACATGGTGGAAGGATGTTAAAGAAATGACCCATAGAATTCCTAAGGAAACACTACTGATCGATTTCACTCCGTCTCTTAGAACTCTGATATACCTAGTTTATAATAGGAAAAGTTTTGTAAGAATGCAGAGCTTATTTTGCTGACAATAAGATTTACTGCAAAATAATCAACGTGCTTCTGCAAAAAGGGTTCACAAAGTTATTTTGGTACTTTAAAAATGACAGTTAATGGCATGCATAACAATTACTCCCCCATCTAGACTGCTTTCTAAACTTTTTGTGAAGATGTTGATGAAGAAAAAGGCTAAACTTTTTTTTTTTCTTTTTTATAAAGGCCAGTACCTGCCTCAAGTCTGAGGCAGCAGGTTTAGCATGGGTATTGCCAGGAGAGCCAGGGAATGCTGCTGGCCCAAGCCTTCTGGCTGCTTCTCACTCAAGTGGAAGGTCTGCATTTTTCCTCCCATACAGATGCTGTATAACAGAATTACAAGGCATTTTTTCCCCCCCCCCCGCCTTTTTTTTTTTTCTTCCCCCTCGGGTTTTCATATTCAATAGGAAGAATAGGTTACGCTGGCATGTAGATCCCAGGTAGCTCAGTTCAAGGCGGTACAGAGCTGGAAGAAGTTAAACTTGATGAAAAGATCTTTCTGTTGGTTGGATGAAACAGTCCTTTTCACAGGAAAATATTTGGTTTCGTGCTAACAAAATCTTGAAAAAAAGGAGTCATACTAATCTCAAAATTATTGAAATGAAGTATTTTTATTCATATCTTTTCTTTTTCTTATGTGGGATAGGCAGGAGAATGTCTAAGAAAAAAGAAAAAGACAGATAATTCTATTCCTCCTCTACAACAGAAAAAGTGGAAGAAGAGAACATTATGGAATCCCATTCTTTTTCCTGATGGGAAATATAATGGGCTCCTTGTTCTTCAGTCAACATCTGTTACTATTCCTACATCCTTCTAATCCATGGGAGCTTATTTGCAGCAAAGAACATATTTATACCATGGTATTTAGAACATAACATGTAATTAATTGTCAAAATTACTACATTGTGTATGACACAGAAGCAGCAATTATTGACAGTTTTGTTAGTTAAGAAAATTCCTAATGTAAGCAAGGCATACTCCTACTTAATTTTTGTCCTTTCAAGATGAAGTAAACTTAGTTTTCCAATGTTCCATTTATTTTGTTTTCTGTATTTTATTAGTTGTACATTACATTCATATAGCAGGTCTACTTCCGTGTCCTTTTGCTTACTATGTTTCTTTCTTAGAAAATATTACAAAACTTCATTTCAAAGAATAATTTTCTACTATGAGAATGATGCTTTTTGCTGTCCATGACACTCTTTCATTCAATTATCGCTCACTAATAAAAAGAACTCTGAAATCAGTAAGAAGTAAAACAAAATGTTAGTAAAAACCCATGCTCCTAAGAAAGTTTTGACAACAAAAGATAAAAGTAGTAAAGCTCCATGACATTTGCTGGGGACTTCAATATTGCTTTTGGCAAAAAAGAAGGAATGCAGATAATAGAGTGAATAGAGACAACCTGAAATCCTAACATAGGGACGATTAGGGTAGAAGATTCCAAATAATTTATGATCAAAAATAAAAAATTAACTGTAGCACTGATTCTTTTTCTAGGGAAATGGAGAACTGTGTATACTTTAAAAATAAATAATAATAATGAAAAATGATTAGTCTGTCAAATTGCTCCAACACACTTAACTTTAACCTCAAATTTAAATTGACTTGCCTGGTGTATTCAAGCACAGACAAGAGCATGTTGTGGCTTTAGGCATGGATAGTCCCGGTCCTTTCAATGGGTCATAAAGGCATGCTCAGTTTAGGCATCTGCTTAGCTTACGGCCCTAATGAGTTAGTTAAACAGTTCATGGCAGACACAGCTCAGAAAAGGATACAGCCAGGTATTAAACCCTGGCTCATTTTTAAAATGCTCTAAAGAAATTAAGGTCAAATACAGTGCTTCAAATCTTCAGCAGAGAGCCATGGGAAATGCAAGGTCTGTCAGTTATGTATGTGGATAGGCCCACATTTCCTTTTGAGGGTCACGCCAGACACCTGTAGCCCAGAGCTTGAAGAGGCAGCTCCTGCCAAGGCTGTTGCAGGTACAGCTGGGGACGCGGCTGCCAGGACAGCCCTATCGCCTTTGCTCAGGTAGGCTGCTCAGTGAAGCAAGGATTTAGATGGTGGAGAAGTAGAGCATGGCATAACATGCTCCCTAGAGCACTGGAGGTTCATTCACCAGGACAGATTTATAGTAAGCCAGATGGACACACGTTAGAGATGATATGGCACAGAAGTCATGGCTCAACTATTATCAGTTACTAATTCACCTAATTTTGGACTAAGTCAATAGCTAGCACCTGATTTTAGCATTTCTAGCAGCTGATATTTATCTCTCTCCCTTCCTCATTCATGCAGCTTTTACTGTTTCTATTATGTATTTTTCATAATATTGTAGTTTTTAAAAAAATACTTTTCTCTTAGCAACACAAACACACTTCTTTTAGCAGTGGAAATAAAAGAAACCACTGTTTATAACAAAAAGATCTGATGAAAATCGAAAAACAACCTACATTTCCATCAAAGGAAAGGCAAAGCCGTTTCAGATGTGTTTACTTTTTTGTATCATTAAATAGCAAATATTTCATAGAATGGTTTGTGGAATGACCAAAATAATTTGGGTTACAAACAAGACATAAAATACATAGGACCTGCCATAGAAATGAAAACATTCTTTCCAGTGCTTATCAGAATGTATCTTTCTAAATAAGAAATACTTTAAAGTATTGTGTGAAGGATCATGAAATTAGGAAAATAGTCAACATATAACTAAAAACATTTGAAATTTTGTAGCAGTGGATGGTGAACCAAAGTTATTTCTAGACTTACAGAACGCACCCAAGATGTGAACCTAAGGGAAAGAAAATGCCAGAGTTTACATACGTGAAATAACAGGAAAGTCTTAGAAATGAGTATGAGCACTTTTAACATCTGAGTGATTTGGAACTTCGCAACAATTCATTCTACCTGTGTTTCAGGGACTCTGTCAAAAAGCTTTCCATTCTGCTATCTGACTAAGAGTACAGGCAGCTGTATTTTGGTGCATGCTCTGAATAGCTGTATTAGATACAGCCAGTACATCTCTGGGTATCAGAGGATGAGGGTGGGGGAAATAGATGAGGTTTTTAGGGAAAAAAAAAAAAAAACAAAACAAAAAAGGGGTAGGCTATTTTGAAATACAGTTGCCAAAAACTTGGTGTCAGCATTATCACCCAGGATGAACATGTGGCTGCAGAAATGCATGGATTTTCTCATGGCACAATGGCAGGATCCCATCCAGAGGGAGTGGAGGACCTTAGTCCTCAGAGAGTAAATTCTGTGAGAATTGTTCATTTCAGTTTAAACTGTGTTAACTGTCTTTTCCCATCATAATGACACTGTTTGCTGCTTCACCTCTCCTCTGTCCTAGTTAGATTGGTAACAAACCCTCCCTGATGAAAGATTCACGAGAGACATCCTGTCACTGGTGACAGCACAGTGTAACACTATCCAAATTTTGTCAAGTCTAGTAATGACCATGACCCTGGACACTTAAAATGGACTCTACGCAGCTTACTAAAAATATTTATCTTCTCTCATGTGACTTTCTCATGGTCTTGTACAACCATTTGTCTTTTTCAGTGACGTAGCACTACCTGTCAACTACAGGTGTTTAAGCCCAATTCCAAACTGTTGATATTGGGAGAAACATCCCCCCTGAATCCATGGAATTTTGGATCTGTTTCTCTTTCCTATTCATCATTTTTATGAAAAAAATAAAATAAAATACTTAACTAACATAAACAATATTGACATTTCTTTGGCTTTTTATCCAAAATATTGTTCCTTTACGAAGTAACGTCAGAGGAAGAGATATTAATTTTCCTGACAGGAATGCAGCACACATTTTGCAGATGAGCCTGGTTATGTATAGGAAGAAGCCTTCAGTTTTAGATGAACAGTAATATATTCTAGCAGGATGATTTAAAACACAATTGTTAAACTTTTTCACTTCTTTTTGCTGACAGTGCAGAAGTCTACCCAGTACTGGACTGGCTATGATGTTTGCCAGCTTCCATTCACAGGATTCACAACAACAAAAATTCTTTGTGTTTAGCTGCACAAGATGGAAATGTTCATTCCTAGTTTTAGAGCTGCTTCTCCTCCACCCCCTATGCCCAAATATCCTACATGTCCTCCAGAGCAGGAGGCAAGTGACCTATGAAATCCTTATTCCCAAGAACTAAGCTTTTAGGATTCAGCAAAATAAATCTTATAGCAAAAAATATGAAACAATAAGGCTGTGTAGTTCTTTTCCGTGCCCTTTAACAGGCCCACAGGAGGTCACCGAGATCATACCCTACAGCTTCAACATCATCTCCCTTCATTAACATTTTATCTAATTTTCTCTCGTCCGTCTTGGTGCTTATCACCATAATTGCCTTGCAATGAGTTTTAACAACGGTGAAGGAAGGGAATATGGGCAGGAGAGTCGCTGCTACAGGTCTAAAATCTCAGAAGCTTCCGCTGTGAAATATTGTGTGAAATGAGAGTGTCAGCCCTCAGGTTTGCAGTGGAGAACTTCAAGTTAGCAGGTCATTTATCTATCAGCATTTTTATTTTTTTTTACCCCTGGGTTTCTGGATGTGCTTGTTTGTCATCCCACATTATTTATATCCATCCAGTTTGATGCACAGTACAGAATTACCCTTCAGATTTCCCTGCCAGAAAAAAGTTAAGGCGTGTGGTCTGAGACATCTTCCTGGGGAACCAGAGGAATTAAATAAATGAAAAGTGATGCAAACCTTTTAATAGGATTTGATTGGTAATTGGACACTTTAGGAGTAAACAACTGTTAAATAATATTGATGAAAGGTCTGTCAAAAGATTAATACATTGTCTGGTAAGCAACTGTGTGGGCAAATATTTCAATTGCTCCAATCTAGCCAGACACACTGTGTCTGAGTAATTCCTGAACCTGGTCTTTTAAATTGAGCTGGGCTGGTTTCCAGACAACAGCAAATCTATCCTCTGGGTTGTATGGATAAAGACCTCAGTGCAGAGCTATGATCGTTGTTACTTCTGTCATTTCCCATTCTTTCAAATCCTGACACTTTATGTTACGACATTGTTTTTGTTGCTGTTGCTTTAATTCCCTAGATACCACTAGATATAGAAAGCGGTAGAATAACTAAACTACTGTACAAGGGTTTGCTTCATCATTACAGATTAGGATTCCAGTTCTTCAAAGCTTCATATACATGAGATAAATCTTTCCAGGACTTACTCAGGAGTTGCCCTTCAAATATTCGCAGGACTTAGTCACAGATAAGCTCTCTGTTTAACTGAAATTTTCTTAGTCTGCTTGTAAAATGAAATAGTTGTGTTGATCTGCACATTTAATAGAGATCAAAAAAGGGTGAAAGCATTACATAACAACCCTTTCAATTCCAAATTTTGTTAGACATTATCATACTACATGTGTGGTCATAGCTGTATGCACAAAGAGAAGTCCTGCTAGTTCCAACTCAGTGGGACAAAAACATTCAACAGGAATACTTAAGTAGACTTTATCATATATTCTCTGTGTAAAAGATACATCCCCAAAACTAGAAAGATTTTCATGATGATCATTTAAATATGTTCAGTGTCATTTTCTTTAAAGAGCCCACACACATGGTTACAGTTATAGCACCTTTGCAGTATTAAGACCAAAACTTTCTTTCTCCTTCAAGGTTACTAGCCACAAAGAAATACAACATAATTCCTGAACCTCACACGTTACTGTTTATATAGAGGAAAGGTCAAATATGACTATTGTTCACCTAACGATACTTGAAAGCTAAAGGAGCTGTGCCTTTAAATCTGTCATTTTTGCAGACAAGTTTATGGCAAAACTCTGATGTTATAAGACATAAAACAGTGAGAATGTGATAGCACTCATGTTGGGTTTTTTTTCACCTAAACCGATATCGTATTATTTGAGCAAACACACACAGGTATCTATTACAAAGTTAAAATACTTAATATTGCTGATATTAGTTTTATGGCAGATTTTTAAAATAAAATAGAAACATTAATACACTCAAATTTTCTGTAAGTAATAATTTTAGTATGTTTGTTTCTTGACATAATTACCAATACTAGCAAGTAAGAACATAAGAATAAAAATGTGTTTAGTCCAGATTTTTAAAGCCTCTATATATCTTTTGAAAGTTTTGCAGGACCCTAGTGACTTGGGTTCTACTATTAGAAGTCTCTTAGATATTTAGGAGTCTGCATACCACAGACTTTCAGGAAGAGTTAATATACTATCAAAAGGTAAATGATATTCTAATATTTTCTTTATCACAGAAATGTAACTTTACATTGTAGTAACATGTCGGTAAGACAGCATCCAGTGGGGAGGCAAAATAATCTTTTCTTTCCTTTATTTCCAAGACTGGAATTAATCCCTGAATTAGATACGGACAGAATTTATTTTGAGGATTAAATTTGCTCAAAGCCTTTGTTCATAGGAAATGCAGCATGTGATACAAAGAGGACTCTAAGCATTATCATAAGCTATAAAAAGACAGAGATGATAAAGACCAAATCAGTAGAAACTAAATTTCAAAGGTAAAATTCCCTCTGCCTGCAAATTTCCTTGATTTTTCTCTCCCCTTTTCCCATGTACTCTTTATGCTCCACTTTTGGATTCAAACTCATTTCTTCACTATGTTATTTTATGGAGTCGATGAAAACCTGATAACTCCCCTTTGCTAAGGAGGTAAAAGAACTAATTGCTTTTTGTTCACTATCTTGGCTGATGGGTGAGAAGCTAAAACCCAATTTATCCAGTAATTGCTACGTGCATGAAAAACAGCATCAAAGCCTTGATGCGTTTTACTGTTGTCTCTTGGGAAGGCTCATGACTAATTCTTATGCTGATATGGCTCATAATATAGTCCTCTGACTCTTCTATTTGCTCTAGCAATTACAAGGTTTCTTATTCCATTGTGCATATTCCTCTGAACTAAGATTAGCTTAACTGAGCTTCCTTTGAAAACTTGCCTACCCATCAAATGCATCAGGCCTAATGCATTCTGTAGCCAAGCAAAATCAATGAACAGCACAATTTTCTGCTTCCTGCAATGATCAATAGGATTCACATAATGGGTGGAAAATTTTTAATCACGACAGCCCAGCATCTAGTAGACATAAATCTTCCCTGCATTATAACCTCTCCATTTCCCACTAGTGCAAATTTGCAGGTATTGAATAATATTTATGTAGCAGATACATTATGAAAAGCAATACAATTAGAACTTCACACTTCAGCGATGATAGGTTGAGATCCCAGAGGCCTGTTTCCTAGACAATGTACTGGCCTCCATATTCCAAATACAAAATCCTTTTTTTTTTTTCCTTCCTGAAACTATGATTTTTGCTGCAACCATACTTCCCTGGATCAGATCTGACACAGCTCAGGAAAATGTGAATTCAGGTGGATCTTACTTTCTAAAAGTAAGTACATTTCAATGAGAAAAGGATCTGCCACCAAACAATTCTTGTCTCTGACAGAGCACTACTGTCCTGGCTCAGCTCATGGAGATGCAAACATCTCTCTCTGGGACATTCCTCCTCTGAAAATCTGCAAGAGAAGAGGAGAAGCAACAAGCACTGCCCTAATTGACAGTGTGACCTGAGGCACACTTGCCTTTTACAGGCTACGGTCAGTTACTACAGGTATTTGAGATACAGAGAAAGGGGTAATTCTCCTTTCCTGCATTTCTTTAATAAGAGTTTAAAAATAAAGACAGAATTGTAATGTTAAAGACTCCAATTTTTTTCTGCTTTGAATTGGCCGTATTTAAAATCACTTGTTCTTTTTACTTTTAAAAATATTAGAAAGAAAAAACAATTCTCAGTTAATAAAAAAAAATATATCTATAAAGGTTAATAGCGCAACCACTAAATGAACAATCTTTTCATTGCATACTAGTTTTCTATATCTAACTATGGGCAAGATTTTGAAGAAGAAATCACAGGAGGATTGATGCCTGGGTTTTGAAGGGGTATTTTAAAAAGGAGTTTTGAAAAACTTGGATTATCTACCTACTTTGTTAAAAATTTAGTGCAGTATTTAGTGTTTAAAAAGCTATTCTAAATCATGGAACATTAAGAAGTGCCATCTTATTCTGAATTCATAACCACTGTGGAAAACATGTCTTAATGTTTGAACAGGAGTTACATAAAAGTTGCAGTCCTTTTGTAGAGTCCTTTTCCCACTGCCTTTGGGCTGGGATCAAATGCTTAAAGGGAGCCTGGGCTCCCTAAAATGAGTGCAGGACGTAGCTGTCAGGTTAAACTTACTGTCATTTCATTTTATTTTTTTTTGTGTTTTATGAAAGCAGGCCATGCCTTCAATGTGTGGTTGGGGCAATTAACAACATTGACATGCTCATTTCCCCACCCCCTCCCCCAACTCTAAAGTATACCAGATTAGTAAAGCAAAATGAAATTCAAAAGTAGTCTAAAAATCCAGATGCACTGTATTATTATACAGTGAATTTTGATCAAAGAAACATGGGCATTTTAAAGTATAATTAGTCATTAAAGTGGTAACTTTGTAGGTTTGGCCAGCTTGAGCTTCCGTCTTAGCAAAACATCTTCTTAATTAGAAGAACTACAAGTATATCTGGAAACGTTTGTTTCTAATTTATTTTTTATATATATTTCCCACAGGACTAAGAATTTCTACTTGTGTTATTTGGGCTTTTTAAAAACATTCTTAGTTTCAAGGGTAGATACCAGGTAGATAGCAGAAGGTATTTGAGAAAACCTAGCTTTCTCATTGCAATTGGAGTTACGTATATATTTATATAGTACCATACCTTATGCTATTTTAACAGTCTTCTATACTGTTCTTACAGATCTGCACATAACACCACACAGTATTGTATCAAATATGGCAAACCTCTCTGCAGAAATAACCACTCTCTGACAAACTTTGTCAGCTGCTTTTGTAGTGTTTAGCTTATTATATTTTGTGCAAAAGAAACCCCCCACAAAAAAACAGGAAAGGATTTGGCATAGGAAATTCAGCAAGAATATCAGGTTTGAATATTTGTACAAACACTGTCATTGTCCCAAAATTCTATGTACAGTTGTGTGCATTTCTCTAATTTATTGTTTTCTCAGAGAAAGTACAAAGGAAACTTTCTCTGTGAAAGTATAAAGAAAGACTTTATAAAGACAGACTCAGGTGCCTAGAAAAAGCTAAGGCTGAACAGCATGTTAGGCTATACCAGTGCTTTTTACTGTTCTTTGAGTCTACAAAACTCATGGTCTGATGTTAACTGGGAAAGTGAGGAAGATCTGGAGTGCAAAGGCTTAAAGAAATGAAACAACAGCTGAATTTCTGCAAAGGCCTGAGACACTCACCCCTCTGCCCGGCTACATACCTCATGGGCCCCACCGCCAAATGAGAGCAAGCAAATTACCTGTTACAGGCCACAGTTATACAAATCTTTACAATCATGTTCTATGAATGGATTTAATTTTCATCATCTGTCATTATGTTATAATCACAACCCTATATACGGTTTAGCATTGAGCCTTTTTTGTCCTTGCCAGACTGCCATAAGGATATCTTTACGACTCCTTACGCTCAATGAGTCAGAGCAACGATTCGCTATGGCTTTGATCTTTGTGCAGAGCAGGTTTCACTGGGTATGAACAGAAGTGCTAGCCAAATGTGAACCGCTGAACACTTAGACTGGGAAATAATAGTCAAAGAAGCCAAAGCATTGTGTCACTGCTCAAGTCTGACACTTGCTTCTGTACTAAAAATGAGACATTTGCAGGGGAGAGTACAATTTTATACCATTCTTATATTAATCACTAAAATGCAACTGGGAAAAAGCAAAGGGTATGTGATAAGCGTTACGTTACCACACTATCACAAGCACAAATGTCTACACATTTGCAGAGATTTAGAAAGATGATTCTCTTCTCCCTAATTTTTGCAAGAATTTTCTAAAGAAGAAAGTATTAACTTACAACTTGCAGTGAAAACACATGAAAGTAATCCCTTAATATAGATACAGGATTATAGTATGAGCCATCAAATATCTACAGGGAGCATAAGTTTATTTCATATTATTTTTTAACATTAATATAGTGAAAAAAAAGAAGAAGACAAATCTTAAAGTCTTTCCTGTAAGCAAATGTACTTCTAGCCAACAGTCTATATTTGAAACTGGTAATTCAGTGCTAACTGTTGGCAGATAGAATGGGAAAGAGAACTCAACTGAGCTGTGTCTACAGACTGGGTACAGCTGAAGGTTACATTGCCTGTAGAATCCATAAGGAATTAAATATGCAAGCTTTATAAACAATATAATAAAGAAATGTTATATTCCTGTACACTGTACTGACTGCTTGCCAGTAGATATCATTTATGCTATGGTATATCCTTCTTTACATTAGGAGGAAGTTACATTTTGACTTTTTGTGCCCAGTTTTCAGGAATCTGTGTGGCCTGAGTAAATCTTAACCTACAGTAAGGTCTCAGGTTGCTAGTATAGTTCTCAAAATTTAAAGAAGCAGCATCTAATTAATTTATCCTCTTTATTTGATCAGTGTTTCTATTTCGATCTTTTGATGATACAATATCACAATGAGCTTCTAAGGTCCAATTTAAGAAACAACCTGAGAAGAAGTAATAATTCAGCACTGTAAGCGTACTCCTTTTCCCCATACCCATCACATACACAAGTATCTGGGTAGCACCATGCAACTCCTCCTCATATAGGACATTCTACTCAGACTTTCCTTGGGAAAGAAATTCACCTATTCAAGTATGTTTAAAAAATGAAGTAAAGTGACAGTTTATTACTAAACTAGTCTCCAGAACATAATGTTAGAAGCTTATCCAGTTCAAATTGTGAGAATTTATAGAGAAAACGTCATGTAATGAATTCTCCTTCATTCTATCATAGATTAAATGGGTCCCTCACTCATCATACTCCTCAATAAAATTGGCATCAAGGAGATTAAAAAGGTTAAGAAATGTATGTTACAAATTTTATTACTAGGGTTAACACCAAAGGGGCAAAATGCCATTCTGTTAGCAACTAGCCAGCATTCCCACTCTGTTTAAATCCGAAGATCAAGTGGCCTCTCCCAGGCAGGACACATCGGTTCAAATGTTCATCCGCCTTTCAACTCTTAGGAACACATTAACACAAAAGACAATGACAATGTTTGTTTGTTGCTAGAAAACATCTTTTAACATCTACAGTTGCTGAATAACAATGAATTAAATGCACTTTTTTATTAAAATAAAGTTACTCAGCAGAAATCAATTTTCTATCAGAGTCCTTGTTTCTCTTTTGAGGTCAGAGAACAAGGCAGCTCCCATCTCAACAGCTTCCCCCTCTGATGAACCTGCTCACTAGCCCCTCTTGCCCCAAGGTTGAGGTGGAGATGTGTCATGCAAAGCTGTGGCCATGCACCTTCACAATTCTTCCCTTACATAATTGCTATAACACAGCATTGCTTTCAGTCACTCTTCCATTGCCTGTTCGCTTTTCTCCAAAAGCTCCTTTCTGGCAGCCAGGCTAACTTTAAGCATGAGAAATGAAACATCCATGATATTAACAAAAAATAAAATAAAATAAAATACAGCTGTCTGCCAATATAAAGATCCTCCTGACCGCTCACTACAGCTATTTAAGCTAGTGTAAAGGTCAGTCATTTTCTGATGTCATTAAATGACTGACCCTTTTTGATCTTAGAAGTTTTGCATACGAATAAATCTAGTTGGGCCCACAGTGATAAACTATAAGCATGTGTTGACAGTGACAAAAATTCTATACAACTTTCAACTAAGAAACTATATAAGAAACGGGCAAGATTAATACCATTTAAATTAAAGGTCTTAAAGTCTGCCAGATGTCAACTATTTGCTGTGTAGATATGGTGCTAAGTACTAATTGCACTTGGAAAGCTCTATGTCCTTCACAACAATGTCTAAATTCAACTTCACATCCTGTTACCATTTAACTTACTAAATTATTCATGCATGAATGAACGTGGATAAATACATGCACACAGACATACATATAGTTGTCTGAGCTACAAACATCTTAAAGATAATACATATCTGTCTTCTTCCTGTTTAATTTGCTCTGTAAGTTTTGTAATGCACTATTTCCCTCTTAATATCAAGAAAAAAATAAATTGCAACACTATTAAAAAAACCAAGCTACAATATTATGTTAAAATATATTGCTGGCATTATTTCTTGTCTCCATGCTCAAAGTAATAAAATGTTTCACCCTCTTTTATGTTGCACATTAATTGAGGTTCCATCGGAGCTGGGGAGCCACAGTCTAGACAATATAAAACACCACACAGAAATGACAGTGCCTGCTGAAAAGACTTTAAGTTCTGGTAGTCCTTTTTGTCATTATAACTAATTATGTAGGACCAAATATGCCTGCAGTATTAACTCAGCACTCAGGGGTTCCTAGAAATGGATGCTCCCTGTGATGCTGTGGATATTAGAAAATGCAGTTTCACAGTTCTGTTGTCAGCAGGGTCATGTGATCTATTAAGTACTGTCAAGTAGGAGAAAGGAAGAGAGAAAGAAGAGCAAGTCTCTGGTGATACAGCTTGGTTCTTGCTGACACTTTCCACGGCTCTTTCATTTATATTATAGTTTATTCCTACATAATGATGTATAGACAGGAAGAAATTCAGCCAGCTAGCTCAGTGAGATGTTTACAGGCAATCTCAGTATATCAGAGGAGAAAAAGAAAAGTTATTTCAGGGAGGATAAAAGTTCCTGTGATTACTATTCAATATGAAATTAGAAAACATATTAGTAGCATTAAAAAAATATTTGGAGGAAAAAGAAAAACAAGAACATTAAACATTTTCTACTTATATTTTTCAAATTGCAGCAAGAAAAGTCTTTGAATCCAAATTAAACTGTTTTCCAGGAAATCTAGGGTTTTTTTTTTAAATAAAAATGAGGTTCTAATTTTCCAGAAACATTCTTTTCTTCATTGAAAATGTTTTTTGAAGGAAAAAACATTTTTTATCGATAACACAAAAACACATGAGACTACATCGAGTACTAAGAAATATGTAATTGCTTTCCCTTTCTTAGATGTTTTGCCTTTTGACAGAAGTTAAACTGTACTTTCAATATATTCTAGGTAAGTAATGGGTTTCTGTTTGTTGCATAAAAAAGTAATCTGGCAGAAAATAACCCCTCTTCTGTTCCAGCTGCTCCTCACATGTTAGAGGGTCTGGAGGCAGCTAAGATTAGATTGTGAGTAGTATCCAATTCGGCATTATTAGTCCAGTCGCGGTTTCATATATTTGAACTCTCGTGGCTCCGGATTCACTAACAGCGCTGCACCCTCTGCCTAGTAGCACTCCACGGTTTCACACAGCCAGAAAGGAGTTCTCAGGGCTCGATGACTTTTGTGCCAGCAACATGAATGGTGCAGTTTATTGAAGCAACAGAAACACAGGTTCTTACGGATTGCCGGCGATAAATACCCTGTCTGCAAAGCGCGTGCAAATATATAAAACGCATTGTTAAAAGAAGCAGCTCTAAAGAGATTTCTAAGTTTTCCTGGGGAAGTACTCAGAAAGTCCGGATCTTAGTCTATGGCATCCCCAGGGGTGGGGAAGAGAGGCTCAGGTCACCAACTGATCCCAGGAGTCAGAGATATTGCGCGATGGTATCTTCCCTGACTTGTTTACGATGATGTCTTCCCCAGCATCCCTCCTTCCTTAGGCCACTTGTATATTATTTGTCACCTTCAAGGTGGAGCTTGAGTGACTCTAGTTGTACATACCTTTATTATGATTGGTGTAAAATTCTCTCGCTTTGCTTTTAAAAGCACAGATTAAGAAAAATTCAGAGCGCAAACTCAGTAAGGGGTGGCCACATTTTGGAGGCAGGTAGCCTTTGGGATGGAGGTGTGTTTTGGTATTATAATGACATTATAATGAGAAAAGTTTGCACATAGGACAGCACTTTGTCAAAAAATGACAGACGGTTGGCTTAAGGTAGCAAACAGGCAGTTTATCAAGTCCCCATCTCTGCAGTGATATCACAGAGCACGGACATGGAGTCTTCACTCCGCTCCACCATTCATACTGTTTTGCAGGCAATGTTGTCCAGGGAACAATCATGAAATGGATTCCTTACGTACCAGCTGTAGCTGCACTCCACTTAAAGCTTCTTTGATTTTATACCTTTCCTTAATATGTGAACAATATTGTACCTTTAACAGGAGTTAAATTTCTAAGTCACCTTCAGTAATTATTCCACACTGTTGTATTGGTATTACTAGGAGTGCTATTTTGTTATCAGTGGTACTTTCTATTAAATGTCAAAAATTATGTTGATTCTCATTGAGCATGTGATTCACTAATAATCTGGAAGGAAATCTATTTCTCCTGATTGCATATCTGTAAAGCAATTGCAATTGTACTTAGCTTTAAATCCTCACATTTCCTTGATTATAGTATCACACACTGTGTTGCCAATTTCCTAATTTCCTTTATCTATTCCATTTCAGTAGAGGAAACAAGACTTTCACTTGCTTTGTGAACTTTTGAAAAGTGAGAAGCTATGAAACAGATCCCAAGCCATATTAGGGTACTATTTGGTTCATGATACAAAGATATTTACATTTGTAAACCAGATCGGTTTGCTGTAGAAATTACTAATAGTAAACTAGAGACTAAGTTATTACATTTTTTCAAGGCCACTTTTGGAGAGAGAGATCATTGCTGTCATTAGTGAAAAAAACACCTAAAATCTACATAGTCCTACTAACATGAGTAGGCTTTGTAAGGCCATTAGTTCAGGCCTTTTAAACACCGGTTCAATGGGTTTTGAATCAAGCAGGCAAATAAATTCATTTACAGTTCAAGAACATGTGTGCCACACTTCTGAGACAAGAATATGATAGTAAATGTCTCCATTCCTGTATAACTACAGTTTTGTGGTAGATTTATTCTATTTCACGTGGCTTTGTCCCCCTGTGACTTGTATCCACATGCTGTTCTCTTTTATGCCTGTGATGCTAATATCTATTCTCCTTGCCGAGTGTACCCCTTTCTTCTGGCATCTGCCTTGACTCAATAAGCCAGTCATAAATGTTTATAGAAAATCATGGTAATGCTGAAAGCAATACTGCTCCTATGCCTTGCCTGACCATTTGCATAAACAAGCCGCGGTTCAGGCTGGCAAGCAGAGCCAGGAGATGATTGTTCATCTCTGGCATTTTACATTTTCATACACTAGCAAAGCATCTATAAATAGCCTTTGAGGAACATAAGTGTTTTAGTATAATGGGATTCATGTTTAATATGGGCAATGACTTCCCTTCCCTTAGGATCGCAATTAAAATGTTTAGACAAAATTAAACTGCTTCTTGGGAAGATACTACGATGCAAAGCACAACATTTAAACAAACTCCCAATGCCTGATAGAAAATGGTTCTTTGCAATCAAGCTCTAAAAGAGGAGACAACATAGCTGTTTATTATTGCCACATATGCTGTTAAAATACTGGCACTTGAGCACCACCATCATAGAAGCTTATCGAAAAGAGGAATTTCTGAAAGAACCTGACATTTCTCTTCTCTGAAAAGCAAATTAGTAGCTGTCTGAGGCAAGTTTGGGACGTGTTTTCATTGCAAACTAGCATCATGTTATTAGCCAACTTTGGCTTTGGCAAGACAGATTTTCCACGTACAGAGCGGCTTGATAGAAATTGCTGTCTGACTATTATGTGAAAGGAACAGGTTTTAATCAGAGTATACTCTATCCTTGCAAGATCCTTGGCTCTGGCTGCAAAGCATTTGTGCAGAGCCCAAGCAGTGAGGAAAGATAATTGTAAAATGCTTTTAGGAGATTCCAGTTAATCTAGGAGCTAATCAGAGATTGTTCAAACCTCGGCACAAACTAGGATAATCTCTGAGCATCTCTCACCTGTGCTCTATTCCAGTCCTCAACAACAGCTTGTCATGGCAGACTGGGTATATCCAAATTCAAATAATTTTTAAGGAAGACAATTAGGTGTTTTTTCCCCTCTTTGATACCACTGCACCCTAAATTTAGGAAATTTAGGAGACTGTTACGACATGGATTTCTTCAGAACCCCTTTTATTCCAGGAGACAAGTGGCAGGAGCTGAGAGTCACTAAATATAAGCACAACCTCCCACAATTCCATCAGATACTCAAGACAAAAATGAGCTATATTGGACCAACTTAAAGACTACTTCATGTTTTCCAAATCTTATTTGGAAGTAAATGCTCCATAGTCATAAAGAAAGATCTACTAGTCAACTTTTGTGGTTTAGTTGGGTTTAGGGTTACTATTCTGGTATCTCTAGCTAAAAGTACACTTTACTGCTCTAAGGATCCACTTTTACACTTCATTCTTATTATTAGGACCAAGTGCACAACAAATATATGGTTGTTGAGAACATAATCATGCTAAGGATTTATATCTCAGATGCACTTGCCCTTCTAGATTCTGAGTTTTGTCTGTACCACTGCCAGAGGACAATGCGTAGAATCATGGAATGGCCCAGGTTGGAAGGGATCTTGAAAGATCATCTGGTCCAAACTTTCCTGGGAAAGGGAGCCTACATGAGGTTATTCTGCACTTAATTTTGGTTTCAAATTTTCTTTTACTTTGAGACCTGCCTAGTTGCATGTGTACATGCTGAATACTTGTTTACATGCACAAGGAGATGGAGGTGTGGATAGTCTATTAAAGCTAGTCTATTAAAGCTTTCACTTTATCAGGTACCTTTTTTCAGTTTCAAGCTGCAACACCACTAACACTAGATCTGTTAGTCTGATCCTCTTCATCGCATAAATCAAATATGCATGGAAAATGTTTCTGCTGAACATAATTAATTAAAACTTGTCAAGAGCTTCTGATGTAATACTATAATGAGAAGAGGAAACAGACACAGCAAATGGAGATTTCTGGCTTACCAGAGCTATTTTCTTTAAGCACCATGCTGAAGAACTATAGTCTTTGCATTGCAAGCAGGATTTCAAGAGCTGTTGGTTTCTTCTGTTAATGCTGCTGTTCTCTGTCATAGTCTAAAATGCCCTGGAGATCTACACTAAATGCTTAATTGAAATCTGTGATTCTATAATGCTTTTCTGCCTCCACAACTTTCCTGATCTTTGTTTCACTCATTTCACGCTGTGTGCAACCTGCAGCTGAGGTTTCTGTCATTTAGTATGCTGCTTTAATTAATGTGTATGGTCATGGGGAGATCCATTCCCAATGTCAGTTTCTGATTGACCTGCCATGTGTATTGACCATGTTGACCTCAGCCAAACTTTCTTTCCACCTCTTACATGGCAAAATACTCATAACATGCTGGAGCCTTCAAAGTACAGCGACATCACCTTTTACAATGTTAGTTATCTCGGTTCAGGTAAAGCTAGAAATCGGTATTTCCCTCTTTCACATGTCAGTTGTGTTAGCTTCTCGCAGAGCTATCATGAGACCATTCTAGTGGAAGACTGGTGCAGCTTGAATCCTGAGATAGAACACAGCTTCACAGTTCATGTGCTTGCAGAGCTATACTGATCTTCTAATCTCCCCTTTCTACCCTGCCTTGTGGTGTAATCAGCATCGATGAGATCAGTAGCAATTGAGCCTGTGTCAAGCCAGGTTACGGCCAGTCTGGTACTAATATTCTGCTTTGTTATAACCCACCATGATAATACACGTCTGATTTGTGCCAGCATCATCCCCCACGTAGCCAGAAGAAACTCCTATGCTGCCATCTGGAAAACGCTCAGTGGTCTCCCAGTGCTCAATCTAGCACATCTAACCTTCTCATGTTCTTGCATTAAATCTTCAAAAGGACAGCATTTTGAACTGAGGTGCTATGGAGACAGTTTTATCTTTGCTTTGTTTTAGGAGCATTATTTAAATTTCCTTGTTTGAATTGGCCTTTAAAATGCCGGTTGTAATACAGTACAACTTTTTAATTCTTAACAACAAAAAAATTAAAAAAAAAACAACAAAAAAAAACAAACAGAAAAAACTCAGCAAGACCCAAGTATTTCAGATTTCATGAGTTACTGAAAGCCATAGAACTTTTCTCCAATACATAAAACTGAACATTTCAAAGTATCTCTGAAGGCAAACGGTAATAAACAACAACAAAAAAAATCTGGAAACTCAGGTGAAAACAGATCCCTAAAGATACTGAGGAATCACTAAAAATGAAAACCCCCATTTTGAAATAAGAAAATATCTATGTAAGATGTTCACTTCCTGAGGTATGTTAGGCATTGTCAAAGTGCACAATGCACATTTGCTTCCTTAAGATTTCTTTTTCTGAAAATATCTTTAAAAAAATCCTTTGTTGTCCACACAAGCAGTTTTTTCATTCTGATAACATATGCAGATTCTATTACAAACACTTTTGCAAATTCAGTCATGAAATGCCTTACATTTTTCCTGAATAAAGGCATATAAAAATACAAGTTCCTAGAACAAGAAACCAACTATTAAAACTACATACATGCTCTCACTTCAAGGCAAAATATTTAGAATACTACACCATTTCAATTACCCCCCAGTCTTCCTTTTAAAAGTCACATTATTGCTGTTTAAAATCTAAAGGCCGTGCAAGCTAGCTGATCATTTAGCTGACTGAAGATTGGTTGAGAAAGAATTCTGCATGAATACTGGGCACAGCCTGCACTCTGAATTAAAATAGATAATTATATAAACAAAGGAACCCTGCAGCCCACTTACAGCACAATTCAGGTGATCACTGGGTACCCCACTTCCTTAGGTTTATTGAATAATAAAAGCCTGGAGTTCTGCAACCATCCAAGCTTCATAGACTAAGATTTGGGGATTTGAGGACACAGACCTGGATAGCAAGAGCAGAGGTAAATTTATGATCAGAATCATTCCAACTTGTGGCTGTATGCCACCTGATCTGACTACTGCTATGAGCTGTATACAAAACACACAAGGATATGAGCACCTATGCTATCAGTCCCTTCCAAAATAATCCCTGACAGAAACACACAGACATACATCCATTCCAGGGCTGTTTTGTGAAGTACAACGCAAATACTGCCATAGGCTGTAAAGACAAGATTTTGGTGTCCTACTGTGCATTTTCTCTGGAAAATCTTCATGCAAGCCCTGTGGTAGTAGTCTACCATTAAAAAAAAAAAAACCCAAACTTTTAAACATGCTATGAAAACAACAGAATGTTTACTATAAAAAAAAGCCATAAAATACAAAATTGTGGGGGATCCTTCGGAAACCATAGCTTCCGTGATGTTTCTATTTTTACTATACTTCAAAAATCATTTAGGTTTCTTCAATGACGAGACAGTAATATTTTGTAAGATTATTGCAAGATTGGTTGGGTATTTCTCTATTTAAAGAAGAAATGTCATTTTGGAAAATATTAGAGCTAAATGGGACTGATCACAATGTTTCTGACTAAGAGTTTGGGCAGAGTCCGCTAGACATTGACTGTCCTACTGGTGCACGGATTGCATTTGACTCATCACATCTTGTTTTCCACAGGAACAGATAGAAAGGAAACACAAAGAAAAGCAGGGCACAGTGACCATAAGTCAACATTAGGAGTAAAGTATGACTATCAAATGCATTAATATTTCCTAACATTGCTTCTCCCAATTAGCAAGTGTATTTGGGATGGCATGCGATTGTGGACCCATGAGAAGGTGAGACACACAAAGGGAGGTGAGTTACTGCAGCACCAAAGAGCCTAGAAGTGTCAAAGTTGTATGGGAGAATGGAAGAGAGCCACATCAAATTTCTTGATAAAGATGTGTTCAGTACTAAGTCAGTATCTACAAACATTTTCACAAGTGAGGAGTTACACACTTCATTGTATCACGACCAGAGCTCTCAGTGCCTGGAAGACACAGTTCACAGTGATTTGTACCATGACTTGATAGGTGAAGGTTTGACAGAAATAAAGTTAAAAATAAAGAGTGCTTCAGAAAGGACTACAGTTAACATAATTTTTAAGAAATACCACAAAGCTTTTACAGGAAACACTGAACTAATGGTTTGGAATGAGTCACGATGATCTACTGAGTAACTAAAGCACACTTTCATAATAGCCCCTGATTCTTAATACTGATATCTTAAACATCCTGATTCTTAAACAAAGCCTGTACACATATTTGGGTGAAGAGCAATTACAGCTGCAAAGGATGCTTTATCATTTTTGGAGGAAGTAGAAATATCATAATTTTTTCTTCAATCTTATATTCTTCCGCAAGAGTGACTCACCTTTCAATAGCCCGATTTCAATAGAAAAGGAACTTTCTTTGGCTTGTTGGATCATGAGTGTCACAACAGGTGCCTCACAACAGATTAGTGAGGTTAAGCTCAAAACAGATCTTATTTTCCTTTATAACTGCGTATATTATAGATTTTCTAGAAAGGACAGTCCTAGGAGGGAATGAGATAGGAGTGGGGGGGGATGTTTCCTTCCATGATACTGACTTTTAATCACTCGCTGTATCTAGAGGGCAGCATGGTGGTGAAGCTGCTGTACTCAGCACTGGTGAGGCTGCACCTTGAATACTGTGTTCAGGTTTGGGCACCACAGTATAAGAAAGACACTGAGGTGCTGGAGCAGGTCCAGAGAAGGGAAACCAAACTGGTGAAGGGCCTTGAGAATAAGCCCTCCGAGGAGCAGCTGAGGGAGCTGGGCTAGTTCAGTCTGAAGAAAAGGAGGCTGAAGGGAGATCTTATCACTCTCTACAGCTACCTGAAAGGACAATGTATTGAGGTGGGTGTTGGTCTCTTCTCACAAGTCAACAACTGATAGGACAAGAGGAAATGGCATCAAGCTACACCAGGGGAGGTTTAGGGCGGATATTAGGAAAAGCTTCTATATCAAAAGGGCTATCAAAGACTGGAGCAGGCTACCTAGAGAAGTAGTAGAATCACCATCCCCAGATGTATTTCAAAGCTGTCTAGATACGGTGCTTAAGGATATGGTGTAGTAGTGGCCCTGTAGAGTTAGATAATAGTTGGACTTGATGATCTTTCTGTGAAATATGGAGCCAGTGAAAATGGTTCAGGTTTTGATCCTTGAAGTCCCATAACCCTGGCTGCAGTTTTTCAATACAAAGCTTCATGTTAGAAAAAGAGACTCAACCTTCCCTTCTTGCACGTCTCTTCCCCATCTGCGGAGACAGTGAGAATCACTGCCATAAGATTTTACAGACCTGAGGCTGCGTGTGAGTGCAGTATCTAACTGCAGCAGGACACTGGTTTTGATGCAGAGTTTAAGGCCTTATATTGTATAAATAAAAACTGGGACAATTACTATACTTTACACGAGAGCATGGAACTGAAGACAGAAAAGCAGTAACAAATACGCAGGAAAAATATGCTGCTTTATTTCATTGTTTCCTGAGGGTTGCTACTCTCTTCCCTTCCACTCCATCAGTACATAAATTATGTTTGTGGTTCCTTATACCCATTGAATACCAAATCTCCTGCCGCCTTCCTTCTTAGAAGATCATGAGTTCGGGGAACAATAATAGCCACATTCTTAGGCTATAATAGCAACATTTAGAGGTATTTGTCTTTTCCATTTTCTGACAGATCCATTACTAGTTCATTAGCCTTTAGTGCGTAGAGACATTCAGTAAACAAATGAAAGTAACTCCATTTAAGAGCTAGTGAGCTAATACAGCTCTCCCGCTTCGCCTGCTAATTATATGGAGCGTTGCAAGTGCACACTGAAACAGATCCATCCTTCTGCTGTAATTTTAGAACGTCTCATCTTAAAATTTCTAAAAGCTAAGACACATTGAAATTTGCTTTCTTTGTCAGAGTGTCACTGGCTACAAAGATGTGAAATAGAAAACCAGTCCAGGAGAATCTGTGCTACTTTATCTTGCCGTAGTTCAGTAAATGTGGAGAATATGTATTTTAATGTCAAAAGATCATTATATTCCTCTTCCACTGTATTTCCTTGTTAAGGTGACAGACTAGTCCAAGTATTAAAAAAGCATAGTAGTTTAAAGGCAAATCTCTCTAATTTTTAAACACAAAAGAAAATGTAAAAAAGAAAGAAAGTAGTGATATGTGAAACTCCAGTCTTGATATTGTAAATATAAGGTATTCTGTAATTAAATAACCCAATGAGAAATAAAATTTACCATATCAAGGAATAGGATATAGCATTATTTGTCTTTCCACATCCTTTTCTCCACCCTACATTTATGTTCTGTAGAAAAAAGCAGGAAGCTGATCATCTTCCAATACTTGGACAGTAATCTGTTTGGAATAGTCACATATTAAATAATTTTAAGTTTATCAACACAATAGGACTTTAACTTGGCTGGAATGAGAGTAAAAATTAGCTTTATCTTCTCCAGCTACAGCAGAAGTCCAGAGAAACATAATTTCCATAATAGGAATGTAATTGGCCCATCAAAGCTAATCCCTTATTGCTAAAGACAGCCACATCCTATTCCCTTTTCAATATTATTCTTAGGAGTAGTAGAGTTTCTGTCCCTCATCTGGACAGTAAGCCAGATTGCTTCTCAGAGATTTAACAGGGAGGCAGAAGGTTCACATTCTGTTTTTTCTCTAAGTCACTGAGAGGAGGCTACTTGCTATCCAGAGCTTATCTAAAACAGACTCAAAATTTAAATAAACAGCAAGAAATTGCAAGCATTATTTTAACATAACTGGTTTTGTTGCGGATGAAAGTGGAGGTGAAAATGATGACTCAACAGGAGGAACCCAATCATTTTTGCTTGTTTCAGAAGACTGAATTATGTTGTTAGTGCAGATGCTGGCTGAACTTTGACAAGGTATGATGTAAATGTCAGATATACACATTTTGGGAAGATATGTTATTGCAGGGTCTTGTTGCAAAGATGCTTTTAAGAAGCTGTTGCCTCTTTTTCTAATTGATCACAGGAAGTGCATCTCTGAGATGCAGTGAGAGCTTGGATCAATGACAGGCTAGTTTAATGCAGCTCTTAACAACAACCTGCAGAGATTAGGAGGCTGTCAGAAAGATAACACTGGAGATTTATAGATTGGTTTCTGAAGCCATTCTTGGCTCTCATGGGTGCTCTGTTATGTTTCTCTGTGCTTGGATATGTAATATGTACTCCCCTTATAGATCCAAACTGTAGTTCTCATTTATGAGGAAAACAGAATTGCACCTTTATGTGCTGCTCAATTTATGACAACCTGGGAAGGCAGTGAGGGGGGTGTCTGGAAGCCAAGTCAGGTAAGTAGTTAGAATAGCTCAGGGATAAAAAGGAAATGTGAGTTATATCTGCACTTTCTTCTGTCACTTGAGCAGGACATAAATGGGCCTAATTCAGCTACTGTAACTCCATTAAATCGATGGAGCAGCATTATCAACAAATGAGCCCCCTGTGAGCTGAGCTGGGGCTCAGGTGCTGCAGTGTTTGGGTTTGAAGGTCCAGCTTCTGAAAAGCAGCTGAAGTCCTTGGGGAAGGGCTCCACTCCATTAGAGGACCGAGAGTGCCTCTTTTCTCACATTTGTAGCTTGAGGAGCAGTCAGACTGATGTGTGCCACACAGAGAGGAGAAAGAAAAATGTCCTCTACTGACACAAGAGGGGAGCAGCACTATTGATTTTCACAGAAGTGGGCTACCTTGCAATATCCAAGGGTCTGGTCCCCTTCCCTCTGACTAAATGAGGCAATAACTCTCCTAGCTTTGCAGTGAGCTTTCCACAGCCTCTTCAATATCTATGTACTATATTTTCAGAAGAATTTTTATATTTATGGGAATTGTCTATTGCATTTTTTAATTTCACGTGAATTAGGCAGGGCTACCCATTGTAATTATTTCTGAAGATCATCACTTGTTATTACTCAGAATAGGTGATAAAATATTCTTTAACTCTGTGGTCACTATTCGGACAGAGAGGGTACCCTGGTCAAAAAAGAAGAGAAATTCAGGAGGTACATGGAAAGGTTACTCCCTCAAAAGCATATAAATCATCAAGACAAACCAGTTAACCACTCATGTAAGGAACATTAAAAGACTTTTCTGTGACTTTTGCTTTATTATTTTAAGTCAGGAATAGAGAGACCTTAAAGACAGAAGTATAATATATCGTGCAGTCTCAGCCCACAGATTAATCTATACTTCTTTTCCAGCTCTGTGGAGGACTTGACATCATTTTCATAAATAGATGACAAGGACAAAGATGGACAAAGACAATTAACTTAATTTCTCATGGGCTGTATGCAACGTACAAGGTGATGACTTGAAAGAAAACCCCAGAAGCTCAAGATACATAGCAGGTAGAGTGGGTTGATGTGATTTCTTATCCACAGAGAAGCATTAGGCAGCACTGCACCAACCAGCAGCAAAAAGTTAGCTGTTTCCCACTGGAACTGAGAAAGGCAAGGATTCCTTTATAGTGGGTAGGTATGGAGATTGTGTTCATGGCCAGTTATTAGCTTCAGTTTTAAAAATATTTCTTTAGGAAAAAATATGTTAATTTATCTATGGCAATCGATAAATGAGGCAGTTAATATTCTACAGTTCTGTTCATTACTGATTTGGATATGTTCACTGTTGCCATTTTGTCAATGTGCCTAGTATGAAAAGTGTGACAGTATCACAATTTAAAGAACTCAACAGGATCATTTAAAAAGTCTAAAAAAACCTGAAATATTGCTACAAACATCTACATGAAATTCAGATTTCAGTCCGAGAGTAGAGAAAAAGGGAGAATAAGTGATATAAATACCATTTTTCTTTTTTTAGTTGAGGAGTGATGGGCTGAGTAGGGGCACTCAAACTAAAGTACATCTTTAGTGAAACTAGCACTGAAAGGTCAGCTGTAGGAAAGAGGTGAGCTGGTAAGATTCATAACTAACAGCAACAAAGGAATTTCATTATGTGGACTGAATGTGCAAGACAGCTATTTCCCCACACTGCCATTTGGGTTAATTTCAAGACATCATCCTTACAAAGATGACATTTCAATCTGTGAAAGGAACAACACTACAAAATACTGGAGGAAATAAGTTATAGCTTAAAATCTAACTTGTGTATCACAAGGTGCTTGAGAGAAAAGTTAACAAAGCAGTGTAACCAGTAGCCCACAGAAAACAGTCCTCATACTTGCCAGTATGCTTTCTCCTAGACCACCGGGAGAGAATAAAGATGTACTTTGAATTGTGAACAATACAGGAAAATCCTACCTTACGTGTGCAATCGCACAAAGATGTCCAGACACGCAGATGTCTAACAGATACTGAATACTAGTCCCTCACAGCTTGAACACTAACTAAAAAGAAGGAAGAGATGAGATGCTACAATAATAAATTTAATATCGATAGTACATAAGCAATAGATAACAAACAAAAGACTAGGGAGATGTTTACTTCTTTGAGACTGGTAAGATGATGGAATGGAAGATGGAAAATGGATGATAAAAAAACAACTAAGCCTGTTTCCTGGGTGTAAACAGTTACATTTAAAAAGATAGAAGCAGTTAGTAAAGCTGAATATAAACCATTATGCCTTTGATAAAATCCATGTGGCTGACAGATCTGAAATATTTTGTTCTCCCCCCAGCTTTAAAGTTATATTGAAAACAAAGATTAGGGAAGATAGTGTTAGCAGAAATTCTCCACAGCAGCTGAGAGAAATGCAGTGGGAAAGAGTCTACATTTACACTATATTAATATGAATTTGGTGTGAAAGAATTCTCCAGGACTAGATAAAACATGTATTGTGACTGTCAGCATATCTGCCCAGGATAAAGCCCTTCAGAACAGAATTAAAGCAGCATGGAGTACTGTTAGAAATTTAAGTGAGGATTTCAATATTAAACACACTTTATTTTAAGACTGCAAGATGATAGTTTCTAAAGTGTTACAGAAGATGGGGATTGCATGAGATTAAATAATCCACAAACTCAGAGATTTGTTTTTTATATTAAACTCAAATGAACAGCAACATTGAGAGGTTGTTAAGGTTCATTATGCAAAAAAAAAGATACACCCAGTTAACTCAAAGAAACTTATGTTGGTCCCACAAATATGTCTGGCTTATAGCAGTAAGTATAAGCACAAAAATACTTACTTGTAATGCATTAATTTATTGAAATAGCTTGTTGATACCATTCACTAGTAAAGCAATTTCATCACACTCATCAAGTAGATTTTAACTGGCATGTTACACTTGTCAGCAACGACTGACAATCAGCCAATGTTTGTAATGTAGTGTAAAAATATTTTTGCAATTCAGTATAGATTAGATACATCATCCTCTGTCTGATTCATTTATATTATCATCTTATTATTGGGGAAGAGTGGCTGGAGAGCTGCCTGGTGGAAAAGGACCTCAGGGTGTTGGTTGACAGCCAGCTGAACATGAGCCAGCAGTGTGCCCAGGTGGCCAAGAAGGCCAAAGGCATCCTGGCCTGTATCAGAAATGGTATGACCAGCAGGAGTAGGGAGGTGATTGTGTCCCTGTATTCAGCCCTTGTGAGACCGCACCTTGAGTACTGTGTCCAGTTTTGGTCACCACAGTATAAGAAGGACATTGAGGTGCTGGAGCAGGTACAGAGAAGGGCAATGAGGCTGGTGAGAGGTCTAGAAAACAGGCCTTATGAAGAGAGGCTGAGGGAACTGGGGTTGTTTAGTCTAGAGAAGAGAAGGCTGAGAGGAGACCTCATTGCTCTCTACAACTACCTAAAAGGAGGTTGTAGCGAGGCTGGTGCTGGTCTCTTTTCCCAAATTACTAATGATAGGACAAGAGGAAATGGCCTCAAGTTGTTCCAGGGGAGGTTTAGATTGGATATTAGGAAGAAATTCTTTACTGAGAGAGTGGTTAGGCACTTGAACAGGCTGCCCAAGGAGGTGGTGGAGTCACCATCCCTGGAGCTGTTTAAAAAAAACAAGTAGATATAGCACTTGAGGCTATGGTCTAGTGGTTAGGGATTCTGGGATGAAGGTTGGACTAGATGATCCTGGAGGTCCTTTCTAACCATAGTGATTCTGTGATTCTATCATCTCTTTTGACCCTGCACATAGACAGTTTTTTTTAAAAAAAAAAAAAGACAAATAACAATTTGAATGGGGACAGACCTCAAATCTCATCAAGATATAATTTTGTTAAAGACAATACCAATTATGTATATTGTACATTATGTTAGAAGACAGTACCAATGATAGTACTTGCTGATACTTTCTACAACAAAATAACTAAGTCTTCTCAGCACCTCTGATATTTGAAGATGTATAGAGAAGCCAGCAAAGTAAAACAAATCCTGAGATAACAGGCTAAACTTTTTTAAAGATGCTATGCATTTCCCCTGTGACAAACTGTCACAGTGTGACAAGGAGCAGCTGTAGCATGAGAGGTTTTGCATTGCTGCCAGGTGAACACCCACCACAGACCGAGTGAACACCACCTCTAAAGGTATACACCTAGGGTACACCCTCTCCACAAAAGGCTGTATTTGTTGACACAAACAGAAGTAATGGACTAGGACAACAGCCATAGTATGGATGTATCAACAGCATCCCAAGGATACCCCGGACACCAGGATGTTTTTAAATTCTGCATTAGGGTACAACGTTAAAATTGGCCAGGGAAGAAGCGTAGGGGTTGTTGTAGCTCTATATGGTTTTCCAAGAGACTCTTAAGTACCTAGAATTAAAACCAATGTTGCCATCCACAGGGTTTTATGGCACAACACTAGCCAGTGTAGCTAACGCATAGGAAAAAAGAGAGCTTTGATACTTCTTGGCTCAGAGTGATTACTGAGCTACATGTTCAGCACGCGTCAGATAGCTTTTATGGTAGGTGTACATACACATACTTGTTTAGATATACTACTTAGATAGGTCTGTATCAAACGTGCAAAATGTGCCTGTATGGTAATCCCACTAGTAACTGGAACAGAAGCACGAGACAATAAAGCAGCAAAAAATGCTGGTAAGGTGCTGTTCAGCAGTAACACAGATTAGAAAAGGTAAGTGCAATTTTTATCTGTGCTCATTGCTGGACGCTTCCCAGTTGCCTAGCTCCTGAAGCCCACTACCTTGTGCTATCAAAGAGCTTTTTGTCAAGAGCTGCCTGCAACTAACAGTGGTGAAAGTTGGTCTGTCTTTCCTTACTGTGCTTCCCTCTGGTATGCAGCTTCTTCTACACTGTTCCTGCTGTGACAGACCACAATTAACTTGCCCTACTTGATACTATATCCACTTTGCCTGTTTACTACAGGATTTTGGAGACAGAATGCAATAATATTTCCTTTCAAGGATAACGGTATAAAAATTGTGAACAACTGACATGCCAAGGAACAAACATGATTTTCTCATTACTAGAATTTTTACTTTCATAATAAGAAAAATCCAAATCCTACAAATGACTCAACTTGAATGAATGTCCATGCCATGAACAGAGCCACATAGGCATCAGTGAGGAATCTCCTAAGGGCTGATCCTTCTCCCTAAGGCTAGCTGCAGAAATAGGCCTATATTTCCATCAAACTCTGAAAGGAGAAAGCCATTGTTGCTTCACTTTTAGTTTGTGTAACTCAACTTGGCCGTCTAGAATTAGAACTGCTTATAATAGTCAGCTGAGATGCCACTGCACAATATATTTAGCCATTTGATGGCAGTGTTAAATTGTGCATTGCAACATCTTTGTTGGGTTCAGGTTTTGCTCTTAGAACCATACACATCTCTTGTACCTCTCCTTGGGGGGCTTTTGCTTCACATCTCAAACCTCTTTTTTTTTTTTTTTAATATCATTAAAAAATACCCCAAAGTCAAAACATTAGCAAGAATAAGCACATTATGAATACATTTATCTAGGAATTAGAAGTATTGATACATAATGTTTGTAGACATCTTGGTGGTTTAAATGACTTGGGGTCCCTACTGTAAAGTTTTAGATTATTTCACCAAATAAAAACACCTTGAGTCTTTTGTAGTCAGAGAAGGCCTCATAAAAAAACAATCCTAAAGGAATTCTCTTTCTTCTCATCTCCAGTACCACATATCAACCTGCAGCAAGTTGTCTAGTAGAAAGATTTGCATTTCACTCTTGTCCAACATCTAGGAATCGGGACTAGTTACTAGCTCTGAACACAAGATAATATATAATATAACAGCAATCTTTCACTTCTAGACAGTCTCTGTAACTGTATTTACAGTTCAAATCATCTCTCAGCACACCATTCAGTTGAAGGAATGATTCAGGATGCACAATTTGGTTTCATTTTTCACCTTTTTTTGTTTGTTTTTGCACATTTATAACAGGTGAGGTGTAGATCTTATATTTATTAATTACACAGAATAACTAATCAACTCAGGAAGAGAGTTACGTACAGCCTGCAATATCTAAGAGAAAAACTATCACATTCATAGCCCATATTTATATTGGTCTCACTCCGCATGTGGACTTCCATGACTTTCCCAGCATTCAGATGAATGCAGGAGGCCTTGCACTAGCAAGGACAAGTCTTACCTCAGGCTATTCTTCAACTGTAATTAACCCAAGCAACTGAAGTTATTCTACAAACATCCTAAACGTTAGAGGGTGCTCACTTTGAGCAACTTCCTCCAAGATTCCTGCTTCTTTATAAATGTGACATGAAATCCATTGATCTTTAGCTAGAGAAATACAAGAATAGCAAAAAAGGCCCGACTTTCCATTTTGGCCAATGAACGTCATGAGCCCAATGATGCAAAGCTCCATCTAATGTACATGATTTTGAGTTGGCTAATTTAGCTCTATGGTGGGCTGAACTTGGCTGGCTGGCTGCCAGACTCCCACCCAGCCACTCTCTCACTTTCCCCTCACCAGGGAAGAAAAATAGGATTAGAGAGGCTCATGAGTGAAGATAAAGACAGGGAGTTCACTCACCAGTTACCATCAGGGTAAAATATCCTCAACTCAAGGAAAATTAATTTAAGTTACTACTTATTAAAATAGAGACAGACAGTGAAAACCAAAACCAAGATACAAGACACTTCCCCTACCCCTTTCTTTCCCAGCTCATTTTTACTCTCCTTCCCAACCGCTCTCCCTACCTGAGTGGTGCACAGGTATTGAGATCAGGGTCAGCACACAGGAGTACCTCTCAGTAGTTCCTTTTTCCTCAGTTTTCCCGTAGTTCCAGTATGAATCCTCCACAGGTCACTGCTCCTTGAGAGTAAACTTGCTCATGGTGGGGGCTCCTCTCCGCAGGCCTCAATTTCTTCAGGCTGCATCTGTCTGCTATATCATAGAGTCCTCCCTAATCTATGACGAAAACTTTTATTTTTTTTTTTCAACTTCCCCCCTTAATACTACACAGGTTTTTGCCATTATTTAAATAAGTTTCTTGTGAAGTGCCACACCTGTGGCTGAGGGGCTCAGCTGGGCCCTGCAGCTGTGCCTACAGAGAGACTACACGGCAGCCTGGACTTCACCTCACAGAAGCCGCCCTGTAGTCTCTCCCTCTTCTGCAAGAAAGAAAATTTGCAAATCCCTTTCAATGATATAGGCAGTAAAGAGAGGACATATTTCTGAGATCAGTTACACAAAAGCAAGAAAATAAAAACTTCTAGAGGAGATAACTGTAAGAACAAAGCTCAAGTTAGGAAAAGATCCAAAAATCACTTTTCTCACCCCATTGATGCCCAGTGCCTGCAACCAGGATCCTCTGAAAAAAACCCAGGCCAGCGTTAGCAGCAATTACAGTCACGTGACAATAATTAGAGCCCTCATTAAAGATGGCAAAGGCTAGATGAGAGGGGAGTTGTGTTATGGCCACCTGTCAGGGGTTGAACAGGGGGTTGAGGGGATCAAGTGCAGTGAACAAAGATGCCTGATGTGGGGGTGCTTTCTCTGCCTGAGAGAGGCAGGCTGTGGAAGGGTGCTAGGCCTTCTAGTGCAAGGGCAACCATAGAGTTAATGATTTCTTTGTAGCACTTCAAGAAACCAAACCAGGAGACCGGATGAGTATTATAGATCTGAGTAGATGTTCTTCATTAGAGTAAGGGTTTGCCATAGATACAGGCAAAGTAAGAAGGCTCTTGGGGTGGCAAATAGTTTCTGTGGAGAAGCTGGTTCTGTGATGTTTTATTCTGCCTGTGCTGCTGATTCTGCCCCATGACCTGGAGATCAGGGCAGATGGGATGGTGAGGAAGCCATCACCATCACTGATCCTCCTCTCTGTTCTTAAATTCTTCCACAACGTGGAGTGAATATTCCTAGATGCATAAGGATAACAAAGATCTTTTCTTAAGTTTGCATTTGGGAAATTCTACCTGAAATTGCTGAAGACCCCTAAGCTTCAATCACAACTTATAAGGTGAGCTACCTATCAAAACAGCTAGTTTGAAAACAACCGCAGAGTCAAAGTTTTCTTACCTGTTTTCTATGTTTGTTTCTTTGAAAAGAAACAAAGTCAGCAACTCTTCCATATTCCTTTACCTGCCAACTTGACTGTGGATGATTCAGAGGCAATATGAACTGAATTTCATTTTAGAGTAGCAATCATCAATACTACTTAGGTACAAAATGCTGAATCAAAAACTCGAGTGTTTTATGCCCTCTGGATCTTGACTTCATCTAGTTTACTTTAGCTCCCCACTGATAAACAACACCGTAGATGAAGCTAAATGTGTAACATTATCCTCATTTAATTGTTATCTAACTAGCTAAATAAATTGAGGCAGAATCTCAGAGCAGGAGTATTTAAGACACGTGCTCTTATTTGCTTGATTGGCACACAGTGAGTTAGGTTAACAGCAGTAGAGTACTAGCTTTGCTGCTAAAAATATAGTTCTTTTCTAAGGTCACGTCTAAATACAGCTTTCTGCTTTTAAAAATATTTCTTTATGCTTATGATATTTATATATATCTTTAAATATTTTTATTTTAAAATCTAGAAATAAAATTTTTGTGTAATACTCACTGCTATTTGTACCTCTGAAAGGTGTTAATCTTTCAGTTTGTACCTCTGAAAAGGGTTAGTCTCCTCTCAATTTAAGCAATATTTCAGACATGAAAAGAAGAGACTTGAAAGTTTACCTATCCATGGCTGAGTAGGATACCGTACTGCAGAGTGCTCATGTTAGTGAGAAGATGGCTTTCTAATAATGTTCTTAGTAGCCTGTGTTTACTGACTTAAGCAACAACCCTTCACTGACATGAAATATGGATAGGGAGAATCTAATAATTAATTTTCTCATTTGGGGTTTTTACTAAAATAAACCTCTGAAACCATCACATTTTTGCATTTTTTGCCACTTGCTCTCTACCTTAAGAAGCCTATAAAATCCAACTTTCTACTTGATAGCTGCCTTCAGTTTTAGAGCTTCCCTTTTCCGTGGACATTAGATATAACCAGATAGTACAGTGACCTCAGGCAGTTGTGGTGAACACCTTAAGGCACTGCAATCATATTAGCAGCCCCTAAATTATTCAGAGCACTTTCTGGTAAAATGGTGCTGCGGGACAGTGAAAGCGAAGAACGATTCCCATCAGACTAGATTTTTTTTTTCCTGTTGCCATCTAATTATTTCTATCAGATAAGTTATTTGCTATGCAAGCTTACCTTCAAAAGCATGTTTGCTAAAAAGAGAAAGGGGAAGAAATCATTTGTAGGGCCTGCACATGATTAAATGGCTTTAACAAAGCATAATGAATAATAACGACAAAGACCTGTCAATTGGAATTTTAAGCATCTTGGCTTGTGAATTAGAAGAGCAAATGATATCAAAATGATTACATGTAGCAAATAAATGGGAGTTTGCCAATGCTGCCTATTGGTGAATGTTAGATAAGCTGTTACTTTTTTGTATATTTCTGTAAATAACATTTCTTCTGCAGTTTTAATGTACTTACTGTCCAGGGAAAATCAGTATGGAACTATTGCCTTGATTAGCATGTTCTACAGTACCCTGAGAGAGGAACTGTTATATTGATCCTCCTCTTGGACAGCTCAAGAACATTCTTGGGTTTTTTGTTTTTTTTTCTTTTTTAAAAAGGAACTTAGTAGGAAATGGCCAGACAAGACTGTGGTTCCCAAACAAAAGTATATTTGAGTTCCAGCACCGCTGTAAGGAAAGATGACTTAAGGAGGGGTATCTGCATTTCTCTGAGTGATGATAATTGTCATGTTCTGTTCTCAGAAGTGTATTCAGGAAGGTGGGTATTTGCATAAAATTGCATTGAATATTTTTTTTTTTGCTATTGTTTGTTATCAGTTAGCTGGTAATCAGGATTTGATATGAGGAATGCATTAAACTAATCATTTAGTTAAACTAGTATGTTGTAAACACTGTTTTCTGGTGGATGTCCTTCTGCATGAAAACTTTATTTCATTCCAGAAAATATCTGGGGGGGACTGGGGGACTGTTGTGGTTTTTTCCTAAGGTATTCTATATGCAGTTGCCTAGGGTAACATAGCCTTTCTAAATACTGTGGTTTAATCTTTCTCATTTCATTAGGTGAATATAGGCAGAATTAATTTGAGAGGGGTAAGGTTTTCTGAGATGTGCTTAAACCTTTCACACTATCTACTTCAAAATTAAACCAAATAAGAAGTTTATATAAACACTTAGATATACTACTATAGTAGATAGGAGTTGAAGAAAAGACAATGTATGTCGTAAAACCTTAGCTTTCCATCCACTTTTTCTTGACAAATATCCTTTTCTTTTACACAGCCTCTCTGTTCAGGAACGTCTGTAGCGAGGAATGGCTGGGCATCTATCACTTTATCACTATGACGACATTTATTAACAATGTCACCTTTTATTTAAACCCAGAGTTTACTCCAAGAAATCTATTTTTTTGACAATATGCTATGTGGCCGAGGCAATTTTTAACATCCATTACTCTCGTGTATTGTGTTTGAAATTGCTAGTGCTGAATGTGTTACGCTTCTACTACCAGATACTCATCGCGGGAGATAGAAATGCAGTGAAGGCCACTAACATATCACTGAAGAGAAGGAACAGAAATCTGATGGCTTTCCTTTGAGGGATAGCTGATCAAAAGGGAGGTTAAGTAAGCAGAATGTATTGGATACTATTTGTTCCCCACTGGAAAAATACATACCAAAATACTTCAGAGCTCTCCACCAGACGCAGATTCTAATATCAGTGCTGTAAACAATTTCAACAGGATGCTGGATGAGAGAAGGGGGGAGAGAGAGAGAATAGAAAACAGAAGGAGAAAAACAAAGAGGAGCAAGGGGAAGAGGCAGTGGAATATTATAGTGAATCTTTTAAAGAAAGTAAGATTTTTTTTTTATAGTAATGAACGTACTTACATATTCCTTTTGAATACAAATATTTAGCTCCATATAGATAGCTTTCCATTAATAACAAAAAGCAGTGAAGCAGCTCAGTATGTGTTGGAATTCTGCCCTGTATTTTAATGAACTTGGAGCAGCTTCCCTGAATTTAGGCAACAATGCGGTACTGATATAGTTTATTTTCTGGTGAGAAAAACCAGCACTACTTCAGCATGTACATCAGTTGTTGAAGAAGCCAAATCAATCAGACAGTCAAGGTGGATCTGCTCAGACCTCGATCTGAAAGTGAAGTCTCCAAAGCTGTTTTAAAACACTGACTCAATAGCCTGATTTTATTAGCAAATGAACTAGAGCTCCTCTCTGTGTAATTGGAAGATGCTTGGCTGCCTGAGGACACGGTGTCCTGCTGTGACTCCCTCAGCTCTTGCCTCACCCTGAAGTCTTTGGCAGCACCTCACTGTGCTTAGTCGCTCCCCACAGAAATAGCCATCTCCCTTTCTTCCAGTCCTTCCCTTTTCCAAAGAACAAGGCATGTATGCTGAGAACAAACCAGGCAAGAACCATCTCTCACACAGACTGATTAATGCTTGTGCAGGCTTTTAAGAAGATAAGTACTATTTTGTTATTTTTTTTTTCTCTACTAATATCAGAAGATTTTCCAAGTTAAGCACTGGTCCATGCAAGTTAAGTATTTACTGAATGTCTCAAATTAACTTTTTTTTTTTCCCAAAAATTTGTTTAGCTTCTTAGGTTGTTTTAACAAGAAAACTTTTTAAGGTAGAGAAGGGAGGGGATGGGGAAAGACTAAAATCCTTGAAATATAGCTTTAAATACCAGTTTAACCCTATATCCTACCTCTGAGTTTCAGCTTCATCAGTATATAATGAGGCACCGTTATGATATGTATCATGCAGGCCTATGAGACAGGAAAAATAAAAGTAATACTGAAGGTGTTGATTTTAATTTTTTTCTAGTCAACAGTTTTGTTCTAAGGTAAAAGTAAATGCCTTTGAAAATCTGATTACTAAATTCTGTTTTCTGTTCATGTTTCTAACATATATGATATATAACTGTGTCTGAAATACTCTGAAAATGAGTGGTGATGAGCATCCTGTGGTACTACGCAGAAACTTGCTTCTGGTGTGTTGATTGTGTATCACTGACTTCCCCTGGATCATGGAGTGGCAATGGATCTTTTCTCATGACAGCACTGACAGCTTCATGTAACTGAGTTAATTTAAAGTGGTGTTGATTTAATTCATTGCAAGGAGAATCTGATAACTGTCTTTAGTCTCTTTGTAGAAAACAACATGCATTCCTGCTGCTATATACAAATGTTAACAACATGTTGAAACACAAGCTCGACAACTCATTTAAGCGTTTATTTTAGCCTGTCCCACTGCAGCAAAACACTTCAGTATGTGCCTAAAGGTACAGACATGCTCAAGTGCTTTTCTGATTAATGATGGACTGGAGCCCAAGTGTCTAATTTCAGGACTAACATTGTGTCTTATTGCTAGATTGGAAGAATTACTCCTTCCAGTACTATCCAGGGAGGTTAAAATCACATTTCACTTCCTTTTTTTCCATGAATGGTGCTGGTACATGTTGCATGGGCTGAGCCCATGGGCTGGGGGAGCTCTGAAATATTGATGCACAGACTTGTCACTGAGTATGTTCTAAACTCCTCAACAGGCAACCAGAAAGACCTCCTGAAAAAGAAGGTTTATAAACTGTTACTTTCATGATTTGGATGAAGGAATCTTAAATATCAGCTTTCAGGAAAAGGAGGAAATGGTTTAAGTGCTTTAACAGCTTGTCAAAATGTCACTTATGTGCAGGAATGGCATGTGTTCATTTTAAAAAGAGATAAATGCAGAAAAACAGAAGACAATCCTGAGCTGGAAAAAAAATAAGGGAAGAAAACCAAAGGATAAGGGCATTGTCCTTATTGTGAATCCTCATTTCGGTCTCCAGATGGTGAAGACAACAAGGTCAAGGTGTGAGTTTAAAGAAAAATGCAGCCTCCTATTTGCAGGGCACCGGAGACAACGTCAGACTTGTCAGATTACTGTCTAATCAATGATTTCTCTGATTAGTGACCCACTGACAATACAACCAAATCAATGTGTTTATTTCCAAGCCTCAGTCCTGATGCTCTAAAAAAGTGAAAATCAGGAAAAAATTGCAACATTAAGTAACCCAAATCCCCTGCATACCAATTGAAACTGCCATTTGGCTTGCTTATTTACAGGATTTGAAAGGTTTATTTGACAACAGAAGGCTAATAAAAAGAATCCAAGTCATGTTTAATTACATCAGTTTTATTATCTTAATTAATCAGTCTGCTGCCATGCACTCTAATACAATAATGTTGTATTTTTGCATAATGGAGTACAAAAGATTTCTCTATTTCTCTTCATGTAATTTTTGGCCTGTATCTGTCATGGCAGTTTTCTTGTGGAGTTCACACTCATAGACATGAGAGCAGTATATTAAATCTTCACAGAACCCCTGTTTAGGTGGAGAAGAAAAAAAGGCTCTAAAAGCTGAATGGAATAGCAAAAAGACAGCAGAATCTGTACTCTAATTAATTTTAGATGAAAAGGGAAAATTAGAAAAGGCAATAAAGGACTTAAAGCCCAGAGGTATCTGGACAGGAACTTGGAAAAGATTGTGTAATTGTGGAATTTATGATAACAGTCCATATACCAGTGCTTGATTACAACCAGAGATTATATTAAAAAAAATGCGAGTTATGACTTAATCTATGCCAACAGTAGATAGATATGCAGTATCCTCCTGATAGTTGGATGAATGTGGAAAGAGGAAACTGGATAATGCTGATTTCAATTTTAATTTACATTTCAAATGCAAACAGTTTTAATTATGTCTAATTGAAATGATTTATTGCCTTAAGTGAGAAGGAAAAAGGCCTGCACAGAAATGTGATTTCTTAATCTTTGTACTGCACATTGTTCTTGTTCTTCATTTGTTTATTGTGTTGAATGCAGAAAGGGGACATAGGTCTGTTTCATGCCTTTGCACATCTAACTTCTCAAGCTTAGCTGAAGAAAGAAGAAATGCTTTCCATAGCAGAGAACCAGTAATGCAAAAAGGTGAATCATTTAAAGGTGAACTGACATACTTTAAAAATAAACACAGCTTAAATTCCCAAACTAGAAGTAGGTTTGTAAGCTTAACATATGTACATCTTAACAGATACCCTGTAAATAAGCTTTCCGTATTTAACTGCCAAAACTTTTTTTGGAGCTGATTATTTTTGTGGCTATAGGGAGTGCTGTTGCCATCGCCTGCGATACACCTTCCTCTATTTTACAACCAACCCTCTCCATAGACATCCTAGAAGAAGGAACCTATGGATCCATTGCTGCAGAGAAGTGAGCTGGCTAGAAATCTGCCCTAGTTCCAAGTGTCTTCTCATTTCCCTGGTCAAATGAAACCAATTTTTTTTTATTGCAGCTTCAATGGATGGATAGAGTGGAATACTCTGGGTAAGGCAGCCTCTAGCTCAGCGGCTGACTGAGATGATGGCTACCAGTATGAAGACAAGGAATCAGAATCAGTGTTTCATCTTCCCCTGGGAGAGTTTCAGTGCAATCGTGTAATTCAAGGGCTTTTGGGGAACACAGAAATTCTTTCAGAGTACAGTCAGTGTTCTGTTTGGAAATCACAGAAGGGGGCTCTGGAGGTCATCTGGACCAACCCTCAGCTCAAAGCTGCACTTAATTAAATTACTTTTGTGAGTGGCAAACAATCACTTTAATGAACAGCTGTATTAGTCCCTGGCTGCCCATCACAGCAGCATCAAGCCTCTGCATCTCAGCAGTGTGGTGGTGCTGGTGCAGCTCCAAATCAGCGGGTCTGTCCCCTTGCCCTCCCCATAACATCATCTCCCCACCATGGCTGGGCAGGGAAACGGTTACAGCCAGGCCCCCAGGGCTCAGGCCTTTTTTTTTTCTGGTCTTCAAAGGGTATTTGTCCTACAAAACCCATTTCCAAGTCAAAAGCTGCTGTTGGCTAAACATACTGAGCACCGAACTTTGTCCTGTTTGCCTCTTTACTGTACATCTGCCTATAAAATAAAAGATATAGACTGTAAGAATAACTATTGACTTTGGTATTGATGAATTTGCTTATTGAAATGTCCTTCAAAAGAGATACTAAAAATATATGAAAACCCCATAGAAACAGATAGCTTTTCTGTGTGTTTCTAAGCATCTAGAATAGGGTTAATTCCTTGTTTGAGTGGTTTAAAAAAAGCTGAAGAGGAATTATTTTCTAGTACAATTTGTAAGACTTTTCATAAAGAAATGGAGGTGAAAAAGCAGTAACTTCTTCTGCCATATGTAACTGACCTGAGGGAAAGCAGCCTGCCAGGAACCTCTCATGAGGACTGACTATCCATATAAATTCCCGTATTTGAGTTGATGCTTGCAGACAAGCAAAGGCTGATGTCAAAGTTCTGAAGGCCAAATTAAGACAAAGTTTTTCTAGGTTTCCTTGAATAGTAAAGCGTTTCAGACTATCTTTCAGTTCCTGTAAGTCAAGTCTCCTTGACAGCCTATTATTTGTTCAGTCATTACATTCTCTTGATTCTTTCTGAAAAAGTTATCAAGCACCCCACTGGGATTACAGCCAAAGAAGCATTCACCTATATACAAAGGGCCAAATCCTGATAAAGAATGCACAGCTGGAGTAAATGGACTGTTTGGTCAGAAAACAAAGCTAAATGGAGATTTCTGCTGCACCTTGTCACAGCTGGTGTAAATCCAGGCCACAGGAACTACAGGATATAGGCAGAAATAAAATGTACAGCTCAGCAGTGCAGGTTTCTCCCCACGCTAACGCTCCAGTGTGAATAGCCAGCCACAGTAGAGCTTAGATTCACTATACAGAGGTCTGCTTTTATTCTCCTTTTATTGGCTCTCTATTGTCTATTCCTCCATCCATAAGGAAGGTGGTATTTCTTTATCTCATTCCAAGCTGCAATGGGAGAAGTAATTAATCCTTAGTCAAGAGTGGATGCAGAATAGTCAGTCATAGTACCATTTTTTTTTTTTTAATAAGCTTACTTACTAAATAAGCAAACTTTTGATACGTTTGCTGCTTTCCATTTTATTGCAATTACTTGCTCAGCTTTTCATAGTTTTATTTTAATGATCTGGGGTCCCATCTTTTGCATGTCTAAAGTGATAAGTTTTCAACTGCCCATCATTCTGCAGTATATTCCAACCAGTTAAGGTGTATTGAAACAGGTATCACCAGTCGACACCCTCTTACTAACTTTTGAAGAATTAAAGTAATTCCTGGAGATGAATGTGACTTTTGACATCTATTCCAGAGCTAGATTTAAGGACTATATGTGCCTTGTAATTTCACTGGACTCTACCATAAGTACTACACAAACACAATTCTTGCTGGGATTAGCTAAGTTTAAGTAAAAGAGATGTCCCAAAAGAAAACTAAGCTCTTCTGTTTACGTCTGCATCCTATTTGCTGTAGCACAGTTGTACTTCTTAATCAATTGCAGTCCAGTCACTACACAGCTGGTCTATAACTCATTTATTTATCTATGGCCATATAAAAATGTTCATATATATGTTTGTACACACATGCATATGTATGAACACACATCTCACAGACCAAGGAACAACTGAAGATGGCAAGTTCCTTAAGAAGCAACTACTGAGTATGAAGGAGGAGAAAGAAGAAAATGAATCTAAGTGTGTAGGCATTTATTTTGGTTTACTGGTACATTTGGATCCTTGCTTTAGAAGCTCCCATTATAACATGGAAACATTCACACAAAAATTTTGGTCAGTGCAACTTCCTGGCTTTCCACCCTTAAGACAGACCTCCAGAACTGTCACTTTCCTTTTCACAGGGTAAAATTTCTCTGCTGTACACGGTAAGAAATATGATTCACCTTGTAAAAGGCAACCATCTATCAGGCTTAGGTTCAGGTACCCGCTTATCACAACTGCTAGTGATTTTTGCCAAGTACAGGAGTGCAGATGGATAAGGAGGAGTGTCAGCATACTGCAAACACACCATCATCTTCTGCTGTGACAAACAACGTGCAAATATGTGCTGTTTGAATCCGAAGCGAGCATTACATCGGTCATTAGGAAGATAGATTTGTAAATGGAAGGATTACTGTTGATTACTGATTACTTTGTGGTCAAGATTATTTAACGAACTTTCATTTCCTGTAACTAATTCATTCTTTGTGCTGCAGAAGTTCTTTTGCAATGATGCAACCTGAAGTACCTTCTATCTCTACACAATCCATCTAAATGAAGAGGTATCTTTTTCTTTTTGTCCTTCCTGACACTGCATCCCTAAAGTACTTTGCAGAATAAGGCAATACAGTTACAGAAATAAAACAGCAGGAGATGGAGATAAATTGAAAGGCAGAATAAACAATGGATGAAATGTGCATTTTTCTTTGTGTGTCATATTCCAAGGTGCTGTCAAATATTGCAACTTTGTCAATGAAGTTCTCTTGTCCATGTTTGGATTTAAGACAACGTAGGTGCAGTTCATCTGAGAGTACAAGTGTTCGTTGGTATTGTGACAGCTTCTGTTTCTTTGCAAAAAAAAATCTGGGGTTCTCCATTCTGTAAAAAATAATAGAAGTGAGCTGTGGATGTCATAGCTAAAGCAAAAATCAGCCCACAGGACTTTCAACAGCCAGCATGCAGGCAACAGCAACATTAACCTCCACCTACAATTTGGTCTTTATATCTGATGCAGGAACTTTTCTTGTATACAACAAATACCAACTCCTTTACTAATTCTCATCAGCTCAGTCCTGGTGGGATTTCAGAGTAGAGGTGAAGCAATGCAGACAGGACACTGAAATATTCCTGCCGCTACTTGCAAATCTCACCTCAAATTAAGATAAGCCATTTCTTAAGGCCTTTGCCTTTTCACAAGAGAAGACTTTCAGCCAAGAGTTCAGGAGCAAAGTAAGAACAAGAAACCACCAAAAGCAATAGTGCAAAAACACTGGGTGTTCATGTTTCCCTTTTCTAAGTCCTCCTTTCTGAGGTTTTGTCATCTTTACATATTAAGTAACAAAATACTTTACTCTTCTCTGAGTACAATGAGCTATTTCATGTTTTCTAGGTCAATTCAGATGTTTTTATTGATTATATCTGTGACCCTTTAACAATGACACCATTTGCAGAAATCAAAGTGGAACATGTTCAAATAAAAGTAATCTTTTTAAGTAAAATGCTTCCAAAGAAAAAGGTACATGCTGTTCCATTTATTGAAGATTTATTTTTTATGCAGCTCATTGGTATTTATTTGAATTAGACTGATGTGGCAAAAATCTAGACAAAATGTGAAAAAGACAACTATTATAGTCCTTATTAATATTTCATATTTTAATGTGTAGCTAAAGTCACAAAAAAACAAACAAACAAACAAAAAATATAATTTTCTCTTTTGGCTTTCACAGCTTTTATTATTTTTTTGAAGACTATATTTGCTGGTTTTAATCAGTAATGAGATTTCCCTCTACGTGCCAGGCAGTTTGTTAAAAATGAGGCATTTCCTGGAGAACTGTGTAATGTTTTAAAATCAAACCCCTTTACCTTAATTTCATAGAGAATGATCACTCAAACTTCTCTCAGAAATAGTCTGGCCAAAGTCTGTCTTTTCTTATGTCAGTGCTGGTGAGAAATTACCTTTTCACACCAACTCCATACCTCAATGTGTTACTTAACATTTGAATTGAAAGATATAAAATTGTGTGTAATAAGAAAAATAAAGAAAGGCACCTATAGAAAGAACATACTCAGGGGCAAAGATCTGCTTAAAGACTAAACTGAAATTCTTTCTCCTGAACGTTGCAGAAGTAATGTCGTACCATTAAAATCAGATGCAAAACTATCTTGCGATCTTTAAGCTCATGTCAAACTTCTACCAAGGGAATGTGTGTTAAAAATGTGCTATGGGCAAGCAGAATAATATTGTTGTATTAAATATTGCAAAATGAAATCTAGTTTTACAAAATATGCTAAAATACTTGACTGAAATGTCTGCATTTTGCTCACCAGTCACAGCATAGGTGTTCCCATCTTCAAGAGCAGGCTCCTCCATCAGCACTGGGACCAGACGAAAGGTTAGGAAGTTGCAAGAGATGGTACCTGGACCCTTGGGGCTGCATCAGGACTGCCAAGGAATTGCAGTCATCCACATTCCCTTTCCTAGGGGGGAGCTGCTTTTACTCTGATGTGCTTTGATTTGCAACTGGCCACTAAGAAACGCCCCTTTCCTCCCTCTGTCCAAGGACAGTATGAGGAGTGAAATGTTATGGTGTCCATTGATGAAGCTTAACTGATGCATTTGTCTAATTCCTGTTTTGATTCTGAGGACATTTATCTGCCTTCACAGACAATGAAGTCCAGAAGTTTGCTATCTACTCTGCCTTCCCTTATGTGTTCTAAAGCGTATTCTACTGATTTGTCTGACTGCTCCCTAAGTCTCAGATTGTGGGATTTGGTGAATAACAGTTCTGAAAGCACATTATCCACTACCATCATGATTTTGTAGATCTCTGATGTATAATATCTCAACTCAAAACTATTTGATTTGTGCAGTTCAAAGTAGAAGCAAGGAAAGACAATTTTTATTAGGGTTTTGAATGATTTAATGAAAAGTAAGAACTTTTGTCAGTTTTGTTTCTTCTTTCTCAAAAAATTATTTTCCCTTTCCTACACTACTTTTGAAACCAGGAGAAACTGAAGCCCTCTGAAAGTATTTACACTGCAGAGGAGAGGGCATTCCACAACACATTTGAGAACAATGTTCACATTGTTCACAATGAGGGGGGAGGGTATGTGTGCGAGTGGCACACAGTCTTTATTGAATATTGAAGCAAATACTTCTGGTTGCAGAAACCATAAATAAAATAAATCGTAGGTAGTTTGGCTAACAGCCAAGGACCCACCACTGTGACAGCCATAGGTTATCAGCAGCTTTGACACCATTACCACCTTCATAAGTAGAACATAAATCAAGATGTATTTCAGATGACAACATTTTCTGTAAAGCAGTACTTTTAACAACCACTCCACTCTCTGAAGATTAAACAAATGGAAGATTATGCTAGTTCAAGTTAGTTTTTCCTCTTCCCTAGATAATGCTACCCCTGTTAAGTTTATTTCAGGCAGATGTAAAATAGCTCACCTAAGTAACTACTGCATTTCCAAGACAGCTCTGCATACACCAAGTGCTCTTGAAAATCTAGTCCTAATTATGAATTTTAGGCTTTTAGAAACTTAGTAGTGACCAGCTCACAGAATATACCTTTTCACAGTAATGAAAAAAAGAATATAGATTGTATATAAAAGTGGAAAAGTGCACACGCCAGTTTCCCAAAGTATAAAATCAGTATTTGCCAACTATTTTGTTTCAGATGCTAGATAACTCCTAAGGATAACATAAAAATCTTGGTAATAGATGATCACTTTAGTGACTGCTGGGAAATGAAAGTCATTTTATGGAAAGTGCTATGGCTGCTCCAATACACTTTAATCGCTACTGACCTGAAATTCAGCTGGTACTTCAGAGCAAACAAAAGAGGCTTATGGAGGACCAAGGATCAAATTTCTTGCTGTTCTGCATCTTGTATTTTCATTTGCCACTATGAAAAGAGGAATAAATCAGCTGCTCTTCAGATCTGATTGTACTATATACCCACTTCACAAAAGATGAAGGATGACACATGTAGGAAGACAATGGGGAATATGCCCACAGGGATTTATATTTGTACTGTTATGCATTAAGTTTTTTGAGCACTCATGATTTTCTCTTTGGACAGAACAGTACTTAAGGAAAACACTTTGCGCACAGTGTAAGGGAGAACAATACATTATTTAACAATTCTGTGCTGGCATGTGCTGATTCTTGTGTGCAAAAATAAGCCGTATACTGGGTAACAAAGTAATTTAGGATGACTATCCTGATCCCACACACACCAGAAAATAGCAAATCTGTGTTTGCTGCCATTGTCAGTAAAAATCGATAATGTGATTTTCAGGGATGTGTAGAGGCAACGTGGCAGAAAACTAAACAGAGTTATGAACACGTAAGTAACAAAGTTTTGCAACATATATTGTGTCGTAGTAAGTAGATTAATAGGTAAGTAATACTACTGACACCACTGGATGCTTATCTTGAATCTTTCAAAAGTGCTACATGTGATGTATACCTTAAGTGTTTATGGGAGAAAAAAATCTATATTAGCTATACCATTCTGGGTTTCTACAGCAAACGACAGAATGTTCAAATTCCCAATATTGTTTATATGCTAGCTGCTAGAGACAAATATTAACATTTCAGCTGCTGCAAATTTAAGTTACTAAATGTCATCCCTGCATTGGTACGCAAAACAAAATATGACAGACGAGTAAGTGTCAAACAGGATTTGTGTAGTCTATTAGTAATCCGTTTTGAGGTATAGCAGTGTGTTTCACTTGTAGCTGGGAGTTACACTGCAAGCCAGATTGTAAGACACCAGCATTTAAATGCGTTCTACATTTCAGGGGGTTGTTGTGGTTCATAATATTTATGATTCAATATGCTCAGTGCCTTTGTACTCCAAGCGGACTGCTAGTTACTATGAAATGAGACATATTTTCAAAATCCTGCTCACAGATTCATAAACTCCTATTGACTATGCAGTGCTGCCCCCCTCTCCTGGGCAAGTTTGTTTGGATATCTTCAAGTGTACACAAAGAGCCTCTGCAAGCAGAAATGTCGAAGTATAAAGCTACAGTTTGCTGGCCAACACAGCCAGTCAAAAGACAACTAGGTTCTAAACAGCTAGCTGGGCTGAACACCAGTGTTGTCATCGTTCCTTGATGGATGAAGGGAAGGCTGCTGTCTTCTGTCGACACCAACATGCTAGTTACACCTAACTGATGGGCAGCTTGACCTGATGATCCCACAGCTCTTGACTCACTGCCTTTTTCCCCTTCAGCATTTTATATGTTTTCATATCTTCCTCCTCTTCAATCCCTGAGTGACCAATGACCCATTCTCAAACACTTACATCTCCCCATAACTTTACTTTTCTTATTTCTCAGTGAACTTTGCTGCAGCCCTTTCACAACTTGGAGATTTTCCTAGGCATCTTTGCCAAGCTCCGGCCTGTATAAGAGAGCATGGTGGGGCTGGACAAGCAGGAGGCTGTGCCCTGGGGGTGGTGGGAATTATTTCAGAAGGAAAGAAAGAGCTGCTACAGTTCAGGTTGTTGTTGTATGGTGTTCAGATACCGTAAAGAGCTGCTCCACAAGGTCAACTTTACTGGTTAGTGGCACTGCAGAGGCAGAGATTCACAGGCATTGCTTTTTCTCACGTCCAGCTGAGTGTTTAATACAGCAGTTCCTAGACTTAACATTTCCAAGCTAATGACAGAATCGATTGACCCTCGTGCTTTCACACTGGACTAAGAGAAGTGAACATTTTTAACTGGGGAAGATGTTTTCATTGTTAGATGAACAGATGACATTTCCAGTGCTTTTAATGGAGGAAAAAACAGCAGAATTAGCAAAATCTTTCAAATCAGTAGATCTGTCTGTTGACGATACTGCATCATGTTTTCCTGGAAGCTGTATGGTGGTATGAAGAAATTAAAGTCTTTGATACTAACATACATATTGCTAAATATAAAAAGAAAACATGTATTTACAATTAAAGATAAATTTACCTAATAAATGAAACAATATGAATCAACCTGACAACAATCCCTGAATTATCTTTTTTTTTTCTCCTTCAGAAAATCCTCTCTTCAATTAGATTGTAAATATACTAAATTCCTTCTTCCTACAAATGAAGACAATGTTGCTCTTTGAGAGTGCTGGTACAGCTTTCCTCCCCCCAGACAGTATTTCCATTCTGTACTGCAGTGGAGGTTTCTAAACAGAATGGGAAGTGAACTTCCAAGTGAAGATCCAAACGTGAATACCATTGTTACTCTCAAGTCACTGAGGAAACATACAAACCGTAGTTTGCTTAAATGAACTAGATGGTTACACCATTTGAACTATATTCACCTCTTTATCATGTACAGTGGCTAAAGTATCCATGGGGTAATGTCTCCCTAATAATTTCCTTCAAGGTAACAAATCTTCCACTTTGCAGTGTGAAATGGCAATAAAATAAAACCTGAAATAGGTGATTTTGAGGTCACAATTATCAACCTGAAAAAATGTCTCACATATTTGTTGGGTAGCTGGAATTATAGAAAGAGGGTAAGATCTCTTGCCAAGCAGAAAAGACAATGACTAGCGAAACATAGTGATGATTGTCACTCAAATAGTTTTCAATAATGAGATTCAGTCTGTGAGGCAACAGATGCTCTCAAAGCCCCTGTCACAAATGACCTTTAAGCACACTATTTGTTGCACAGAACCACAACATTAACTATCTCTTCGCAGATTCAGATATCCCACATAATGCTTATGTTTTGCAGAGCACTCTTTGAGATTCCAGGGTTTATTTCTTCAAATCTTTCCCTCTTCCCTGGATTGTAGGAAAATAAACAGAATGTAGCAAGAGAAAAGGTTTGCTGTTATGGTGGAACATGACACTAATGTTTGTCTCATCACTTGGAGAAAAAAAGGCTCTGCAAAACATTATGGGTGGCAGGTTTGGCTTTAAAGGTCTTTTGCTATGAATATCATTCAGCCATTTAAGTACTAGTGAAGAGGGTTCCTGTTTAACCCTTAAAGCTACTTTCCTGCTGCAAGAACATCAACAGAACAGATGAAAAATACAATGGATATAATAGTCTACCGGGCCTCCATCTAGAAATTCAAGATAATTAACACAGGAATAGAGAAATCCTCTTCCTACCCACACACCCTCTTCCCTCTTAGAAAGGGGAAGGTGCCAGAAAATAATCGGAGAAGACACATCAAATTCAAAGTCTGCTCTTGACTTTCTGGCCCCCACGAACACTATCACAGGCTAAACTGAAGCCGAGACATCCTTCATTTTCTGATTTAAAATTCAGATGCAAGTTTAATGTGCTGACTGCGGACATGACATTCCTTGCAGAGACAAAATAGGGGAAAGCACTGTCAAGATGGTTGTGGTGCTCTCTGTTTTGAATTAAAGGAATTTCTTGGATTCAGTGCAGTGTCTGCTCTGCCCAGAAAACCCAAGTCAGGTTTGCAGCCTGCCTTCCACCTGCCCACAGTGCCTGGGCTGGCAGCCCTTGGTGACACACAGGACTGGGTCACTTTTGGTCGGTCACTCACAAGAGTCCCACCACTGGTCACCCATGGGAGTCCCACCACTAGCCACTGAGGGGCCACCCTGTACTGCACTACCTCCTCCTACCCCTCAGCTCCTACTGAGTTGGTCCCAGCACCCAACAGCTCCCTCTACAAGCATCAGCAACCTCCCCAGTGTGAAACTAGTACATGCCACCTTGCAAAGGAAAGGCAGGAGAAGGAGGAGGAGAGGACAGGGGAAGAGGAGAAAGAGCCCAATTTGAGTTTTCTTCATGTAGTGTAACTCCCTATCTATATGGAAAGACTTTATTGAAACTGGCATTGAAACTCTGGGTCTTGTTTCTGCTCTTTTCCCACCCTAAAAAATTAAGTAAATTTGCTTAAATAAATATACTTCAATTTAAGCAACAATTTTATTTTTTTTTTTTTTTTTAATCTTATGAAGTTCCAGATATTTTGGACAAACTCAATATCCAGACTCATCACACAAGATTTCCTTCTGATATTTTACATTCTTCATACTACCAAGGATCTAGGGTGTGAGCTTTTTTGAACAAAGCTGTATAGTATTTATGTTCATTTTCAACTATGTAATTTCATTTTCTGTTTTCCTCTAAGAAACCTTCCCAATAGAATACATTCAAATTTTACAATTCTTTTCACCTCCTTTCCAATACTTCTCCTCCTTCCTTCATGTGCCCTGAAGAGCATCAAGGACTTCTGCGGATTTGTCTGGACTTGACTGCATTATACTATATGACGGACACAGTTTCTGCACTGGATAATAGAAGAAAACTGGATGATACAAAACTGGATGACACAACACTGGCAGGAGTGGCTGACACTCCGGAAGTCTGTGCTGCCATCCAGCGTGACCTTGACAGGCTGGAGAGCTGGGCAGGGAGAAATTTAATGGAATTCAATAAGGGCAAGTGTAATGTGTAAAGAACAACCCCAAGTATCAGTACAGGTTGGGGGCTGATCTGTTGGAGAGCAGCTCTGGAGAAAAAGACCTGGGAGTCCTGGTGGACAAGAGCATGACCATGAGCCAACAATGTGCTCTCGCAGCCAAGAAGGCCAATGGCCTCCTGGGATGCATTAGAAGGAGTGTGGCCAGCAGGTGGAGAGGTTCTCCTGCCCCTCTACTCTGCACTGGTGAGGCCCCACCTGGAGTACTGGATCCAGTTCTGGGCACCCCAGTCCAAGAAGGACAGGGAACTACTGGAGAGAGTCCAGTGCAGAGCCACTAAGCTTATTAAGGGAGTGGAGCATCTCCCCTATGAGGAGAGGCTGAGGGAGCTGGGTCTCTTTAGCTTGGAGGAGACTGAGGGGGGACCTCACTAATGTTTATAAATATGTAAAGGGGAAACGGGTGCAAACTCGAGCATAGGAGGTTCTGTTTAAACATAAGGAAACGTTTTTTCACAGTGAGGGTGACAGAGCACTGGAACAGGCTGCCCAGGGAGGCTGTGGAGTCTCCTTCTCTGGAGACATTCAAAACTCGCCTGGACGCATTCCTGTGTGACCTACTCTAGGTGGTGATGCTCTGGCAGGGGGGTTGGACTCGATGATCTTCCGAGGTCCTTTCCAGCCCCTAACATTCTGTGATTCTGTGATAAAGTCCTTTAGCTAGGAGTGCTACTATGCTTTAACTCCTTTGTTTTCAATCCCAAGGAGTTACTGTCACGTATATAATCACATTCTGTTTGCCAGAGCTAGTATTCCATAAATTACAAAACTCTAATTGGACAAAAATGACTGTGTTGTATATGAAAATGAAAATAGTAGCACCATCAAGGAAACAATGAAGGGACAGACAGATAACTGAACAAAAGTTCTCCAATAACCCTTTTTAATCTCTCCACCTGTTTTTGTCTGAGTGGTGGCTAAATGGAAAAATGAAACAAGCTTTATGATTTATCATTTTGGATCCTTGTATAGAGGCTGTAGAAGTAACAGGAATATTTATTAATGTTTGCAAAGAGTATAATTTATTATTGATTTTTTTTTTCTCAACCTTGTTTAGCTACTGGCTTGTGGAGACTATGAAAATGTAAGAAATATTTACAATATTTATTACTTCAGTAGCTACAACTGCAACATTCTTTTGGTGTACATAGTCTTCCGAATTAATTCTTCTGTTCGGTTGTTAATTGGAATTTATGTTCTTGTTGAGAAACCTCACATATTCTCATTTTATCAGCAGCAACTCAGATTAATACTACAAAAACACAGATACACTGTGCAAAGATCCATGCTTGACAAATTAATCAGAAAAAAAGAATTTTCTATGATTAACGTTCTGTATTTTGAACAGGCATGAGCGAAACATACTTTGTATTTACATATCTGAAATAAAGCGCCAAAGGATAAAGTAATAAAATTTATTTCAGTTGCTAAAATTATCAAGAAAGTAGTAAATAATTGAAAAAGAATGTTTGTCAATCTCCTTGGAAATAATAATTTAAAAAATAACGCAGACAGATAGTCAGGATGTCTCGAGAGTAACAGCACTGAAAAAAAACAGAGAAAGAAGGAGCAGCATGAACATCTTCACAAATGTCAGAGGGTACATGGTCTGCGCAGTGAGAAGCAGGCAGGCCGGGCAGGGAGCTGCCTCCCGGTGTGGGCAGGGAGGGCAGAGGCAGACTGCGCTGGTGGCACTGTCAATATGTTTGCGCTCTCAGGACAAGCCAGGTTCTTGGCAGCCTGATGCCTGCAGGGACATCTAAGCCAGCCAGGAGAAAATGACAAACAGACGAAAATACTTGTGGAGTTTTTTTTTCTTTTTTCTTTTTTTTTTTTTTTTTCTTTTTTTCTTTTTTTTTTCTTTTTCCTCTCTGATTTTAGCTCTGAAGCTCTGAGCCTATGGGAGATCCCTTCTTTGCACCAGGAAGGATCTCCTGGATTTATGTGCTTGAGTTTTTCCTTTACATATCGTTAATCAGCTTATTGCTTTCTCTTCTCTTTTGGGAATTAATAAAATGAAGACAGTTCTGCAGCTATGGGAACAGTGAAAGGAGTAGAAAATATGTTTACCAGAAAGAATCAAGGTGCATGAATGGCTTTGCCAAACAAAGAGGCTGTTACAGAATTATGATCCTGACAGTGAGGATGCTAACCAGAACAGGATTTAACATAGATGGAGTCGGATTTTCCCTCAATGGTCATTCAAAAAAAAATTTTTTTTTTATAAAAGTCTTCATCTGAAAGAAGGAAAACATAATTCAGGGAAGTTCTACATCCTGTGCAATAGAGCATCATCACCACTGCTTTACATTACCTGCCCTTTATACATTATGAATCACCATAATGCTTGAATATTTCATTTCCCTCATGGTTTGGGAATTGACAGGATGTACACATTTGCCCTTGGGTTTGTTATTTCATACTTCTGCCTACCATTTGCATGTATATTTTCATTTTATTTGCCCCCGTCAGTTCTTTACACAGGAAACAAATCTATTTGAAGGAATGCAAAATGGTGGCCTGGCCAATTCTAAAGTGAAGTGTGTCGTGATACCAGTTAAATAATGCATGAATGGATCCACGTTAGCCATAATTCACTGCTAGTGCTATTTATTTATCACATGTCACTTCCCTTTCCTGTCAGGATATCAAATGGCTACAAAGTGCAGCGTGCTGTTCTCCTTATCTTTGAGCTAAATGTTCCATTATATCACATTTTAGGCTTTTAAGATTGCATAATGAAGCACACATAAAATCTAAAGTGATCATGAGCAGTATATCCATGATGCAATATGTTAAAAAGTGACACAGCACCAGGATTGAGAGTTGTGCCACTGCCATATCTGGTTGGTAGAAAGTAATATGACTTAAATCACTTGGTCATTAGAATAGCAGGTACTTTGCTGTTGCTTTACTATAGGACTTCAGGGAGATTTATACACATCCAGAGACATCTAGAACTGAAGGAACTTAATTGGGCTGAGAAAAGTGTCTTTGCAACTCTGGGATTCACTGCTAGAAACTGTTTTCTGGTTCAAGCCACCGCATGTGCTTGCTCCAAATCCTTTGGGCCTAACTTTTGAATTTTTACAGGATGAGAAGGTTAATCTCATTCTCTTACAATATTCTTCCTTAAAAGGGAAATGCCACATTGAAGATGTGGCATACTTTTAATCTCATTGTTCTTTTGGATTTTAGTATCGAATCTGAAGCTCTATATTTTTTAATCAGGAATGGCTCATGTGGATTTAGTGTAGCTAAGAAAGAACCTACTTCTCTTCTATTGTGGAACAAGTGGAGTAAGAAATGGATTCAGCATCTAAGATGCCTCCCAGAAATGTGTATTTCAGTTGCCAGCTTTATATCCTATTTTTATATTTTGTATTTTAATTAATAATGACATACCTATTATATCATTGTTCTTCAAATAAACAATTTAATAATAAGTGTTCTTCCACACTATGACATCAACAGATGCTTGAAAGAATGGCAGCAATTCAAATAAAAACAAAATAGAAATCTTAAAAGATCACAGCACTTCCTGATATTTTAGGTGTCAAAATTCAACTGAGCATGAATATTAAAACTTAAATCTGTCAGCTGTTAGAAAAACTCCCAGAATCTGCAAAAAAATCTGAGTTTCTTAAACATTTCTGACTACGCAATGAACCGTAATGCACATCAAAAAAATTGTACTGAAAATTATTACATTTGAATTAAATTTCATCTAGGGTATACAGAATTCTTTTTAACAAAAAACCCCACAGGGATTAAAAAGAAAATTTTATTTTAAAAAGTTACTTTTTAAAACATATTGTCCTTTACAAATACTAAAGCTACAAGTGTGTGCCGTACAGGTGCCTGCAGGCACCGCAGCTGACATGTGAAGCTCCAGTTCCAGTTCAGGTCTGTGAGGTGACACTATAATTTCTTTACTTCTTCTGCCCTGTCACCTCTAAATCCACAAAATCTCCTTTAACCTCATGGTCCACTCTAAACCAACACATCCTTTCTGGTTTTGCCATGCTGACCTCTCAGCAGGATTAATTAGCTAAAGTGCAGCAGCATTGCTGAGCCAAGGGCAGTGTATCTTACTGCCTCATACAGGCTCACCCCTTCAGATGTTGGCTTTACGATCTAGTTAATAAAATATTTAAACACCTCATTTTTATGCCCACAGGGAGTATGATTTTAATCAAAGGCAGAAAGTGTTAGTTGGACAGGACAAAACAGAGACAGATGAGAGGGTTCACATGCAGACTGTCTTTCCTAGATGTGTGAAAGGGGCCTGCTGGAGGGCAGTGTCCGTGTCTGTGCCTGTGCTGGCAGGCGGGGCAGGCAGATGGGATTTATCCCGCAGTAGACTGCTACCGATGCCCGAGACTGAGCATCTGCAGACAGTGTTGAAAGTGTTAACAACCTGAGGAGCTGCGGTCCCAAACAAGAACAATGCTCTCAGGCACAATGCATTGCACTGGGTTCTTGACTCTGTTTTTTCATGCACACAAAAATACTCCATTTACTTCCCCCCATTACCACTGACATCATTGAAAGCCGTGTTATGCCACAGTAGAATCCATTTTCACTCAGATTTTTATTTCTTGTTTGGAAATACAGTCCTTTTAGTCTCAAAGCAGCAGAGTCCTGCAGTATCCTGATAAAGTGAAACTCAGAACATACACAACATAGGGACAATTGGGATATAATATTTGCTAGGTTTGCACTGGAAAAAAAACACAGTCACAGATTTCTGAAGAGGAGGCAAATATAAATGACAGCAGAGTACCTCAAGACACCAAGCTCATTTTCAGCCTCTTTCCTGTTAGGAAAGACTATACAGCTAGAGGATCAAAACAGAAATCCAGCGATCAGAAGCGGGAGCAAGTCCATCTCCCTGTTGCAGTGACCGGGCAGGCACGGTGAATTCATTGCAGTCTCCAGGCAGTGCTTGTGCCTGAAGCAGGCTCGGCTCTGAGACGTGCGGGTTGGGGAACTCAGAGTGCCAAAATTTTAGCTTTAATGTACACAGATATAGTCGCAGCCCTTTCACACGAGTACCGTTTGAGCTAATCCATTAGCCTTGACCAAATTAGCCCAGCTGTTTATAAGATATTAAATGCACTACAAAGCCTGACATGTTTGGTATGCTCTATAATCAGAGCACCTGTTTAAAAGCCCACTGCAGCTGTACTTCCAGAAGATTACAGGCCATTAGGCAAGTTATGCAGTACCTTATTTTTATAACCTCATCTCTCTTCCTCTTTCACATTTGAATTTTAGAACCATCAATATGAGATTCTTTCCCCTCCATACAGCTTCTCCAAGTCCTTCAGTGATTGAGATGAGGAGAGTAATATTAATATTTATACAATGCTCAGATCTAACTTTCAGTTGCTATGGTAAAATACTGTCATAAAATATTTCATTAACTTTTAATTCTATTTAACACTATTCTTCCCTCTTGAGACTATATCAAAACTCTGCATACTCATGGGACACAATTTTGCTGAGAGATGCTAAAATATTTGGTTTTTTTTTTTCTTGATTATTTGAAAACTGAACAGAAAAAGATCTTGGATTGGCTGGAGTTTCCAAAATGTAAGTTTACAGTGCTATCCTAGCAAGCATCTTCAGCTATTTGAAGGATCACAGGAGAGATTCACACTGCCCTGGGGCAGAAGCAGGAGGGCAAGAGGAATGTCCTGACGTCTCTGAAAGGTTTCGCTTTGACACCATTCGAAGACTAAACCCTCACTCCAGCTGTTGATTCCTCTTGTGAACTTTTAAAACACAGTATTTCATAGGAAGAGTTACTACAACCTTCATATAGTCCCTATCTGTATTTTCCTTACACCTAAACAAAAGTCTATATCAAACAGACTATTATAGGATAGCTAAAATAACTCAAGACTGATAGAGGTAGTCAAACTAATTATGTCCAACTCAGGACAGCTCATAAGAGAACAGAAAAGACACATTGCCCTTACTGACATGGCATAAGATTATGATGCACAGGGTGACATGTCACTGAAATAGCTTCTCCCAGCTCAGATTTATATAAATTACTGCAATAGTGGTAGGTTAAGATTCTTTTGTTACCAGAGGTGCAATCCATTTCTGAAACTGGTGCAAGTCATCTTAACATACTGGCATGGAGTACCTCTTTGTGAAGAAAAACACTACAATCACAGGAGAACATCGTAATTCAAGTTCTAAATAATGCCACGAGTACTGTAAAGTAGCAGCCCAGTCAGAGCTATTTGTGCGATCCCTCTCAGGCAGAGGGATCAGTAGGAGGCAAGTTAAATATCTTAGAGACCAGTGTGTGGTTGGTGCTCTCTCCTCCAAAAGCTCTCTAGGTGAATGCCCACACTTGCAGACAATAACCAACTCTGTAAGGCATCAAAAAGCAACAGTCACCCTTAAGACAGTGATTTTTCTAAAAAGTACATCTCTAAACTTTCATTCTCCCTGAAAGTCTGAAGAATCACCTAGACCTAGAGCTTCTCAGTTAGCAGTGTGCCCATTTGTGAGGCTCTGATTAGGAGTTATGCAAAAACTAAGCTCAAAGGCAATCTCCAAATCTATCAGAAAACTTTTATTCACTTAACTCCTTTGGCAAATCTGGTGATCTGGACCAAAGTTCATAAGTAATCATATTATCACTAACATTTTGAGTTTGTTTTATTATTATGGGTTTTTCTAAATGAAAAATAAAAGCAAACTAGATTCACTATTCTGTTTTATTTAAAGGCCTAAAAGGCGTTACAGTGGTATTCAGAGGGCTTTCTTGGTATCTAATTATTCCTGCACATTCATTGCAGTGTTGATCCCTGAAGCCAGGCTTCCAAATCAGAAAAAAAATGGTATCAGAAATCACATTTTTGGTTACAGACCATGAGCATTCGAAGCCACTAAGGCCAATCCTACTCTTGTATGCATCAGGATGACAACTGAATAGACTTCTCTGTTTTAATCCAGTGATTATCTGCATGAACACAGCTGTCTATTTGTTGATAGATGTGTATTAAAATAAGTTTTAGTATAGTCTGCTGGAAATGGCTACATTATCCCTTTTATGTTAGTGATAGAGTTTTACATTTTGGTTTTGATGGGAAAGCATAGTTATGAGAGTCATCAATTCTATAACCTTGAGTAGTAATCTCTACTCTCACAGCTCACATATTAGCTATCTTCTACTTTTCATCATCTATCACATACATTATAATCAGTGAAGAGGCAGCCATTTTAAAGCAAGCTCTAGAATAACCTTTCCTAAGAAAACTAATGAGAGGATATACTTTTATTTCCTCCTTTGCTGTGTTTCCAGGAAACAAAACCTTTAATTAGCTCTATTGCTTATTTTCAATATTTGCAGCAGTCTTTCTGTTATGCAAATTTCTACTGAGTGAAACAGTCTACAAATAATCCAATTACAGCACATTATCTATTTACTGTGTCAGAATTTAGATTTATTATGCTCTGCTTGGCAATCGCTTCAATATGATGTAAACAGAAACAACAACAACCGAAACCAGTCACTCCCAATTTTTTTTTTTAGACAACAGAAAGATCATTAATATAGTTATAATATACATGCACAGCACAACTACAAGAGTCATTAAGAGAATTATTACTCTATGTAAGAGTAAAAATAACATCCCTAGTTTTATTCTATTTATATGTAAGACACAAGAAAACCTGGGGTCCATAAGGAAAATTTGGTTTCCATGTCCCATTTGATGACTTTGGTGATTTTGTGCTGCCTTTCCTCAGTGAGGGGATGGAAGGAACAAACGAGAATGTGCATGATGCAGTAAGGCCTCCAGTGTTGTAGTGATATTATAGCAGGCATCAGTAAGACTTCATTTTTGCTTATTTTATGAGCCTTACTAGCACATACTACTTAATGCAGCAGACCAGGACGGACCTTAAATCCTCCCTTAGAACACAGTATTCTTTCCTCATGCATCATTGTCATACAGTGAATTTCACTGCAATTTACCTATTCAGACAAGAAGCCTCTGACAAATGACCAATTTAACATTTCTTAGAACCCATGGAGCTGATACCTTCTAGCTGGCTATACCCCCAGTGTGAGTCCCAGCTACCCAGAGGAAAGGCTGCCTTGCAGTGCTCTGCTCAGACACTGCTTCCATTGCCAAAGCATCCAGCTTCACTCCTTCCCCCTTTTCAAACCACTCAGTGATCAAAATTGAAGAAAAGGAACTAATCACATCAGAGTAAGAAAGCCCAAACCGGACCTATCCCAACAGCTTTCATTAGGCTGTTACTACAGAACGGCCACCCCCACGGCGCCATCTCACGGGCAGGCGGCCATTCTACCTCACAGGCGGGTCACGTACCCGCTCCTTCCTCAAGGGGCATCGCCCCCCCCAACCCGTCCCGACCGACCGGGCGGCTGCGTCAGTCCCGTGTGTGGGCACTTGCGGTGGGATCAGGGTCTTCAAATGGCCTTGTTACTAAAGCTTTACGGGTCGGTTGTACTTTGTTGTGCCTGTGCTCTGGGGAGGATCCCTAAAGAGCCTGCCCGTCCCCGCAGGGCTGCGTGATGGGCTTGGAAAAATGGCGTGGGGCACCTCAGGAGCTGCTGAGGAAGGAGGAGCTTGCTCTGGTCCTGCCGTCAAGGAAGGTTTTAGTCTTTTTGTCTTTCTCGCTGTTGCAACAACAGCATAATTGATTTAGTAGGTCATACGCGAGTCCAGTTTCAGTTAAAATGTTCAAACAAAATTCAGGAGAGGCGTCCAGTTTTTTAAAAGTTGTGTGAGATTTTTATTCTTAACAATACTATTGTTTACATAAAATTAGCATAACAGCAAGCTTTATGTTTAATATCTATACACCATTAAGCTAGCAATTATAAAGATCAGTTTATCTCCATCACGCTCTTTTCAAAACACTTGTGTTGCTCATTAAAAGGTTACCTTTGTACTCTTCTGTTCAGCCCTCTGAACCGATGTCAGGCGCGATGCATACGTAAGCTATATAATTTTATGTAAAACAGCAATGAGCTGCAGCGTCAGTTTTCAGTCAGATTCCCAGTATGCACAGTGCATGCAATATTGCCTGGATCCAGTTCCGCAGCATCCATCACATAGCCTAAGCTCATACTCATTTCATTTTTGATGTCCGTCCTCTCTAGAGGTTAGGTCATATCAATGCTTACCGGTGAGCCCTTCCTGACTGGGAAGGTCAGCCTGGAATTACATTATGTGGCCATCATTAAAATTCCTGTGTTGAGTCAAGTCACAAGGAATGTAAGTAGGAAAGTGAAATCTTGACAAGCTTAATGGTCATCTGAAGCTACTGTGATTTATTAGTTTGTCCCCTGAAATAAAAGTTTTAAGTTGATTCTACTATTCAATAACAGACCAAGTGACATGGTCTGTCTCAAATTTACTCAAGTGGCAGTCAGAGCAGGACCTTCCTAAGACCTTGTATATGTGCTGTCTCCTGAGTGCTGGTGGAGAAGAGCTTTGGACAAATGTTTTCTGGTCTCAGAAAGAAATGCGAGGCCATACCTGTCTACATAGTACAAGCTTGAGCCAGTGCACGGCCCTCTGGTGAAGGATTTCTGTGTAATTGTGTAGTTAGGCTCAGTAAATACTAAGTAGCTTTGATAAAAAAGGAAAAGGAAGGGGGGTTTTTGCCAGTAAAGAAAAAAAAGACAAATACAAATTGTTGAAAACTGTCAATCTCCCTTATTCGAGAGTTAACTGTAAATGGATCCATTTACAGTTAATTTACATTACACCAAATTACATTAATTTGGTGCTGCTTTTACTGGAATTGTTCTATTTTAGCCTATAAAAAGAGTGCAGAAGTTACTACATATTGTGTTCATAATTTGCAATTTGGCATTTACTTGGTGAATATAGCCAAGTGATGCTTCTGTTCTTTGATTGGATGAGTCCCTAATTAGAAGTTTTCAGGAAATACTTGTGAACGCTCCATATGTGTTGCATATTCATCAGGGTATTTGCCACTATATATTTACATGAGTATTCATTAAGTATCTTTACCTATAAATAGTTCAGAAATAAATGATTGCTTGACTATTCAATTAAAGATAGAATTAATCACATGGGATGTGGGTTCACTTATTCACTATTTACATACATTTATCAAAATAAAGAAATGTACTAGAGATGCCACTTACATGTGTGTACTTTATGTTCAAGTCCCAGTTGATTTCAATGTGTCCTTTGCAATGTTGCTGAGCATTCTAGTAAGCACACTTTCAGAGTCGTTTCCTAAAATTCAGCCTTCCCTATTCTGATTTTAGTTGATTATTTTTCATGTACCACAGTAAATAATTATGATTCCCTTTGTTAACATTATTTGACTATTTTGTGAGTTGTTGTTATGCTTTTGCTTGGTAATTGCTTTATTTACTTTTTTTTTTAATTGCATGCTGTGGTCCTTTCACTGTTTTTTTCTTTTTAATCTTTTTTTTTTCCTTGGTTAAAATCCATTTTGCAACTTGCTTTCTGGAAATCTATTGTTCTAAACTTAAAACGAGGTTTCACCATGGCAATTCTCTGTCCTTGCTTTCTCTCTTCTGCACCTTAAAAGGTGTCTAAAGCACCTTTTGTTTTTTCTGACTATATCATTAATTCATGTCTGCATATATTATTCCTTTCTATCTCAATATCACATCTTGAGTTTTCATCTTTCAGTTGTTTTCCTCTCATGGTTTGTTTGCATTCTTTTATGGTCTTCCTTTAATTATTTTCTGAAAATTTTAATCTTGGGTACCCATTGTCTCTCTGCTCTTGTGGTGTTCAGAATTTTTAATTTAGTATCACCTGTGAATTGCATTAGTGCACTGAGAGGTTTATGTTTGTTATATAATGCTGTTAGGAGAGGTTTGTACTTTCAGTGACTAGTGGATTAAAGGTTTTGCTTGAAACCATATTTCAGCGAAGTCACCATAGCTGGACTCTGGCAGCTGTAATATAACACCTTATCCTGACCGTAAAAGTTTAGTACTGAACCTAGCTAGGTGTAGAGCTTCAGCTTGGGAGTTTACCTTTTGAGTAAACTCCTAAGTAAGTCACTCTTGAGTAACTCTTGGCAGACTAAGAAATACAGAATTTGCCTGTGCCAAATGGAGCTCAATAGGAAGATTCTAAGACTAGCGGTTGGTTTCATAATGGGAGCTGGATTAAAAAAATAAATTTAAAAAAAAGAGGCATGGTAAAGATAAATATTTGGCCATTCCTAGAATCCAGAAGGTGTAGAAACGCAGTTATTCCATGGCCTTGGCCGTGGTGATGGCATCTTATTTTCAGGCTGATAAGATCCATATACTGGGCTTGCTGCATAATGGATGAGATGATGTGGATCTTCAAACCCTTCACCTGAAATTCCAAATCAAGGTGGCAGAACTGAATTGCACTCGGTTTGAAACTCTCCCATCACATCAAGGACCACCGACATTTGCCATTGCTTCCATGGGGTTTTGTTGCAGTTACTTGGAAACTGGTAACACTTGCAGCCGAATTTATTGAATGCTCAAAGTTAATCTGTCCTTCCCTTTTGCAGAGGGATACTGCAGGATCAGTGCAAAGAAAATTACCTCTGAACAGCTATGCCCATTGGAGTGAGAAGTCTGATGGACAAGAGCTCAGGAAACACTCAGGCAATTAAAAAAATAACAAGCTTTCCGATATATTTCGATCCTAGTTGGATTCCCCTTTGAATGATAATGATGACAGGAAGCTTAATTATCTCATGGAGTTTGAATCCTGAATGGGAAGTAGAAATGAGTAGCTTTGAAATCTACTTTTTTAATCGATGAATTCTGGTTTACATTTATTTATTGGGGACGAGTGTTAAAGATTGGCCATTAAAGATGTTGTGGTACTGTGCCATGTTGGTCATGAGTAACTCAATCAACTTAAATGTCAAGCACTGAATGTCATATAGCAGTTTTCAGGATTTATTTTTTTTTAAATATTAGTTTATCAGTTGGTCTGTTCTATTTTAAAACCCTAAAAATATCAGTCCTGTCATTGAAAATGAAAATTGTGAAGATTAAGACAGTTTAAGACTTCCACTGAAAAAAAGCAGAAACAGTGAAAACGTGGCTCAGCACACTGCTTTCTATCTGAGCAGAGAAATAAAACAATACAAATGGTTCCTTATTAGGAATTCTTATCACTGTGTTTAAGCTAATTCCATTTGATACTGTATAGCTAAGAAAGTATTTTTGAGACTGTCAGACTTGAACACTTGAGTAAAGTCACACTGACAGTGATTTGAAATCTCCACTCTGGCATTTTGAATTTGATTAAAGGTTTGAGCTTTTAAAGCTAAAGTGCATGTTTTATATAACACAGTAGGGTCCCTATTGTCAAATGGTCTGAGGAACTGTGAATCGACAGCTATCATCAAAATAGCACAAATCCACCAGCAAGATCTCCTAAAAGACTACGGGGTGTTATTATAGCACCTAGTGGAGTATAACATGTTATTTATTCGGCAGGAATTTTTCTTCCAGCCATCAGCCCCTTTGTAACAATGACTCTGTCTAAAGGAAACGCAGGTAGTTTCTCTAGGGCATGAGAGTCCTGGTCAGAGAAAGTTCTTCAGTATTCTTGTGCAAAGTAACAGTGGAGACAAATTTATACTGTCTTCCTGTCTCAGTAGCCTGCACACAGTATTTTTTAGTACATGTATGATATCAAGTACTGGTACGGTAATACAATCTTCATAATGGGACTGTTATTGCAGTATTGGGTGTAGTGCCCACGTGAGTACTGATGAGGGGACACACGCTTCAGTCTGATGGAAGAAGGGGTGTGAGGGAAAAGGAAGAAAGTGTCTAAATGCCTCAGGCTTCCACATCCTTTGGTCAGACAGGTTGAAGGCTAGAAGGTATAATCCAGCTCTTGCTGTGTTATTTTAATCTTAATTTGAACAGAGAAGTGAAGCAGAGCAGTGTAAGAAAGCAGTATTTTCTCAGTCTATTACTTGGCCCATACAAGAAAGTGGAGAATGGGTGAGAATTTGACCCCTTTCCTTCTATTTCAAGTAAGGCCAAAACCAAATATCCTGACACTTAGAGGTGGAGGCTGGCTCTTCTGAGTTTAACGAGTGGGTATTTGGGCACCTCCTCTTTGGTGGCAACCCCATTTGCAGTTCCTTGTCTTTTGAAAGAAGTTAACAACTGAAGTTAACTCGACAAGCACATCTCATAGCCAGCAAACGAAATGTTTCACAAAGCAACCTTTTCATGGGTTTTCTTGGTCTCTGCTTTCTAGCTCTCTTCAGCAGCCTTGTTAATTAGGAAATATTTCCTGCTTTGTCAGTTCAGATTTATTTGTTCTCTGCTAGTAACCCCCACATGGCTGGAATACAAATCGTTTGCTGGAAAAGATGAGAAGTGATGAAGAGGAGGGTGATTAATGACCTAACATTTTATTTTACCAGATAAAACAAGAGGGGGTTCACTCACTTTGCCTTCAGATAGTGTTTTGTATTCATTTTGCAATACAGTTAGAACTCAGTTGTAGCAAGAGTGAAAATTTATAATCCTAGAGCAGTTTCTGAAATGTGAATGATTGATTGCATACAGCCAGAAAACTCTTGAAAAGATAAACTAATTCTGTGATGAACAACGCATTTCATAATCAATTAATTATACAGTACATTTTGTTTCAAAATATTAAATGCCTAGAACAGTCTTCTGCCTGAAAGCATCTGGGCTTTGTAATGAGACAAAAGTCTTGGGTTCAATCAGCTGTCTGTATGAGAGTTTAGAATGACTTATGTCTGAATTAAAGAGAGGTTTAGGGCAGTGATTTCCTGGCAGGAAATTAATAATGAGCTAAATTAGAACATGCCTAGAGATGATTTAAACAACTTAGCTAGCATTGTCTCTGACAGGCTGTCAATTTTTTTTTTCCCCAGATCTACTATTGTCTAGTAAATAATTCAAATCATTAAAAGGTTGGTAGTGTGCTGTGACTCATCGTGCCAAAGCAGACTCATTCATACCATCTTTCAAGCAAATTTTTATGGAAGCAAAAAAAGTAGACAGTCATATTTGAACGGAAGATGGAAGACCTGAAGAGTGTGTTCTTGAAGGTAACAGAGTGTTGTGGTTGAGCGTGGAAAAAAGAGGCCTAGTGTTTCTGATTGGGACGGCTGTTAGCATTGCTTTGTATTTTGTCGAATAAATCCTAACATCGGAGCAGATTTGAGCCCTCTTCACACCGCAAAGGGTAAGACTGAACCAGGGGGAAATAACTAATGTCTCTGGTTCCTTCAAAAATAATATTGTACTCAGTCACCTTTCACTCTCAGTGTGCACCAAAGAGAATTAAAGACACAGAGCTGAAGAGAGAGCGTTAAGGTTCAACATCCAAATGTTTCAGCTGGTGGTAACAATGAGCACTATCCCTAACCAAATTGTAAGGAAGTTCTGTCTGCCTGGCCAGGCTGTGTCGTGCCTACATCAATGATTTCTGACCTTTTTCTTATTTCAAGGTAAAACAAACCCAAAATAATCTATCTTGCTGTCCAGTTCTTAAAAGTTAATATGAATTATACAACTTTGGGGAATGAATCAAAGAGGGTAATCCAAGAGTAGTTAAATGATGGCCAGTGACACTAAACTGCCTGCTGTGTGCTGAGAGATCTTGCTCGATGAAAGTAGCAAAACAATACAAACTCTTATGATTCAAGTGCCTCCTGAAAATAAAGGACTAATGACATGATCGACAGTCACGTCTTAAAAAAAAACCCCAAACACCTCTATGAGCAGTTTCACCAGGGAGGCAAAAAGAAAAGGGCGATTATTCACACCAAAATCACAGTGGGACAGGAACTGTATAGAACTGCCTTGGAAGTTCCTAAGACACTAACATGCCCCCATTTTCTGCTCCCAGATACTGAGTGAACTTCTCACTGGAGCAGCTTCACATATCATTTGTTCTTCAGAAGTACTGCAGCATTCCCCTGCCCTGCTGTGTCCTTGCAGGTGTTGGAGTAGCAGTAACTCCCAGGGGAAAACCAGAAGAGTGGCAGCATGCAAGAGCATGCCCAAAGAAGAAAGATTCCCTACAGCCTCTGCTTGGCATGTTCTGCTCACAATCAATTTATTTAGAATTGAATTTAAATCCCCAGTGCTGCTTACTTTTTGTATCTAAATGAATCCCGTAGGACTTAAAAAGAAAAACTTCTGCATCTCAGGGGAATACACAAAGTACTGTAACACTAGTCACTTCTCTCCAAGAAAAATATATTGGCTAAATATATCAACACTAACACCTTGCAAAAAGTAGTTTTGCTTTCAGGTTATTCCAGTGGAACGAAATAGATCATATACAGCGTGGATTTTTCAGACTTGTTCATAGCACGTTAGATGGTAGGAGCCAGTTTTCCAAGCATCAGCATCTTTCAAAGGATGAGAAAGACATGTATGTATTGGTGGATAGTTACAGGAAGGAGGCAAAATGTTTTGGTAATGCTACTGTTGGTGGCCCAGACTTCTGTTCAATTCAGTGATATAAGAAATGAATAGGGTTTTTTTTCGTGGAGAACTAACAGAACAGTAAGTAAAAACAACAGATGTGTAAACAGCAAGGTTCTCATACTTGAAAATTGAGGTGGAAATTGTAATGGAAAAATAGAGGTAGAACCAAAGTATTGTAGTGTCTAGTTTACTGATGTTCAGTTATATCTTAATGGGCTTGTTGCATGTAGGGTATTATTTACAGGAACTATATTTTGAAGTTAAGTAAGGTTACTTTAAATATGACTGACTGTTCCGCAGACGAATAAGTAAATGCTACTTGTTTTTTTCTCTTCTTACATTCATGCTGTATTGTTTCGATACTTAATCTTTCTCAGAAACATTTGCTTTATCTTAGCAGATAATTAAAAGTATTTCTGCTCAATTTTCTGTGTGTGAGAAAGCAACAATAGTTCTTACAAAATGCTTCAAAGTCAGGAAGTATCACAGTAATTTTATGGTGAATACAACAACATTTACTTGATCCAAAGCTCCAAGATGTTACGTTCCCTGCCCCTTTTTAAATGGTCTGGAAACTAAGTTCATACACTGCATCATGTTGGAGCAAAGGAACAAAGACCAACGTGGAGATTAAAGGCCACTTTTCTATATGAGATAGATCCAGTAGATTTTGGATACTATCTTCTTTTGAAGACTGTATCTTCTGGTGCTGACGACTAACAGGAGTTCCGCTGTGGGTTTTCGTGAACCTGACATAATGGGTGGTTTCATCGAGACAATGTTTTGGGAAATAGAAGTCTAAAAAAAAGTGAGATGTAACTATAGCATTTGTGTCATTCTCCAGAAATTGCACATTACAATTTACAACAGTCTCAATTTCCAAGTATATTTGATATGGGATAAAAAATCATGTTAGAAAGCAATTAATTCAGTGTGTTAGAACAAGGACATATCTAATACAACAAGAAATTTTTAAGAATTTTCAGGGTTCCAAGGAATGACAGAGGTACAGTTCAGGCATATACAAAAAATTACTTTGGTACCATGAAATTTGAAAGAAACATTCTGGGTACTTTCTGAGTCTTGTGTGCAGGTCGATATACCTCATCTCATGAGCTTTGCCTTTCTTTCTGTTTTGACCCAAGTGAAATTTGGCAGAGCATGACGGCTTTCTAAATTTCCAGCCAATTCTTGGCTTTCTGCTAAATAGCCCTTTTTTTTTACTTAATGTTGTCTATTTAGGTTTTTTAATCTTAAGACAAGGCTCTATGTTGTCTCTTTACAGTATTTGTTTGGGAGTAGTTTGTGTTCTTTGTATCACCCTATTTCAAACAGCCATCCCTTGTTCACCCTCTTTCTAGACTGCAGTGTTGATTGTTTTAAAATTAAAAAATTAAAATTAAAATTAAAAAAAAAAACAAACAGCAAAACAAAACACAACAAAACCAAACAGGAAGCTTGTTCGCTTTCTCCTATACTGCTCAATTATATAGGCAATCGAAAGAAGGCATTCAAGAGTTGAAACTCCAATAAGATTTAGATCATTACAGACATTTTTAAATGACAAAAGCTTAGTAGAGTTCATTGTTTCTCAAATATTTTTCTTTTTTTCTTTGTTCCCAAACTAACGTTATTTATCATTACTATGTGTAAAAAGCTATCCCAGTCATAGTGATACAGTTTACCTAAACCAAAATAATTTTTCATCCTAACGTCTTTAATTGCTGTAATCTTGCTGCCAGCATTTTGTGATTTTAACACATTGGTGTCTGATTTGCAGTGTGAGTACTAACTCAGATGTGCACACATTTAGGGCATCTCAGTGACCCCTTGGACATCGGTCATACTCACAGTCCTGCAGCTGTTTCCAACCCCCTTTATGAGCACCATAATCTTTCCTAGTTAGGGCAGTCTGCACATTCATTAGAAGGCTTGTTTTCAGTTACCTTCCAAATGCTGCCATAGATTGAAGACATGGATTAGCTAGACAAATGACTCAAAGCTAATTAGTTAAAAATAGATTCTCTTTTTCCAAATAATCTTTTAGTTCCTTCAGCTATTTAGCACTTTATAATGAGCAGAATTACACTAGTGGGCCACCCTTTAGATACATTTTCTCCTTAAAAATCAATAAAGACCTTTTAAAAAAATTCAATAGTCAACACCCATGACTTACACAGGTGACTAATTCAATACAATCAACATATCAAGTGATTTTAATTCTACAAGTGAACACAAATTGTCGCTGTTTACTAGAGCACTTCTATAAAAGTTCATCCATGAAAATTACAGACTGTCATTATAATTTTTATTTTTGCTTATGTAAACCTTTTAGAGAATGCTTTCTACGTTTACTAGAACAGACCCTGTTAGAATACAATTACTCTTGAAAACAAAATAAATCATTCCCAAAGTAAATCTTAAGCAGAACCATAAATTTCAGTTGATAGAGCAGCACGGTTACAAGAACATCAGCTGTGTAACAGGATACGTACAAAATTGGTTTCCAAGCCAAGCAACAGTATATAAACTTAGCAAGCAATGATCCACTAAATGAGCCCTCCTATGCATGATTTCTAGCCTGGGTTAGGAGCAACACTGGAATCCAGACTTGATTCAATTACGCAGACAGTAAGAAAACAGTGGGATTAAAACAGAACCATTGAAGTTCTGCTGAAGCAAAAGCAGAAAGAAGTGGCCCTTGGGGTTAAATTCACATTTTTGAGAGTGATTTGAGGAATTTTAGACCTGATGTGTTGTATCAGCAGCATCAGTGTTGGACAGAGGGGATTCCAGAAGCAGTTGGCAAGCAATGATGATGACCTGGTCCCAGCAATGTGACTTAGTCTAATTTGTGCAAGACACTGCTGTGGAGCCAGTATTTAATTCTGAGCATTGAAATCAGATGGTAGGGTGGTTGGGGGAGGAGGGGGCTTACATTTTTGGTAGAAGCTGTAATAACTTGGCTAAAGCAAATACTGAGAAACCTTTGAATTTGGTGCTGTATCTTTCACTGGAACAAAGCTTGTTTCCCTCCATGCTCCTAAGAAAGAGATTCTGAAATCTGCAAAGTAACAAAGCCTTGTTTTTGTAGCAGAGGGGTGGATTTTCTAAATGCTTAGGTTTATCGAATATGATACATCACTATGTCCTCTTATCTTACATACAGAACATCTGATTATTATTGGAGTATCTCATGTTTTTCGAATTCTTTATCTTCTGTTTAATGCATGATTTAGAGTTGATGACCTTTAAAGTTGTCTTAATAAAGTTATCACATACTATGCTAAAATAAAAGGAAAATCAATATTTCCATGTAATTAAAGGAAAGCTTTTTGTGCAAGATATACACAGATCACACAACTTTCCAGGGTTTAACAGGCCTAGGAAATACAGTATTTTTGTTTGCCACTTAATTGTATTTAGTTTTCTTCTAGAAGGTGTCTGCAAAATACCCCAGGATTGCAATAAGATTACAGTTTTTAAATTGTCATGAAGATGGATTAGATTTGTTGTACCATTCACTATTCTCATCACAATTATCATCACAAGAATGAATTCATAATATGTCATTTCCTATTCATTACAGACACTGTCACTGTAGAATGTGAAATGAGCATTTAACTGCCTCACACATCCCGCACGACACGACAGTACTGTAAATCAGACCATTTTGACCTTTTCAGTGCTGAGTTATTTGCTATGTTGGTCAGCCCTATTCCCTGTTTACTTGAATGTGCTATTGGGAAACCTTTGCCTTCGTTTGAGATACTAAGCTTACAACAGGCCTAAAGTGGAATTAGGATGTCAAGAGTTGGCAGAGCGTATATTAAAGTCTTTATAAAGTCCCATTAGCATATACATTTGAAAATCCTAAACAAAAGAAAGAATTCTAGCCTGGAAAGGATAGAGACTGAAACATAACTTGCCAGAAAGAACTTTGGAATATGGAAAATTCCTGTTAAACCCCATGCTGACATCTTTAAAAAATCAGTTACATTCACCTTACAAAACTAGTAAGACCATAAAAGAGAAAATAGTCAAAACGGTATGAAAATAGTATGAAGAATGGCCACCACATACAAGAGTATTTCCATCTACTGTGTAAGATTTTTGATGATTACCTTACTGCACAAAGTAAATGGATTCTCATTAACAAATATGAGATTTTAACACATAACTGTTACCCTTTCTTTATCTTTTCTCCTCTTCTTCCTTCCTGCCCCAAATAAAACCACATGTTTTCATCTCTAATGTTAGTAATACAACAGCTTTGCCAGGTGACTGCAAGGAGGATTTTGTTATATGAAAGGGGGGACGGGACAGCATTTCTCTTCTTTCATTGGCACCTATTTTACTGTGGCGTGGTGTATAATACTCTGTAATGAAGGTGAGTAGCCAGCGGGGGGAGTAGTGTAGTAGGTGATTCAGTATTGGTTCCTCTACATTCGGGAAATAATAGTTAAATATTAAAACTACTGGTTTTAAGATGGTGTAATATAGTAACAGAATAAATGTCAAGTACTCTCTACTACTTAGGCAAAGTTTAAAAAAAAAATAAATAAATAAATAAATAAATTGGTGTTTTGCCTGGAAAGGGAAGTTGTTTTCAAAAATTAATTGGCTCACCCTTTCTAAAAATCTCATTTAACATATCTAAACCTAGGCACTGCACCTTTTTTCACTTGTACGTTATCTGTGTTAAATCTTAGGTCTATTAAAACTATTTCAATACTTTTAATTTCAAAAGCTGAAAACAAAATATCAAAACTATAAAAATGGTTAGAAGAAAGGTGCTCTTGCTATAGGTGATGTTTAAGTAAATGAAGGTTTAAGTTAATGAGCAGTGAAGGGAAAAAAGAAAATACGAAGCTGCATGAATATACATGTTGGTGAAAATCTCGATATATTTTGACTGGTACAGAAGCCCTTTCAGTAGAGCAGTACTAAACAGGATTAAGAAAAATATCAGTTGATTTGTGCAATGGTAGTATGCATCACAAGCATTTGAGAGTGCCTATGTGGAAATACAAATACTAAAAGGAACTGGAAAATAATTTTAAGAGACTTTCATTAAATACAATCTTACACATGAGAATGTATTGGAGAGGCAGGCAAATTAATTAAAATTTGAGATTAAAATCTTGCTAAATATAAACCATTGGTCACTTTGCTTACTCTGTAACCTTCTCCCTGCTTGACTGCCCCAAATAAAAAAGCTGGTTTAGAAGTACAATATTCACCTCTGCAACCTGCCAAATAGCTTCAGTTTGGGGATATATGTTCTGAAGAGCTCTGCTGTTATTTTGGTCTTTTTAACAAATCATGAAGAGTACATGTGACTTGTGTTGGTACATTGACATGTATAATGTTTGCTCAACTAACCTCCGGTTTTGGGTGCAAAAGTTGAAAACACTAAAGGAAACACATAAGCAGAAAGAGATGGAATTTTTGGGCAACCGAATCTTCTCAAGCTTTTTGTTTCAACTGGATTTAAAATACATTTGAAATAAAGAGCAAAACATCTCCAGATCAAACTTTCTAATATCAAGATATGGAAAACATTTTTTTTATCTCATATCCTTTTTGGATAGTTTTGAAATGAGTCTCAGTGAAGGAATTTCAGATACTTTCTGCCTCTTCAAGGAACAGATCATTTTTTCTATTTTTCTGTTTTCACTATTCAGCGTTCAGACTGCTGCACGTTTTGTACTTCTGCAGTTTCCCCTGTACCTTCAACAAAGGAATCTTTTGCTTCTGCTTAGTTTGATTTCTGATTATTTGCTTTTCTCTGTGTTCTTCAAGAATCCAGGACAACTTGCTGGGATTTACCCTGGCTACAGGAAATATGTGGGAACGTGAAGTGTCAAGCTTCCATTTGCATTTCTAAAAACTATTTTCTGGCCATAATTTCTTCTTTCACACTTGGAATTGCTTTTTATGTGTTAATACATTAAAGCTCTCTCACTCAGGTTCACTCTGGCCAAGTCCTAGCTGGCAAAGTAGGAGCTCAAAGGGAATATATTAAGAGTAGCAGATAGCCTGGCTCCTTTATAGGGAAGTTTAATACTTTTGAAGCTAGGAAGCCCTTAAAACTATGCATTGTTCGAGCACTTAAGATACTTGAATATAATCTGAATTGAGTCTACCTGTCTTTCTGTATACTTACATCATATTTATTGCAGCAAGCTTGTAGCACCTCGAAAGCTGGCATTATTCTGAACAGTAGATAAAAGAAAATGCTTAGTTTCTAGTTCCCCTTCTCCTCATCATGATTTCAAAAGAACTCTCTGGTTATGTTGTACTTTCTCCTTCTCCTTTAGTGAGGTTTTTTTTTTTGTTTTTTTTTTTTTTCTCTGTGCAAGCTGATTTTGAGGAGATGGGGGAAAATATGGGGAAAAAACATTGTTCAGAAGGTTTCCATTTCGATAGACTACAGCAGCAGTTAGGTTTAGTCTACATGATGTTACTTCAATGGAAACAAGTGACACTCTTGGTAACTTTAACTTTGCTCAGAAATACAAAAATTGATGAATTAGGCATCCCTGTTTAGAATTGTTCTGGCTGGTGGGTGGTGATAAAAGTCTGTTGCAAAAGCAACAAGTGAGCTGATTTTTAAGGCACTGTAAGAAACAAAATGAATCTTCAAAATTAACTTCTCGATCCATCACACAGAATAGTCATGTTTTTCAAAGGTAGGGGGCAATAATTAACTTATGATCCACTTCCTCCTACAGACTGTTAATTTTATAATAGAAAGTAAGAAGATGATAAAAAATATCTCCTGATTGCATGACATTTCTTAATTTCTCTGCAAGTAAAGTCCTTATCTTGCAATTGGTTATGGCCTACGTTTTCCACTATTTTTATCTTTTCCATCTTGGACAGACATATTGGAGCTTCTCACTGTGTTCATTTCTGTTGGGCAGCATGTATGGAGTAGGAGCTTAGGTTGAAAACTGCAGAAGTTTATTAAAGCTGACGTATTTGGGTATTTTTCTCACCTAGTGAATTTTCTCAGTGGTTTTATCACGTCAACACCAGAACATAGTGCTTTGAGTTGGAAGGTTGGTTTAGAGATAATCTAGTCCAACCTCCCAAAGTTAGGTGCCAAACACCCAAAGTCACCCTGTTATATCCAAGTGTACAGCAGAGGGCTGAGGAGGACCTTCTTGACGACAATCTCTTGTTATGATGTACTGTATTGTAATCAACTTCTTACTGTTTCATCTGGCAGTTTATAAAAGTATTTTCTGATGTGAATTATTTCACTCTTATTGACATGCAGAGCCTAATAATTGTCCTAAAGAAATTAATTTCTCACTGACATGTCATTGTTTTCTGCCTTTGCTTTAGAACAAAGCTGTTGTGCTGTAAATCATTCTCAGTCTGCATATTGCTTGCATCCTTAATTACAGCTATTTGAAGACCAATATCTCTCTTGTAGAAAAAAACACAACAAAACCAAACAACTAAAAACTTTCACTTTACATCAGCACAAATTAGACTAAAAAAGAAACCCTTCACATAGTTTAGGTTCAGCTGTCTAATTTGTAAATGTTAGTAGTAAATTATCTAATTATACGGCTTTCAATTAAAATGATGCACTAAGTTCATCGTACAGAAATTGCACACATGGGCTCGCTCACTGGGCAATTGATTAAATTGTTGTTCTTAACACAAGCCCTTCAGTTTTGTGGCTACAGAATGTGAATCAATCCTACTGGAGTAATGAGTCTCAGAGATAAAAATGCCTTACAGATTAATAGATTGGAGTATTTGTAAGAGATCAAAACAAACACATTCTGGTTTTGATCAAAGTGAGTCCCTGCATTTGCCTCCCAAGATTTATCTACTGCCTCCATTGTAACAGTGACGGTGGCAAATTCAAATGACGCCTTTTTGGTTCTTGCAGACCTGAAGTACAGGAGAACTCCAAATAAGAAACTAGAATGCCTTTTAATCAAAGTAGTTTTTCATGGAGTTCCAAGAGTACAATTCAGGAGTTAATTCTGGTGGCAGGTCCATTGTGTTAACAAAGGAGATGGTGCATTATTCTAGCTTATATACTGTAGTCTATGCAAATGTCTTGTGTCGGTGCCCCAGTGGAAATAGTTTCCTATTTATCCTGCTTATCACTGTGTACTTAAAGCATTATCCTAAACCAAGTTGGTACTCGCTGTAATCCAATTGGTCCTGATCTTCTGTAGCCTTGAAAGAAAGGAGGAGTGTATATTGACACTGTAGATTATTCCCTGTTACTGTATTAAAAGTCAAAGGGAGGAATCTCTCACTTTTTGTTGAGTGATGAGATTAGTATCTTGTCCCTGGTTCCAAAGTCATGGTTCAGTGGAAGAAAATTCTCTGTGCTCCTCCTACACCAGTTATGCTTCTGTTACAGTTTTATGAGAAGGGCAACTCAAAAGCTGGACCAGTGATGAATTTTCAAGGTTGCGAATTTGCATGTGGTCAATAAAAAAAGGTAACTAAAATTGTTGTGTGCTCCTGCAAGAAACTTGTAACCTCAGATTGGATGAAGTAAGGTTATTGATGAATGGGGCAAATTATTAATTCTAGAAATAGCAGGGATACAGGCTGTGTCAGGCTGTAAGGGACTAGAAATACGTCTCAACATTGGAATAGAGATATGCCTCAACATTTTTGGAAGAATGGTTTAACCACCAAGAGATAAGTCCCAACATTTTTGGAAGAACAGTTTAACTACTGAAACCTCACCATCATGGCAACCAAGGAAGAGCTACCCATCAGGAACACATATGCATCCTGTTGACTCAGACCACATAGCCCAAGTCTTCTGCTCATGTGCCTTCGCCCAGGGATGATTAAAGGATATAGGTGACTCAGACCTCCTGTGATCTTTGGGGATGCTCTAGTGACAGTATTGGGTATGCACCCCATCGCCGAGTGGGAGGCGTGGGTATGTAAAAGCAGTTCCGAGAACTTATTGACTATGCAACAGGACAACAATATAAAAGGCAAGACCAACAAAAACCAGATGGAACGTTCCCCCACCGGACTGAAGATATGTCGGACTGACAGGATGCCGTAGATCCGTGGTGATAGCTATCGCAACTTTTTCACTCTCTTACTCTTTTCTCTCTTTCCCTCTCCTTTCTTCACACATTTCTTGTGGGCCAAATAAAGTGACTTGGCACTTGACTCTGTTTTGAATCTTAATTCTGTTCCTGAGAATACACAAAACCTGGTCACGATAAAATATCTAATTGAAGATCACTCTGGAGTTAAGTCCAGCTGCCCCCAGTCATCCAGAATTCTCTGAGATCGGTTGGAGAGCAAGGGGGTTTAACTTCTGCCAAAATATTCAGTCCAACAGTGGATCATGACACAGGCACATGATTGTCCTCCTATAAAGTGTATTACCTACCTAGAAACTTACTGACACACACCGTTGGAAAAAGAGAATTTAGAAGGATCTGTTTCATTATATTAAAAGATCACTAAAATAGCAAAATCATTTATTTTATAGAATGACAAGTAAAAGTAGGAAAAAAAAAAGAAAACCATCTTTTTTTTTTTTTTTACAGCAAGATATGGAAGTGATGGGTGCCTAGATAAGAAATGCAGGTGAATCTGAAACATATTAAAGACCTCCAAGGAAGAAATTTCACCTTGATAGCAACTCTAGAGATACTACTCCAAATGAAATAATACTGTGTATATTGGGAGACTGCTCAGCTAGGTGTGGGCAAAGAGGTGATGGAGCAGAAGGAGGTTTTTTAAGCAAGAAGGCAGGGGATTCAGAAATGAGTGACTCTGAAACCTCATTAATGTTTATAAATATGTAAAGGGTGAGTGTCAGGAGGATGGAGTCAGGCTCTTCTAAGTGACATCTAATGACAGAACAAGGGGCAATGGGTACAAGCTGGAACATAGGAGGTTCCATGTAAATATAAGGAAAAACTTTTTTACGGTTAGAGGGATGGACACTGGAACAGGCTGCCCAGAGAGGTTATGGAGTCTCCTTCTCTAGAGACATTCAAAACCCACCTGGGCATGTTCCTGTGTGACCTACTCTAGGCGATCCTGCTCTGGCAGGGCTGTTGGACTAGATGATCTTTCAAGGTTCCTTCCAACACCTAACATTCTGTGATTCTGTGAAACACAGTTTTGTCAGAATAATTTTCTTTAGAGTTTTAGTGTGGCTGCTCCATTCCTTACGGCTTTCCCTGAGTGGTTGTACTGCCGAGAGTGCTGCATTCCCATTGCAAGCCATGATGAAAGGGCAGAGGATCAAAATGAGAAGGTGACGAGTCATTACCCTTATTCTGAAAGAGGATTCATTTCTGAAGTGACAGTTTTAGTACACAGAGATGCAGAAAGATTTTTTTTCCCTTACTTAAACAATGTTTCCTTCTTAAAGGGTGACGTATTTCTACCATTCAAAGAATAAAGAGGTACCTACTGCAAAAAACAAATCATAGCTGCTGTTAGAGACTTCTCCCTCAGATGCCTTCATATCAAGTACATTCAGCACTCAAATGCATGACACGGTATGAACCTTTGATGTGCATTGAACTGCACTGGAGCGGAAAGGTCTTCTGCAGGAGAGGGAATCTGAGGCTGTGATTCATATGTACTCTTCTGTCCATACCTTTGAGAAATGATGACCTAAGATCATACATTTTTTATACCTATAGTGTCAATGTACACTATTTAAAAAGAACATTTAAATTTTAATGTTAGATGAATAGCATTTAGATATTATTGCTTGGATTGCTATTAAAGTCTGAAAAAGAAACTGTAAACAGAGGAAACCTTCAGTAAACTCAAATGTTTAAAATAGCAAAGACTTGAAAAAATCATAAAAAATTACTTTGTTCGTGATGTTAGTAACATTTTTTGCAACAAAATGCAGCATTTCCAACACCTTGCTTGAAGATAATTTCCTGTGGTTTAATGTGCTTCCTCATACATAAAGCTGATGGTAGTTAAACAAAATTGGGATTTTCTTTGTCTTCTCTGGCTTTGTGTCTCCCATCCCTGTTGCCCTCTCAGGCATAGGCTTAGGTACAGCAGAGGGTATTTTTGAGACTATCTTGTCTGACTCAGATTTTTCTCATGTTGTAAAATAGCATCAGTCAATTATTTCTTCTTGCTGCCTTTTTTGTAACACAAAAATTACGTCAAAGACTAGAATCATAGAATGCCAGGTTGGAAGGGACCTTAAGGATCATCTGGTCCAACCTTTTAAGTAAAAAAAAAAAAAAAAATAATGGTGTAAGTGAGATGGCCCAGCATCCAGTCAAGTTGAGTCTTAAAACTGCCCAGTGGAGGCGGGTGCCCCACTTGCCTTGGGAGACTATTCCAATGTTTAATTGTTCTCATTGTATAGAACTTTCTTCTGGACTCCAAATGGAACCTCCCCTGGAGCAATTTGCAACCATTTCCCCTTGTTTTCTCCATGTGACTCCTTGTAAAAAGGGAGTCTCCTTCCTCTTGGTAGCCACCCTTTAAGTACTGGTATATGGTGATAAGGTCTCCCCTAAGCCTTCTCTTCTCAAGGCTGAACAATCGCAGATGTCTCAGCCTATGTTCCTATGGCAGGTCTTCCAGTCCTCTGATCATCCTCGTGGCCCTACTTTTGCATGTCCTTAGAATACACAGAGTTATGGGGTGCATGTGCACCCACATACAAAATGGACTTGGAAATTGTTTGGACACGTCATTTAGAAAACCTGGCTAAGTATCCAACATATCCTTTTATTTTATTTATGTTAAAAGCCTTCAGCCAGGCTATGCTAATTATGTAAATGGTATAACAAGATTATTTTGCTCCTGGTTAATCTTCCTCAGTGTTTCAGGGCAGTTTTACTTTTGCTTTTGCTTTTTTAAAATTATAATGCATTAATATCTTTATTATTGTTGTTGTTTCCCGAGGTCTGACAGTTATTCTGGAGGGCCTTAACATACTGCACCTTCGCTGTTCTTTTTCTCAGCTAAATTTCTGTATTACAGCAGGTTGCTAATAAAATAATTTCTTAATGCTCCTTGTCCCACTGTCTCACAAAATCAGTGGTTCCTGGCTGTTAATCTGCTAATTGAAAAATTCAGTACTTACAAAGATTTTCCTTAAATTATTTAGAGATATTGTGCTAAAGTTACATATTTTATTTTTTTTTAACAAAAAGTCACCAAGTTCACTACCTGTCTTTTTGTGGTTTACTCCTAGAATATTTTTACATGACTTCCCTGGGATGAAAATGGGCACATTTTTTTTATAAATGTCATGTAGTACCAAAACTTTAAAGAGGGCTGAAAAGACAGGAAAATTCTTCAAGTAGGTCTTCCTCTGTAATGGATGCAGAGCTATGAATAGATCTTTCCCAAAAGATATTAAAAACTAAAAAAAACAACCCCAAAACCTCATGGAGAAGATGTTGATGCTTGGAGTACATGTTGTAGCTTTCCCCAAAGCATCTTGGCCAGATGTCCTTGTGCAGGCTGTCAGCATTTGTGACAGAGGAGGTTTAACACAAACTGAAGCAATGCTGCCTCTTATTGCAGCCTGACTCAACCACCCGAGGACAGGCCGGTGCAGGTGAGGCAGCTTTTCTCACCACCTGCTGTCTAGGACGGTACAGATGCTGCTTCTGTCTTTGTCATATCACTTTAGTGAGGTGCTTAACATCAAATAATACAGCAAGACATCAGTAACAGCAACTACTTCGGGGAGGGCCCCCTTCTCCAAGATCGTGTTCTGTCTGCTTCAATAGCAGCTATTGTGGCAGCAACGGGAAACGGGGTGATGACGGACTGTGCACTAACCAGCTGCATTTCATGAGAGGTGAGAGGAAGTACAATAGATACTAAGGAAAATTATTCCCGCCCACTAAATTTCCTTTAACTTGGTTTTGCAATTACGAAAGGGACAATTGAGGATTGTTGTCTTTGACAGTTGGAGTATTTCAAAATTTTGATGAAAGCTTCATTGAATGCTTATTTCTGAGTTCAGAAAAGCTTTTCCCCTTAGAGAATCTCCAGTGTTTGGCAGTGTCACAGCTAAATGGGAGCAGACTGTTCACTGATCTGTGAACACCGTGCGGTGCAACTCAGTGAATACGCGGGTGTTTGTAACTGAATAGACCTACATCCTTCACAGTAGGTAGCGGAATAAAAAAGTGTGAGTTAACATGGAAGGGGCACATTTAGTTACGTGGCACAATGAAACACTGCTTGGGTCTTTACAGTGTGCCTGCTTTCCACTATGCCTGCCAAAAAGTCTGTTTGTAAATGAGGTGAGGACAGAAGCTTCATTTACATTGAGCTATATGTACAGATATTTCTATATGAACGTCAACCTATGCCTCAGTTAAATATCACACAGATGCATTCTGAGCTTGCTGACCGCTTTGGGAAGAAGATAAATGATAATGATATTCCTGAGGTTACAGGATTAAATTGTGGATGCACACACATTGAAGCAAATATTCCCAACGTTGTTTTATAGTGAGCTTTGTGATGTGTAGGACAACTTGAGAGTTGAAAAAAACTATTGAATGTTTAGTATTCTGGACATATATGGTATATTTTATTTTGACTCTTAGCTCTACAACACTGAGAAACCAAATTCATGTCAACCCTTAAGAAAAATCAGTATGCTTTGTAAGCTTTTAACATCACCTAAATGTATACTTGAAGCTTATTTTTTTTCTAGGGGAAGACAAGTTAACAATAGCTGAAACTTTTTATGTTGCTGACAGTAGGCTAAAAAAGTCAGCTCAAGCAAAAAAATCCTTGGACAGTTTTTAAGTCTAATTCTTTTGCTAGAAGCTGAACAATATGAACTGTCTTGGGCTTAGAAAAGCAAACCAAATTCTGTCCTAAGTTTTCGCCCTATAAAGCAACAGGTTTTCAAAAGAGGTTTTTACTGAAGATATCCTAAGTATAAGGTTTTGCTTCCTTTTTCCCTTTTGTAGGACCAAAAGTGGATAGGGCTTATAACACTTTCTACACAGGACAGCTCATTGTGGGGTGCTGTTGCCTCAGATGGCTGTGAGATTGCACGATGTGTTTCTGACACACAAATGGCACCTTAAAGCCATCTTGTAATGTGCGGAGTCATATTTGCTTTATCTTTGTCTTAACTTCCCAGCCCTAGGCTGTGAGGCAAGCACTTGCTCATTGGTGCATTAACTGCTGTGGTTCCTCAGGCTTACCCTGGACATCTATGTACAGCTGAGACGTGGATGATTAACGACAGAAAAGATATAGAGCTTGGGGTTTTCTCTGATATTGTTGCTTATCTGTGTAAATCTATCACAAAAGCTGCTTTAGAGCTGGATGCTGAGCAGTAGAGGGTCTGTGGCATGAGTATGACCCAGCAGACTAACAGCAACTGGACGCAGCAGAGGGAAACACCTGCAAGCTGAAGGTCCTAATGAATCCTTGTCCCCTCCCAGATTGCTTCTCGTGTCATGCTGAAACGAAGTACGAAAATGAAGTAAGAACAACGGATGCTGAGTGCCAGCTAACACCAAAACAGATGGCACTCACAAAGCTCTGTCCAGAAATGAAATGATCCAGTGCTTTCAATAGCCTGGACTACTCTGTTAAAAGACAATTTTCTGGTATGAGTGGATGAATGTTGTATTCCTTTGGGCTGAAAAGGTGTCTGGGACCTAGACCCAATACAGTGTTCTTGCCAAATGCTCCTTATAATTTCCCAGTTTGAAAAACCGGTTTTGGTAGAAGATCCCTAAAGCTCAGTTAAGGACTGTCATAAGAACGCTGTGACACTTAAAGTGGACTGGCAGAGCAGCAGGGATATATCAGTGATTAAAATCACATACCTTCATTTGAAGGTACAAAAGAAAGATCTTGAACCTTATTGAAAATCTTTCTTATTATTACTCAGACCATTTGGGATAGCTTTTTACCTTAAAAAAAGCCCTCAACTGAGATTGCTACTAGACCCCTTTCAAGACTTCTTGGGGGGGCAGGGGGGTGCAACAGGGAGGTGAAGAGCTGAAGTATTATCTGACATAATGAATATGAAGATTTATGAAATTAAACTATAGAAGAGGAAATAAAAATGTTGTCCTGATTTGTAGGGAAGGATCTATTTCTGCTAATTATACAATCTCTTATATATTTAACTTCAAAGAGTTTGTCAGAAATAAAGCTAAAAGTTCCATAATAGTGGCAGGTTTCTATACATAATATGTGGGCTTTCCTGTAATTTTGCCTTAATAAATATCATATTAAATCATCTTAATGGCCCTTTGTTTTATTTCATGGAGCTATTCATTAGACAGTTTATTAAAGTCAGCATATTTGTAAGCTGTTCAGGGAAACTTTTAAATTCTCTATTTTCAAAATGCAAAAATGCATTTTTAAGCGTCAGTGATCAGAACTGAGACTTTCAGATTGTGATTTAGAAGACTTTTGATTAGCACATTTCTTATCAAGGGCCAATCTATTTTTTCAAAGAACAAAACCTAGTTGTTAAATTAGTGATAAATAACAAAAGTAAATACACAAGGCTTCAAGAGCCCTCTGCAGTTGTTACCTACCCATCAGTGAACTGCTGCAGAAACAGAGGTTATGATTGTGTTAATCTGCTACCAAATAATGTCAATGATTTTTGTCATAGTTGTCTGTACAAAAAGCTATTGTAATAAAAGTGAATACTGAGTTTGGGCAGAAATTTTACAGCTTTGTTTAATCTCTTTATCATATCCTGTTGATGCATCTTCTTACTAGGCAAGGCATAAAATACCAAAGGAAATGCTAAATTAGAATCTTTTAATAACTAAATTTTTAAAACTATTGAATTAAACATGGCAACATTTCTTTACTGGATGAATTAATGTTCATCCACGCAGAAAATTTTGAATGTAACATTATTTAAAGAATTTAAAAGTGAATTAAAGATTCATCCATTGTATCAGGTATCTGACTTCAGGCTAACATTTTAATCTCGAGCGTTGTTGTAGTGTTTGCCATTCAACAACTCTGAGAGATAAAGATGAAGGTTAATTCATGCAGAATGAAGACCCGGTTCCTTGTTGATAAGTATGGTTGGGTACTAGAGAACTGCAAAATATGCTAATAGAGTTATTGTTTACCTTATCACATTAGGTATCAGTTACACTTGTCTGAATAATTATTTTTAGGTTTTGCATTTCAGATTTATTTTTGGGGTTATGTGGTTTTCATAGCAGCCACACTGACCACAAAAGGTGTTATTTTTTTTCTGTTATAAGCAGACCCAGAGATTTTATTAGAACTAGGTGTAAATATTTTTGCAATAGCTGATTGACAGACAGTTATCTGAAGGGGACATAGTTTAAGAAACAATAGCTGTCACTCTAGCATTTTTCAATTTGCTAAGTTATTGTGGTTTGACGTCTTTTCATCAGCAGACCTGATTTGTCTCTCAAACAGGTGCAATTTCTTCATCTAAGATAGTCTTGAATTTTAACTAGAAAGAGTGAACCTGTTGTCAGATTTGTTACATCACGTTCAGAGAAATACACTTAATGGGGGTCTCACTTGGTCAAAGCCACCTTTCTTCTAGGAACAGGCAAACAAAAATTGTCCATAACATGACCAGAGCATTCTCTACACATTAAATATGATAAGAATATGTGATTAGGGTATATGTCTAAAATACATCTAAGAATATGCAGTGTGCAGCTCTGCACCCAAAGGAAGTCCCTATATCCACAGAGCCTGTTTTAACAGGCTGGAAGCAGTGGGCAAGAAATTGCATCTTACAGGTTGGTCTGCCCCTGGGAGGGCTTTTCTTCTTAATTCTCATTGCTGAGTTTATGTACTGTTTGCAAAAAAGGTTAATCTTACACTGAAAACATTAGTTATTTTGCTTTATCTCAGCAATACTTCATAGCAGGTGTTCACTTCTCCCAAGTTTCCTCTTATTTTGATGCCTTTTCAAATAAAAGAGTGCATTTTTAAAGCAGCAAAGAAATAGTACCAGTATAAATCATACACTTTACAATTAAATTTCACCATATATTTGTGATGATCTTTTCCTCTTTCCTTGCCTAATGCAAAAGGGAAATATTGTTTCCCTTACACAAGCACCGGCAAGTCTGTATTTCTACTATTCTGTAATTATCAACAGAAAGTCACTGGCTCTCCTAAGAACTGAATGTAATGACTATAGTTGTGCTTACTTTCATTAGACAACCAGGTTAGGAAGACAATTAATCATTCCCCTTTGTGATAACTACAGGCAATTTTTATTTTATAATTGCATATTAATACACTGCTCAGTATTTTTACCATGTTTTGTCAGATTGTGAACTGTCAGATCCTGGTTATGAAAGTCCAGTTGTAGCGATTAGGTCCCCTTGGTTTCCTTGTGAGGGAGAAAGAGCAAGAATTATATATTAGTTCACAATATGGGAAACAAGCAGTTAATAGAACTTCACAGAACTGTCTTAATTTCCTAGCAACGCTAGTTTTATGTCAGTAATTTGCACAAATACTGATGAAACCAGATGATGCAGCTATTGTTGAGCAGAAAAGCCAGTCTATACTGCTGTGAACTTCTTAAATCGATCTAATGAAGTCAGGCAGTATTAAGATGGGCAGTAATGGGGAAAAAAAAACACCCCAAAACGTGTTTGATTACGAAATGGTTATGAATATGCTAAAAATCTTTTTTTTTTTGTTTCAGTTTGTTTTTGGTTTTTTTTTTTTGTAATGAAATATTTATTGGAAACTAGCTGAATTTCAAAATTTCAGTGGGTGGAGAAATACACAGAGCAGAAGCTACAAGGATGGTTGGTTGTTATCAATAATTACATGTTCTGACTAAACTCAGATTCCTAGTGCTACTGTCTCTTATATCTGAGTGATTTTATTTTAATCTCCTTGAACAAAAAAATGGAGAAAAATGAAACAATAATAAAGGAACAAAACCCCCAAACCTTCTTACAAAGGCCCAAGCTTTATTTTTTTTAAATATTTGGCTACATTTATAGAAAAGCTTTAATTACTAATTGCTCATACTACATAGATCTGGCAAAAAGAAAGGTCATTGAAGTTTTCCTACTCTCTCTTGAGTGCTTCTGTATAATAGTCCTAACTAATAGGGGAATGTAAGCGGTTGTTCTTAATATTTACTCTTCTGACTTCACTCAAAATGAATTCTGTATGCTTTTCACATGACTGAAAGTAGACTTACAAACAACGACACTATCTCCTTTAATTTCAGCATTGGAGAGGCCATGCTCCAGACGATGTCTTCTGGGAGCTTAGAGGGTGAGTATCTCCATTTCGGTAAAATCGTTTCCTTCTCCTTTAGTTGAGAACCCTTAGTTGAGAACATAGAACAGAAATGTACGACTATTAAAACTAAAATATACAACTATTAAAACCAAGTAAGATGTGTCATTCATAGCTGTGATAGAACAGGCAGTTTCGATCCACATTCAGAACATAAGAAAACTTCTGGTTCCAAGGAGCAGAATCCACCAGCAGCAGAAAGACCTCGTAACACACCTGTAAGTTACTAGCAACCCTAGTAGATTTTTGTGGGTTTCTTTTATGATGCAATATAAATATTTTAGAAACACCTAAACATGTGGTTAGACAATGGCAGCAATAAAAGTGATGTACGTTTGGAATAGCTACTTAAAACACAAAATATATCTAACGTGGAAACTGAGTGGAATTTGCATGGGAGTTAGGAATCAGCACAGAGACATATAATATGAATACACTATGCAAATAGCTGAGTCTGGCCACTGAACTCAAATACAAGTGCATAAATAAATTCTAATTGATTTAGAAAGTACTGAATTAAAAAAAAATAAATCTTGGAAGTGAAGAAAATTTAAAACTAAATAAACTGGTTTAGGATGAATTATTAAGGCATGTTAAAGAAAGTCAAAAGAAAATAAAGGACTAGATTCACTGAATGTCTGGAGAAGAACTGATGTTAGCCACCCAAAGTTGCCTGATCTAGTTCATACAAACAATTACATTTTCTTAGATGAAGTTGAACTAGTGGGGAAAGCAAATGGTTTCTTGTCTCAGTGTCTTAAAATAAATGATACATTAGATTTGTGTTGAACTGTGCTCTTTTTGCAGCTCTCCACCTCTACCCTGCTGAACACCAGCTACTGCTAACTCAGGCCTTTGGAACTTAAGATGTATTTCAAAACTGAATGTTTAGCTCATCTTGGCTTTTGGATGTTTCTTTTTGATTTGTTTAAAATACATAAATAAATAAATGGATGAATATCTGCTACTAGACTTTCCAGAGTTATCTAGGACTTACATTCCTATAAATTTGAATCTTAGGCATCTACCATGAATTTAAGATGGTTCTTAAAGAAGATTAAATTCATATTTATTGCAAATATAGCTTTTTCCAGCACCTTTGGGAACAGAAAGGCCGATGAAAAAGAGAACATGAAGAAAGCACTGAGAAGATGAGAGGCGCACAAAAAATGTGAACTGCTGAATTTACTGTGTAGCTATAATGAGGTATTGCTTAACAATTAAGTTAAATTATGCAGCTGTTTCCTAGTATATTGTGCTAACGCATCTGAGAAATTATAATTTTCTGATTGGAGAATGTTATGTGGAAGAAACTGTAGCATTCCCCATTCCTGCAACAATTCATTTCATGATTAAAAAAGGAAGCCAGTATTTTTGCAGCTGGCACGAATAGGCAATAAAGGATGACAACCCAAGGAGGCCTGTTAGTCACTGACACAATAAAATAATCCCAAACAAAAGCTGCAGAAGGAAAAAAAAGCTTGAAAGGGTACCAGTGACACATGGCTGCAGCTTATGTGTTTCTGTGGTGAAGTGACTATATAGCCCACTAGTAGCAGAAACGTTTAAATGTTTGTAAGAGAAATGCTGTCACATGTGTTACTTCGAAGACAAGTGGTCACAAGTTTCAGGGAACTGTTAGCTCAGTACTTGAAAGCAAAAATTGCATGTACATCAGTGATATACATCAGCTTTTAAAAACAAAACAAACCCCAACTTTGCTAACCAGGAAGTCTTAATAATCTTTAACTTTTTTTTAAAAAAGATTGCTGGAATGAGATCTAAGTGAAAACTGAAGATCTAAATAGTATTGAAAAAGTGAAATAAAGGAGATATGCTGGCATTCCAAACTTTGCATGTGAGAAGAAATTAGGTATGTTAATTGGAGCAGGTGGCTTATTTTTTATTTCATTTTTGACCAGCTTGAATTCTCGAGCCTATTTAAAATTCCAGTCTAACAATTTCATAAATAAGTCTGTATTACCAATTGTTTAAACTTATTTATGCAAAAAAAAAAATCACAAAAACAAATACTGTAGATGAAAACACAAAATAGCTTTTGAGAAAAAAATGAAAGCTTTTCAATTAGCATCCATACTTCAGATGATCCTTTTATTCTAATCATCTGTTTTGCATTGCTCTTTTGTTACAGTCAGCATTTCCTTTTAAAAAGCACTGAATTGGGGGAAAAATATAATTTTATTTCACATTTTATGAGTCTGAATAACATAAAATGAGGTTGTGCCATGCTTCATGACCACGCATATTTAAACATTTCCTATAAATAGATTACTTACTTTTGTTTTAATCTTGTGACAAAGCACTGCCTGGAAACAATAATGAAGAAACCTAAGAAAATACCATTTGGAATCATTCTTGCTTTTGTTGCTACTAGTTGTTCCATAAAGGCAAAGCAGATTTGGCCTTTTAATTTCCTTGAGTAATCTAATTCTTTAAGCTGCTTCTGTACTGATTTTTTATATTAAGTTACAGTATTATTCACCAGAAAAAAATCTTAGTCTACAATGAAGTGAGTTACAAGATCTTTTTTTCAACCGTGTCCACTATGTATCTAGGCTGAAGTTCCCCCTAAGCAGAGGGAAAGACTTTGAAAGAAGTGTTTCTGTTTCCTCATTTCTCATGGAACAATTAAAGACTTTTTACCCACAGAACAAACCAGTATTTTTTTCTTTATTTTCTGTTTGAGAAGGATGAAAATTCAGGAAATCCTCAAGAATATAAAAATTATTCTTCAGGAACAACCCTGACGAGACTTTAAAAATTTCTAAATCTTTAACAATAAATTGGTTATTACTACAGGAGCAAATCAGGAAAATGTTAAATTAGTGTGCAATTTCTGAAGTTCCTTTTCTTATCAAAACTTTTTCTCCCTCTCTTCTTCTAAATGGGGAATTGGAGTTAATTCAGCAAGAATAGCGTAAGTGTGGGAATGCCAAATTAGACAGGGACATAAACCTGCATCTTTGCTGCCACAGCCCCTACATAAATAAATATGCTTCCAGTGGTGCCATTTACTCTTTATTACCTGATTGCTTCTGACCAGGATTTAGACCACTGCCTGTATACTAAAGGCAGGAGACTTCAGCTACTAGTCTTCTATAAAGAATGTCTTTTGTCTGTGAAGAAGGTGCGTTGCCTCTGGGAAGCCAGGTCCTTTGAAACGATGGATTTGAATGAAATGAATAATTATATGAGGTACACTTGACTGTAGAAAGTGACTAGAACAACACTGTTATCACTGCACTGCTATGTTCATAAATACAATGATAATGGTACTTGTACAACCATATGTATGTGACATATGGTGCTTCTAGTATATACACTGTTTTATACAGGAATTCATTAATAGATATGAATGTCTAGAATGTGTTCATAATCAGCTTCTAAAAGTAAAGCAGTTTGTGTTTTGATAGTACGAAAAGTATAAGGGAAACAGATTATGGGCTAAGTTCAATTCTGAGTCTTAGAAATACTGTAAAATTTTACAAATCACTTGTGTTGTATCTATATAATAATCACAGAAAATTTACACCTCTTAAAATGGGAAGTTATCACAAAAGTTGTCACAGACTCTTAACTAGTGTCGTAAATATTCCACTGTAATCCACACAATATGAAATCTTTCATTGCCTGTCCCCTGAAGGTATATTTTTCATCTTCGTAGTTACAGCACAATGATAAATTAGAGCTTAATGTTGTTGTGCCATTAAGCTACCTAAGACTTTTTACAAGAAACTACCCAAATGTTAAAAAATATAAAGAGCAGTCACACTAGCATGCAGCACTTTTTTTTTTCCCCTTTCCTAGAAGTATGAAAATGCTTCACCCTTTATTCTAGTCGATCACTCGCAAAAAAAAAATATTTTGACTTCTTCCTTCCTTGCATTACCTTGGTTGTTTCTCTTTTTTTTTTTTCAAACAGAACAATTAAAACTTTTTATACTTAATACAATTTATCAGCCTACGTCATCTGAGTTCCTCAAGCAGCATCTGTGGAAATTACCTGTGCTTTAGGCTCTAAGGGTCTGTGCAGTTTTACAGTGAACACAATATTCTAAGGAAACTCATAATACTTAATAGCTTTTTGATAGAGATTAGTGTGTAAGTGATGTTGTGCCATAACCTAGGAGACAAAGCCCTTGAAATAGGTTTCATTTTAAGTTAAATAGGCAAAGCATCAGCCTGAAACAGTGATGTTAATAACAAGGATAGAAGTAAATATTAAAAAAAGAGACTGTATGAGAAAGGGGTACATAAAAACTACATTCAGTGCCTACCTGGTTGTATAGATGTAGCCCAAATGTAGCCATTTTTTGTGAGGAACTAATTAATTTTATTAGAGAGTAAGTAAATTCAGCTGTGAATGTTTGAGAATCTAATGACTTCCAGAGATTCAGAATGAATTCAGCAATAAAAGCTAATTAGAAGGGAAATGGATGCCTAAAATATCCTGTTTCTCCATAAAGAAAGAGTATAAAGAGTATAAAGACCATTCATTGAAATTAAAATTTAACAGTAGCCTAATGCTGCATGACATAAAATTCCATCTGTTGTGCAGAGCCACTAAACAAAGATACATGGGGAATAGTGTGTGGAGTCTCAGCTTTGCAGCTAGTCAATGAATGTATTTTAATGTCAAACTACTCCACACAATGATAAGTCTGATGTTCAGAAGAGTCACTTTAGGGTGTGATGATTCCTGTAATTACTATATTAGAGAGAAAAAAAATGAAAAGTGATGCTGCATTAGTGAGACATTTTATTTTTAATTAAGTAGGTGGAGTTTCTTCCGATTTTTGTTGTTGTTGTTGTTTGTGTGGTTGTTTTTTGTTTGTTTGTTTGGTTTTTTTTATATTCAGAAGTGTAGAACAGGTACCCATGCACTTTAGTATATACAGGCTGTAAAATCTGTGTCCAAACATTTCCTTGAGGTGCCTGCGTAACACAAGCATCCCTGCACCTTGCAGGCTTCAAACAGAATTCAGGAGCAGTGTCCTTTTTCACAGCATCTCATCTGAAAAGCTGTGGAAGATTCTGCAGAACACGTGTACGGAAGTAACTGACAGCTTTGAATAATTTATCCTACGATGTCTGGCTTCTTGTGCTATTCACAAAATGTCTGTGAATGGTTTGGGTTTGTTTGTTTGTTGTTTTCTTTTATTTTATTTTACAGACTAATTAACAGTGATTGCTGTAACCAGTTTCGGCACACACATCTCTGGCATAAATTCCCCTGAAACAGTTCTCAAGATGTGGACTGATGCATTGATGAAAGGTGGTTGTATTGTACTTGCATTTCCATAGTAGATGAACACAGCTATAGTAATTCCATTTTAATGATGAGAGACATGCAGCAATCAAAAAAGGGTCTTGCTTGTTAAATGCCTTATCTGTTAGTTTATTTCTAGAGGATTTATAATTATTGAGAAATTTCCAACATAATTTTACTTCCAGGCTTATATGTTAGACTGGAACAACAGCTTTTCAGAAAGATCATCTAACGAAGTGATTGTATGATTTTTAGCACAACATGACTGCGGACTGTGATTGTTACCTAAGGCTAAGTGCAAGCTGAATTAGGCCATAATGTCAAAGTAGATGCTATTTGAGATTCATATAGTACATTTTCTGAATGCCTACATGTACATTAGTGATTCAGCACCTCCATTCTGGGACATGTTTCAATGCAGAATTAATGTCTACTACAGAACACACACAGTGAAAGAAAATAACGAGTTGCACAGAGGAGAGTCACCATCATGTTGTGTGGACTGAGAACAAAAGTCCTTTAGAGACAAATGCTATTTAAACAGAGTTCAGAGCAATGATGTGACTTGTTTACAACAGAAAATGCTGTGAGTTAGTAGGAAAGAGGAAGAACTAGAACCAAAGATAAAAATAAATCAATATTCAGCAATTTTAGGGATATTTAGCTCAAGGTAATTAACCACTGGAAAAAGCAACAGCAAAATAAATGTGGATGACCTCTTCTTTTTAGTCTTAAGACTGGGGTTCAGTGACTTTCTGGACAATCATTTTGATCATTAAGAATACGCAAAATAAAAATGTAAACGGGTTGCTCATGAGGATATTTCTATTTTGGATTTGCAAATTTACCCAAAAGAAGAGCAGGGAGGCTTTTACACAGACTAGAAAAGTACTGGTACAGATCTAACTACGCATATTTCTTGAGTAGCAAATGCAACAGTAACAGTAACCAGTGGCATGAAAATGTCAAGAAATAACAGGTCTAACAAGTTAATGCCAGATTTCCAGCCACTCTGTTAGCGAAGCAGAAACCAAGTAATTCAACTGCAGTATATTCTGTGAGTTACAGAAGAGAGCAAGTGGCAGATGGGGCAGCCATGGCAGGAGGTGTGATAACATTGCCTTTCTTGCATCTACCTGCTCCACATCTTGCCATCCATTCTGCATATTTGGTTCTTTCTGGCCCACCAGCTCGTTTATCTCCTCTCATTGATCTTGCCCTGTGTATTTATGAGCTATAGTAACTTTACAGTTAATTTGTTAATAAGAAATGGTGCATCTCTTAAGTCACTGGTAGCTCAGCACTTTAGGCCACATCTTTCACTGAACATACCTGTAAGAAGAACTCTCTTGATGGGAGCTCTTCCCTGTATTTCCTAAAGTTCTTGTCATTGCAGCCCTTAGACTTGGTGTTTGCTGAAATATTTATTTCATTTTTACTGTTTGGTATCAGTATTTTATTCAAACTACCTGTCATAGGACTTGTACTATTCCCAAAACATTAATTTAGAATGAAAAAGATAAGTGACTATGTATTTGTAGCAGCAAAGTAGGCATCTACTCTACAGTTACTGACTTTTCAAATTATGTCTAGGTAGTTCAACATGTCAATATTAAGCCTGTTGGACTATGCTGAATCAATTGTCTTTAATTCCTCCTCCAGTAGTAATCTTCACTTGTAATTAATTGTAAGGTGTGTATACATATAACATTGTCCATTAGAGATATCGCTGACAGCCTCTATATGCAAAAGTCCCTCTCAGTGAAGATGTAATGATTATGTAAATAGTATTTATAAACATATGGTAAATCATTTTATAGAATGCATTTCAGTGATCCAGGGTACTTGAGAAAAATATTGAGAAAGCCATCTGTATGCAAGTAAGATAATAAGGGGTGTGACAGGCAGGCTGCTAACTGTGAAAATCCTAGTATCTGCTGTATTGTTATTGTACTTGTCCTTTTTTTATCATGCAGTGACAAAATGTGAACCCGTTGCTCCTAGAGCTTCAGGCTTTGAACACTAGACATTTTTTCTATCACTAGCCTTTAAAAATGCTACTCAGAATTGTGAATAATGAATTGAGCTCTGTATAAGTTTCATACTGCCTCAAGGAACATATCAAAATTTTGTTGATTTTTTTTTTTGTCTATTTAATGAAAAAAGTATTTCACCGTTTATGATGATTTCATCCACTGTAATCCTGTTCAGTTGTGGCCTATCTGTATCATGAGTTTATAGCATAGACCTTTGCTGCAGAAAGTGAAATGAAATTATTCCTTAAGTTGTGAACCCTGCATAAATCCTGCATTCAAAATTCTGTCCCTAAAATCATATGTCTAAGATATGTTTCCATTAGTGGCCTGTATGATGGGATAAAATACCCGTGTGTGAAGTGTGTGGATGATATGAGAATGGAAGGGGGTGGTCTCTACAATGGATGACAAAGACCTTCACAGGGACATCAGCAAACTTAGAGGATTGCACTGGCTGGAACAGCCTGAATATCAACAAAGGCAAATGCCCCAGGGCCAGAACAACTCCCTGCCTCAACACAGCTTTGGGGCAGTGTGGCTGCAGGACATATCTGCAGGAAGGCACCTGGGGAGAAGCAGCTGGATATGAGGCAGCAGTACACCTGGGAGGCAAGGAAGTCTGGCAGCACAGGCTCACTGAGCTTGTAATTGGCGAGGAGATGTGGTGTTCAAGTATTACCGACATAAAATGAACACGTAGGAAAACCTAATAAAATTTATTTTTCTGTTTACTTGGTTTTTTTAAGCATAATAATAGATTTAAGTACTTCAAAAATGTTAAAGATATCGCTTTAAAATTTGACAGCAAGGCAGTTAATATCAATCTGTCACATCTCTCCAAAAGATTAATTTGCACGATGGAAGTATTTTGTATGTCATCCAGAAGCAGAACTGCAAAAGGAATACAAATTTCCATCATTATTTTTACCAAATATCTTGTATAAAATCACAACACATTGAAGCATAGAAAGCTTCATTGTCAAACTGTAAAAGTCTCTAAGAATGAACACTGGTATTTCACCCAAAAAAAAAGTTGTAAACGTAATCTGTACATGCTTCTTGAGATGTTAGGAAACTGATGTCTGTGGTAACCTAGACACAACAGCCTTCTTTATCAAATAGTTTTCCAAATGTTTGTTGGATACTTTATGTCCAATTCAAATCTGTCATATCTGGAATGATGGCAACAGTTCAGCTTTAACATCATGTCTAAACCTTCAGCATTCATCAGAACATCACCTCAAGAACATTTTTGTTCAACTTCTCAATGAAGAGGATCCTCATTTTTGAATGAGAATGTTTACCTTTTTTGTATATATTGTCCTGATGAGAGAGCGCTATTGTCTGCGGCTGTAAAATGAAAACAATGAGGTGTTTCACCAAAAAAACCCCAAACATACAAAGCACCAGGGTGAGTATTTTTTTTTAATCTTCCCATAAAAAGTAGTCTTTGTGAAAAGTCAGTCAGCAGGCTGTTCTGAGGTTTTATCCCAAACAAAATCTCCCTTTCTAAATTTATTTTCTTCAGCTACATCTATGGCTAAATTTGGTATGTTCCTAAGAGATTTAGATTTTATGCCCATATTTTAAGGCAACTGAGAGCCCCATGGTTTAACATTTTTTAATGTTATTTCCTGAAGCTATTGTGTTTGACTGCTCTTCTAGGAATCAATTTTTGGGGATATGCAGTCAACTCATTTTTATTGCAACCCATTTAAGCCATTAAGCAGCATAATTTCAGCTACCATGGAAATGCTGATTAAATCTGCAGCTTTTATTTTGCCATTTTAGCTATGCCTTGACAACTAATTGCTAGTTCGGTTAGGCATCAAAGGGGTTTTGAATTTTTGCAATAAAAATGCAGCGAGACCGCATCCTAGAAAGGCCTGGATCTCTCTCATCTGTGCTCATCACTTGCTAAAATTGTACATCAATATCCACAGCTCCTGCATCCTTTGAGCACTGTGGTTGCCAGTAACCAGTTTGAACTCCTAATGCCATGCTTCAAGAGCAGCTTCTGTCAAACTGGTGAGACACTGGAACAGGTTGCCCAGGGAGGTTGTGCATGCCCCCTCCCTGAAGTGTTCAAGGCTGGGTTGGATGGGGCCTTGAGCAACCTGCTCTAGTGGGAGGTGGCCCTGTCTGTGGCAGGGGACTTGGAACTCGATGATCTTCAAGGTCCCTTCCAGCCTTACCCATTCTATGAATCTATTCTATGAATCTATGCCCTTTAGGTTGAGGGGCTGCTTTGCTGGCACAGCCAGAGGGTTGGAGAGGGAACCTCCCGCCTTCTGTAGGCACCCTGGAAAGAACCATGTGTAGCACCCAGTGTGACATTGCCCGGGGCCCCTCGTTCAGATGAGGCCTCTAGTTTGAAAACGATTAAGATTGCTGGTGGGACGGGGTTAACAGTTCAGGCCTGTGCCTTGGCCTTGCCGGTCTGTCCCGGGTCTGTGCGGGGAGGCACCGGTGGCGGGAGCTCCAGCTCAGCCTCTGTGAGGAGGGGCCGGGGCTGCCCCACGCGACACGTGGCTGGTTTCAGCCGCCCCAGGGGCCTCGCTGAGAGTCACAGCGAAGCCCGTTAGCCGCGGGGGGAGGGCACCTCAGGAAAAAAACTAAAGGCAGATAAAAGCGGGAAAAGCAGCCCTGGGAGCACCTGAGAGGAGGGGGTGGGGGGTGTGCGTTGTGCGCGCTGCAGGAGTGGTTCCCCTGGGATGAGAAACCTGTGCAGGGGCAGGCTTCTGAGGGCAGCTGTGGTGCATGCAGAGGAGCACCCCCAGGAGCAGGTTTGACCCTGGAGGAGCAGTGGCCTATGGAGAGGACCCACGCTGGAACACGAGGAAACTGTGAGGAGAAAGGAGCTGTAGAAAGGTACTGATGCCTGCTGACCCTTTTCTCAGTGCCCCTGCACTGCACAGGGTGGGAGCGGGGTTGGGGATGAAGGATTGAAGTGGAGCCTGGGATAAAAAGGGAAGAGAAGGGTGTTTTAAATTTTGTCTATGCTTCATATTATGCGATTCCATTGTAACTGGCAATAGATTCTGTTAATTTTCCCTAAGCTGAGTATGTTTTGCCTCTGACAGTAATACGTAAGTGATTTCCCTGGCTTTGTCGTCACCATAAGCTTTTTTTCATCTTGTTTCCTCCCTCCCTGGCCTGCTGAGGAAGGGAGTGAGTGTGTGTGGCTGGCAGCCAGCCGAGGGCAACCTACCGCGAGTTTGTACAAGGGGCTGTTATTCCCTTAGCTCTGTGGCGTTTTGCCTGGGGTCCTGCAGCCTGAGCAGCCCTCAGAGGAGATGCTGACATTGCCTATTGAGTGCAACGAATACTGTTTTTAAGTTGTTGTGGTTTTTAAGTTATTATTAATTTTATTATTTTCTTTCTGCACAATTAGTGTGTTTTGTGGAAGCTTTGAAACAGGTGTTCTTTTCTTGAAGAGAAAAAAAATCTGTATATTTTTGGCTTCCAGATATTGGCATGAAACTATCTCTTTACTTTTAAAAAGTAGTATTCCTGTTAAAAATGTCAACTGAGGAGTTTCGGGTTTTCTTTTATGTGTTTTTAATTACTGCATGTAGGTGGGGTGCAAAACTAGATCTCTATTGTGGTGATAGTCTTTAAAATTATTCAGAAAAACCTTCTACTTAACTGTGTCTTTTACCCTTCCTTCTGAAAGCATGTGCTGTCAAACTCAATAAAATTTCTGAGAAAAGTGCAGCTCTATCAAATATTTCTAAATTTTTATCACTTCTTGACCAGATTATATTCTCAGGTAAAAGTGTGACATACTGCTTCGTTGCTAATATAGTGAGAAATAAGGAGGCATGAAGTTTTTTTCTTGCTGTAAGTGGACCTTTTCAGAAGGTCAGTTATTTCCATGATGTCAGGCATTTGAACAGACCCAGAGTCAAATTCCAAGTTTTTTGTTGTTGTTGTTTACTTCAGATGCTTTCAGAATCCCTCTCTAAGACATCTCTATTGGTCAGCACTGGAGTGCTATGGGTATAAATATACTTGGGAATGTCTCTGAAGATGCCTAGGTGTTAAGTTAGTAAAATAGCTTGCTGGATTCTCTCCCACAGTCAGCGTCGAAACCAAAACCGATGAGGCTCTTAAAAATACTGAGACATAAATGTTGACTTGTCCGAGGCTGTATAAGTTTCGTGACCAATCTGAAGAAATAATGTAGCAATACTGGCTTCATGTCATAATTTAATTCTTCAAAGCGAGATGTAAACACTATGCATTTAGCACAATGAAGCATTTTAAAGCACGGAGATGTTGTTGCTGTCATTTATTTCTTTATATTGTATGATTTTTGGCAAGGCCTAATGCAGGCCCTAATACGTGGAATAAAAGAGACAGTCTCTTAGTTGAACACAGCAAACACAAGTGAGTAAGAACAGTCATTTTGAGGGCCTGGTTCTAATGGAGACCACTGCTGACTTAAATCTCCTTCAGCTGTGCTTCAAACCCTCATGGCATGGTGCAGTCATATTGCTTGTATCATTAGATAATCTTAAGTACTGTGTACAATGCTCTTGTGTTTAACACTCACTCATTTTCGAAATGGAACCTCAGTGTTACAGTAACGTTGAAAGGCATGTAGTCTACCTTGGAACATGCAAATAATATACTTTAGTGCTGAGAGGAATTAAGCAATGTATCAAGAGGAGAGTATGACCTAAAGTGTAATCTCTGTCTAGCTGTTTTCTCAACAATAAATTACGTTTTATCTGAACTAATGTTACTATTTTTGCCAATAGAAATCCTTAATTTTGATATTGTGAAAGTTCAGAGCAACAGAAATTAAAGCTCTTTTGCAGAATGAAATTTTGAATTTCTAAAAGCCTCTCAGATTTCTAAATAACACCATGTGCTACAACTGCTCCTTAAGCCAATACATTAACTAAGTACTGCTTGCAGAGTTTACATATACAAACTCCCTTCAGTACTTAATTTACAAAACATTGTAGCCAAGAAAAGATTTTATGAAGATTGGTAGCTGGCTGTCTGGCGTTATCCTGTGTTGAACTGTAGAAAAATTTTCTTCTTCCTGTCCCATTTGCTGTATGAGGCCTTTGCTTTCTTAGAGTTTTTTCTTCTGACAAGATCCTCTGTGTTTAGATTAAGGAAGAGAATTTAGATGATAGGAAAGATTAGATTAAAAACAATAATATGGGTGTTTTTTTTTTCTTTAAACTGTCAGAGCAAATATAGATGCTGCTGCAGTTCCACAGACCATCTGTACACAACAATCTCTCACTGTTGAAATGCAGCTCTGTATATTTCTACTTTATAAATAAATATAACAAGCTTAATTTGTTATTAACTCTAAAGGCTTGTTTCTGTTTGGCTTTGCTTGTCAGTTGCAATGTTTACTTCTGACATTTTCAGCTCTAGAATGATTGTTTCACCAGGCAGCTAAAACCTTTTTCTAGATTGCTTATATACTGTGCAAAAGACCTAAGTGTTTGGATTTTACATGTTTCTTAAACCTGTGGGTCTTTCTGGCTTCTGCATTTAATGCTTGCTGTAGTCCCAGAAAGCAACCACTGTTCTTGAAATGCAGAATAGCACAACTCTACCATTTATTCCCATAATTTACTGTCCTCCCCTGTCTATACTATTTCTACAGAGTTTCTGCCTTGCAGCAGAGTATCTGTTTTGTAATTCAATCTGCTGAATTATGTAGCATGATAAATCTACAGACTTTGGACACTCTTCACCTTGTTTGTTTAAAAAAACAAAGACACATACACAAAAAATACCCAACCCCCAACCCAAAAAAAAAAAAAAAAAAGAGAATGTGTTCTTTGTAAGGCAAGGCTGGAGAAACTTATTTCTGCTCCAGTCTCATTCCTTTTGTCAGTTTGGAGTCATTGCAGTGTTTTATCCAAGGCTTCTCTCTCTTAACTAATCACGTGAGTTTCTCCCTTACTAGAGGAGTACCCTCCTTAAAAGCGCTGCTTCTGTTCCATACTCCAAAGGCCTGTGCCCGCCTTACTCAAGAGGAGGTGTGAGAAACACTGTTCGTGGGAATGAAATAGTTGCTAACTGGTGAGAATCAGCAGTGGGCTTCTGCCACACTGAAGGAAAACTGGAAAAAAGTTAGAGGAGATTTCTTGACATGTATTCATTGCCTTTACTCTCTACTTTTGAGTCCATGTATAAGTATGCATGTTGCTAGGATCTGAATAGAAACAATACTAGAAGAGAATTTAGGGCGTACTATGGCAGCATCCACTACACCTTCTTTATCGCTAACAGCCTATTCTTACAAGTTTTCTCATTAGAGATGATGCCCATATTACTCCTGTTGGGGAGGAAAGTGAAGGGATAAAATGGAGGCTTGTTTTATGGAAAGGAAACATAATCTTTTCTGTTGGAGTCTTTTTTTTCTTACCCTATAGATAACTTCTGTTTTTCAAAATACTTTTGTCTACTTACAGACTGTCATCATATTTTCCCTTATTCTCTTCTTTGAGCTAAACAATTCCAAATATTTCTTCATAGATAATAAACCCTGGCTGTTTCCTTGCCCTTGTTCTATTCTATCCAGTTTGTTCAGGTTTCTGGGAAATCAAAGCGAAGAGCTGGACAGCATGCTCCAGCCAAAGCTTTATCAGCTCTGCCCATAGGGAAAGATTGCCTGAGGAATCTTGACTCTTTCATTTTCAGCTGTCTGAGGGGAGTAGTTGGCTTTTACTCAACAGTATAACGTTGTTGACTCATGTTCATCATTGATGCATAACAAACCTCACACCTTTTTCTGTAAAACTGCTAACTACTTGATCCACGTCCTGTATTTGCATAGCTAATTATTCATGCTTAGGTGCAGAACCTTGCCTTTGTCCCCACTGAATAAACATCCTCTGCTTTTAATCAGCTTTCCCATTTGTCAAGTTCATTTGAATTCTTTGCTTGTTCTCCAGCTGATTTGTAGTCCCTACAAGCTTTGTTATCTGCAGATTTAAAAACTCATTGAGATTTCACAATTCTATACCAAAGATGAAGGTCTTGATATTTGGTACTTATCCAAATCTTGAAATGCAGTGTAATCAGGAAATGCACTCAATCCTTAAACAGTGGACTTTGAGTTGTCTATTCCCAAATTATATGAGCAGTTGAGGACTATGTTAGTTTAAAAAGAGGAAAGAAGAATACTCACTGTGTTCCATAATTTACATTGAAAGATATCAGTGTGAAATAATCGGTAACTTGGGACCAGTTCCTTGGAAGAGCAAGAAAAATAGTAACAGATTTTGCCAAAATAAGAGGTCACATTTTAGGCAGACAGGTGAAAAATCTCTTTTAATTAATTTTTCACAATTATATGCATGTGATTATTTGAATTTAAATGCAATATTAGGATGTTTCTCCAATCCAAGTTTCAGGTTGGCTCGCTATCTTTGTACAGTACATCTACATTGCTAATGGCAAAGGCAGTTTCTTGAGGATACCTTTTAAAAAGTTAGTGCCATCAAAGACTTCTTACCATTCCCTGTTGAAAATTATCTCCCCATGCCCAAGGAATGTTACTAGAATATCTCTGCAGTCTTACTGCCATGTCAGCTGAGCTGGGTTTCTGAGACCTTTTTTTTTAACTATACAAGGTGTAGAACCAGAATGGCTGCCATTTTCAGCTTGTGTCAAATGAAAGGACACATGTGAAAATTTTGTTTTTAAAGACTCTTACAGTTGGAGGATTTTTTATTGTATTTTAAAAGAATAGTCTCAGTCAGAATTTGAGCTGAATATTAGAAATGTTTTCAGAGTTGAGCTTTACCTCTCTGTCTTGTACTTCAGTGCTTCTATAATGTTTAGAGTGGATTTCCAAGAGCTCGGGCCAGGATATAACTAAAAGCCTCTGAATGGAGTTCTGTCCCTGCAGCTTGAGACCCCTGCACCCTGTTCCTACAAGACTTTAGTTTTCTGTGGGTTGAATTTTAACACTCATGAGGTACATGTGCAACAAATCAGAAAAAGGCTAATGCAGGATATCCCCAGCACTTTGAGAGGTAAAGATCAACTATACTATTAGGCAGATAAATCTACATTTCACATACAGTGGATTTATTTTATTGTTTTTTACAACTGTCAGTAAGGTCACCACGGGGTACAGTCTGCAGTGCTCCTGAGATGACAGTTAGAAGATACTGCATTGAGCAATTCTCCCAGCACTCATATGACAAACTGTTAGGGATGGGTTCATCACAAAATTTAATAAAGTTCAAAGCATTGTCACTGGCAGTAATGGGTTCTAATTATTTTGAGACACAGTGAATAAGGCCATTAACGAGACTTTGTATTGCGGGAATTTTGTATCACTTAGTAAATTACTTTGTCCTACTTTTGTTTGGAAAAATGTGTTTGTGTGTGTTCTGAGGGTGTTTAAATTATATTTCAAAGTACGTATTCTGTCCCATGCCAGATTCTCAAATGTCAGTGCCTTCTCTAGTTTTGAAAGCTTTTGAAAGGTGGATTGTAATTGAGAGCCAAAGTATGTCTCCGTGCCATCATACAGGATGACTGTACTGTAGGAACGCTCTAAAGAAGTAAATACGGCCCAAGGAACTTTGTCCGTGTGAATGTTAATATGCTTACAGACTATGTCAGTGGCAAAATTATCATGGTTCCTGGACTACATCCACTGCACTTAGTAAACTTTTATGGAGTACACAGAAAATACATCAAAGCCACTCAACACGCCTCAGTTCCAATGTGCGTGTTGATGTATCGCCTTAAACCAGAGTGCAGACAACACTGAGAGGGAGGTCAGACCTGTCCAATGAGAATAGAAATCTACATTAAAAAAAAGCTTTACATGAAAATTCATTTCCATTTTTAATCATACGTGATGAAGCTAAGCATTTGAAAGATTTTTAAATGCCGTGGGGTATCGATACCCAGGCATATGGTTGTAATGGAAGAATAAGGAAGGAGGGAGTGTATCTTCACCAACTATTGAGATGAGACAGAAAAATAAACACAAAATTTGCATAAAAAAAGGCGGCCCATACTTTATACGCACACTGACAATTCGCCAAAACCATGAACAGAACAATTTGCTTTATTGATTTCAGAGTAGAAGTTAATAAGAAATTGCTTTACGAAGGCAGTCCTTACATGTAATTAAAGAATTGAAGTTGGTCTAAAATTTGGTGAATTGCACTGTTCTGTAACTGGCAACTTGTCATACTTTAATTACTGCGGGGAAAAGTTGTTACACACAGGAGGAAAAATAAAAGCTTATCATGAATACTGCTACATTTTATTTTCCTCATTTTGTATACACCTTAAAAATGTTATTTATGCTTTTGTAGAAAGGTCCTTCAAAGGAAAATGAATTGTCACTGAAAATGATATAATGGCTTTCAGAATCCACAAATGTAAGCAGAGTTATAATACTATCTGTTTGGAGTCTTTAGTAATATCATTAAATGCAATGAGAAAGGTTTACAAGACCGTGATAACACAGTTAAATACATAAGAAGAGTAGGATCCTCTCTTTTAATCTTGACTAAATGTATTTAAAGCTTCATTAACAGTGAGGGTTAAAGACCAGTCGTCAGTTTCTTAACTGGCCTCAAAAAACCCAGACTAAGTATCTAGTAGGGCTAGAAAATGGCCTTTTGGAGAACGGTAACACTGTTCTGGCGCTCCCTGTATCTGTGGTATTTTTGTTGCTTCTGTTTTGTGTGGAGATGGGCCTTGTGAACCACAAAGTTCTTTTCTCTTCAAAAGGGAAAAAAAATAAAAATAGGAGAAAGCATTAATAACAGACATGCAGAGTGAGAGGCCTTGCTTGAAAAAAAGAGGGGGAATACAGGTGATGTGTGATGACATTTAACATTTACCTGGAAGGCCGAATTAGTAATGGGAGTTTTGGGGCCTGATTTTGGTGCCTGAAATGAGTAGAGGACAAGCAATGTGAATCACACTTAGCCATAATCAAGAAAGATTTAACACCACTTTTGTATTAGTCATTGGAAATACATTTTCTCACTTGCTTTTCTGTCCCTTTAAGTAGATGAAAGAAACTTTTTTAGATGTATTTACATCCTGTAATATGGAGGAGCTCACTGCAAACTTTAACAGCTTTTTACTGCTTAGTACCTTTTTAAACACTTCTTCAAGCTACTTTAACAAGATGATCTTAGTATGCCATCAGTTGTGAATTGCTGTTGGTCACCCATCCCATTAGCTGAGGCAAAACACACAGCAATTCAGCTTGACATACTTAATGAGAATTCCGAGGCTGCTGAATTTATCAGCCTATAAGATTAGGATACTTCAGCAAAGCCTCAGTGTTATGAGTGTTATGTGCTGAATCTTTTGACAATACGTAATGGTCCTCATCATTGTGAAGCCTGTGAATAGAATAATCCGATCAGTTCATTAAGACCAGAGGTCTGAATACACTAATAACGCCATTGTTTACACTCTGAACACTGAAGACCAAATTAAAGTTTATGGAATCACGCCAGAAATTAATACAGTGGCTTCATGGACTCTTTCAGCCTAAGGCAAGAAAGTCCTTTCTTTTGAGGAGTGCCAAAATCCCACCCTCACAGTTCTTTTTCCTCTTGATCAAGGTGTATATTACAGGAGATTAGTACTGAATGAGTTGTATGTGCAATTTTGCCATCTAATTCTGATTTTGAATCACTTAAATACTAACGGGAAAATATGTGGTTCCTCTCTTTTGAGTTTGATGGAATTACACCAGTGATTATTTTGTCAATGTGACTTTACACTGGTAAATTTTGATATATAATTTTCCAGAATTATATACATGATAAAACTGTAGTAAGTCTAAAGATATACTTTGAACCTAGAGAACTTGACTAAATGTGATTAATTCATATTTTCCTGCTGTTGGAAATGAAATGGTGAGATGCACTAAAGCGAGATATTCAGAAAATCTACTCTGGCACAGTGAATCTAATCTCCTTCAGGATGCACTTTTGTGCAAGACTTAACAGCTGAACTAGGTTCCTGCTCTTAATTTCTGCGTAAGGAGTGTGTGTCTCTACAATGACTGTAGAGAAGGTAGACTGCTACTACGATACTCAACAGACTTCTGACATTTCAGACTTGAGCCACAGTTCTAATCTGAGGCAGGGAGCTGGCACAGACCTATATGAGGTTTTGCAAACCAGGAGAGCATTTTAACCACTTGAGAATGCTAACTGTTTTGTGAAACTTACCTGTAAATTTGTTTGGAGGCCACATATAGCTATTCTGACAAACTGCAGAGCTATTTGCAGCAAAACTGTGTTCTTCTCTCTTGGATAACTTGCAGCTGTTGTCCTACAAGTGATAAAATTGACTACCTGGCTAAGCACCATCTAATATTTTAGGGAAATTTCCATCCTTACCAATGTTAAGGGAATAATTTTTAAGGGGTAAATGAAATATGAGTGATGAGTAGATTAGCTGGAGTTAAAGATCTTAAATTCTTTAATGTACTCTCTACAACTGCAGTTTATCCATTTCTGTGAGTTTGGTTTATTTTTAGTGTATTTAGTGTAGGGTTTTATTTATTATTTCTAAAGAGTCACAAAATTTGAAAAGCTCTGTTTAACTTAGAATATGGATACCGCCTACTATTTTTCTTCAAAGAAATATAACTCTTGTCTTTAAGGCTATTTCGTAGGAGAGAGCTTTAGACAGAAACTTCTCCATCCAGTGTTGAAATTATGTTTCTCTGCAGAGGTCATTGGAGGAGCTCTGCCAGTTTCTCTGCCAGTGTGGAGTCATAAATTACTGATTTCTGGTGGTCCTCAGTAGAGGGAATTCCCGGTTGGCACTTCTGCCAGTTCCAGTATGAGTCTTGGACTATTCACTTCTGCACCCATTCAGTTAGAATTGACTTTATGATTACAGAGCTGGAATCACGCTCATGAAACTTCTTTCTCTCCTCTGGTAATCAGAAATAAAATTTATCAAGGATTTGGAAACCTTTCATTTTGGAGGAATAACTATTTGTCTGCCTGTCTATTGATGTCTACATCAATAAGCAACTTCTTCATCAAATAACTACATTTGCAACTTAACTGAGTTTCTTAACCAAATCACTAAACTTTTCCAATAAACTGATACAAAATCTCTGCCATTTCCCAGTGTTGAGATACATCTGGGACAGACTGCACTTGACATTTATAAATGTACAAGAAGTAACGTGATTTTATGCAGGAATTTACAGCAATGGATTCATGATTATATTGCTCGCCTATTGTCATTACGAACTCCTACAGAAATAATTGACATGAGCACTTCTTCCTCATCTGCAAAGAATCAAAATTTCAATGACTTTTCTTTAAAAAGCACTGATTAGAAATCCGCAGCCTTAAGGTGCGGAGTGGTTGTTTTCATAGCATTGACAATTAGTTTGTATTGTTTCTAGTACATTATCTCAATGCTCTAGCTTGTTACACAGATTGTGAGAAAATACAGTATGGTAGATCAACTATTGCCATGCTTAAGAATTATTTTCCTTTGCCAAGTTCTATAGAAAACATTTGTTGAAGTGAGATAGAAGCAACAGATGTATCAAAAAAGGACTTTCCTGAATATCTCTGCCATCAGTCACTTCTCATCAACTCATTTCTGATACTGGTAACCCGAGTTCTTTTAAAACTATTTCATATGATGTTGAGTTGTAAATTACATCATAAAACACATTTGTAGTATTTTAGTTCAGTCTCTCTATGCACAGATAGCTTTTTTTTTTTTTCCTGATCATGAAATACCTTTGGAACTATGTCAAACTTGGAGCTAATTCAGAGTTCTTTCATGACACAAAACAATGGTTCTGTTTGGGGTTTTTTTTGTTTGTTTGTTTTTTGGTTTTTTTTTTGTGTTTGTTTTGTTGTTTGTTTTTTTTTAAATCACGGTACTTAATCACAACAATAGGCACAATTTGGATTAGTAACCCAGTAAATCTGCAAATCTAGAGTTCTTACTTTTTTTTTTAAGCCGAACTATATATTCTAACACAGTTAGGCTTTTAGGAAGTCTGATTACTGTGTTGTAGTGACCTTTCATATATTGCTGCTGAATGGCTAGATGATTTTTACTTCCAACATTCAAATTACCTTACTAGTTTTTTAGCACTTCCTAGAAAACATTTGTCACCACTTTTATTTTTCGTCTACATTTTACCCAATCCATTGCTAGAAAGGGTAAGGGTAGTTTTTTATTCTCTTCTTTTTTTTTTTCAGAAAAACTGAAATCATGTTTTTATTTTTATCTGTCCTGCTTTTGTTACGGGAGTATATATGAGGAATATTCAAGGAAGAAATACCTTTTATTAAGAGGTCAGCAAATCCCCAAAGAGAGACAGATGTTCATAAAAGATGATACTAGCATATGGAAGTTAATATCCTCATTCTTTCTGTAGTCATAAGAGAAACAGAGATTCTGAATATTTAAATTACAATCTGACTACACCTTCTCAGACCATGTAAAAAGAGCAAGATGTGTCTCTTTGACTTATAGCTTGACTTTATGAGTAAACCTGCATTTTCTGTAGTATTTTTGAGGAGAGATATTGGAGATCTGCGGAGAAATAAAAATTTAGATAATACAGGAAAAACCTGCCTTGATTCTGGTATAGTTAACATTCAGTATTCCAGGTATAAGTTTTGTTCTCACATTTTTTTGAATTTGCTGGTTTTAGGCAAAAATAAGATGCCCACCCATTCATCTATTTCGTTCTTGACAGATAGAAATTAAAATATCAATCTCTACCGTTATTTTCATCTTCCTCAAAAGAAGTGACAGAGATGGAGGGCTATCCAAATGAAATATGTAAGGGATTTTTGTTTTTAGCTAAAGAAAGAAAAAAAACTGCTCAGAAGATTAGGTGTTTTGTTTTTGTTTTGTTTTTAAGTAAGGCATGAGATTTAGATCCCTCTCTCTTACTGGGCTTTTTCCTTCTCTAATAATGTTGTAGCAGGCTTTGCCTAAGACAGTATGACTACCACCCGCAAGCGAAATGGGGATATTAAAACAGAGAAGCTAACGCGTTGCTTACTCATCAGACAAGGTTGAAAATAAAGATGAAAGCTCTTACCTGAAACTGAATCCTTTGCACGGAAGATCTTTGATTTCGTACTAAGAACACGATAAAATGATATCTTCAAAAGTTAAATCTTCTCTCTTTTATATAAATTAGGAGTTTTCACTATTCTATTAGTGTTTTTATTAAAAGGCACATACTTTGTTTTTTTTTCCAGTGAAGCAGCTTTCCAGCAGTGTATGAACACTTTCGTTCCTAATGAAAGATTTTTTCTGAAAAAAACCCATGTAGTCTGTTTTCTCCTACTATCCAGTGTCTACTTTTCAGCGAAGGCTTTCTCCCTGAAAAATGCTTTTTAGACATATTAATGTGTTAAAGGTTGCCTTTTAAATTCACCATATGAGTTTTTTCCAGTGTGATATACTAGATGAATGCATATTTAATTTAAATAATACCCAGAACATGTAATGATAAAATGTTTCCTACAAGATGTCATAAAAATGCCACCTATTTCTAATTTATAATATGTTTGTTATTGTAGCCTACATATTTAGGTCAGATTAAATCGCAAGGAAAATAATGACTCAAACATCAGTAAGCACAGTGTTGGATCTACACCAAATGCAAGCTTCTGTTCCTAACTAGAAAAGGTTTCAAATACAGGAAGAATTTGAAGTTATGATAAATGCAAAAGAAAAAATTAACAATAAAACTATTACAGCTTTCATTCAGATTTAAAATAACTATTCTTGATATAGAGCCACTGAATGAGTTTTTATTTAGCTACTGAACACTGCTTACAAGTGTGTAACAATACGAAATTTTTGTCATGCCATCCTTTCTTTGTAGATCTGTAGGATAATACAGGTTGGAAGGGAGTACCTAGACGTCATCCCGTTAATCTCTCACAATTTCACTGCTGTGGATTTAATTGTATGTAACCTCTTCTACAACATACTTCACCAAAAATAGGCTACATAGAAGGGGGAATATGTCTTTATTTTATTCCTTAAACAGCTTTTTCTCATTTGTAGAGTTTGCAGAGTAGTTCTTGGCAACACTAAGATTATATGTTGCCCTAGGAAGGCTTTCATATGGCATAATGCATTGACAAGGGCAAAAAAGAAAACTTGCAGTGCTTCTAGAGAACAGTTAATCCCAAATACCGAGTGTTATGGTGGTGGTAGGATGAATTTAATAGCCTTGCCATGCCTTGAAATAGCCAAAATAGAGAGAATTCGTTGCAGCTAAACACTGCGTAATATGTACCAGATAATATATTTTTTTTAATGCTCGGTTACACCAGTGGAATCTGCAGAAGTTACAAAGGATAAATAAATTAGAGCAGATATTTGGCCTATTGACTTCTGTTTTCAGTAGAGATGAAGATATATTTTCCTTCAATGTGAGTATTGACCTTCTCTTTGTTTTGGTCAATACTTAGTTCTTGACTGAATTTATCTCAATAGATACCCAAACAAAGATCAATATTTATTTATCAAAATCAGTGGGAATTATGTATATGTAGACAGCAAATAATATATTTCCAAGAATTTTCTGTTAATATCTTAGAAAAACCCACTTCTCAGTGGAATACGTAACATCTTTAGCCTTGCCAGTAATTTAAAAGAATATGGAAAATTTTAGCTGCTTTCTTTTAAAGTTACTATATGTTTGGCTTTGTGTGTTTTAAGATATCTGGTAAGGTTTATGAAGGTTTCTTACGAAGAGAGGAAGAGAGGTCTTTGGCAGATACTATGGTTGCCTGCTTTGAGACTTGAAATTAATGTTTTCCCAGCGTAGTAAGAAATTTCCTTAGCATCCATTTACTAAGTGTGGGAAAGAGAAGCTACTGTATCACAGAAGACCTGGCAGACACCTTCCGCCCTCCGGGTTTCATACGACCCTTCGCAGGGCATTGCCGTACTTGGTGTGGTTGGTGTTTCTTTCACAGGTTCATCGGAGGCCTTGGGAAAGACTGGTCTGCCTAAGACTGAATTTTGCCTGTATATGTCTCCATTATTTTTCTTCTATATGCTTTCAGTAGAAGTGCTGGGAAAGAGAATAAATGAACTGAAATAATGCCTACTAATAATGGCATGCATTTGTCTCCATTACTTTAATGCATCTGTGGTCAGGTTTGTGGCCTCTTCAATTTGGTGTTCCTAAGAATCCTTTTTCATTAGAGGAGAGTTATTTGTACTGTTTTCCAAAATTCTTTTTTATGCACTTCTTCAGCTGCACATTTGTGTGCTTTCTCTTCATAGATCTTTGGTCTACCTGCGGAGAGGGGAGGAGAAACAAACTCCCTCCGCCCAAACAAAAAATAAACAACCCAAAACAAACCAACAAAAACCCGCCACTCAACAACAGAAAACAGCTGAGGTTGCTATCATCCTAAGAAGCAGATAGTTAAAATGCAGTTACAGACACCCATCACTTGCTTCAAGTAGTAAACTCTGCATGAAAGCTGAAAGCAAAGTGCTTGTAGAAGAGTTCACTGACTAAACTTATTCACCGTGTTATGAGCAAATGGCAAAAAAAGATTTTTTTTTTCCCCGCCCACTATTAACAGGCTGAATTCATTTGGTTAAATTATTTGTTGCCAAATAAATGTGGTGTTTAATGATCTGCAGAGCAATTAACCTGTCACTTCACACACTAATTTACTAAATCCTTTCCAATCTCCCTTTAATTATTTATATTATTAATTTGAACAGATTAGATATTTATTTAAATATATTTAATGCTTCCTGATAAAATGTTTAAAATAAATCTGCTTCAGAAACTCATAGATACCAGAGCAGTGAATTTGATATTCCTATTGAAAGTATTCTTAAAATATAAGGAATCTTTGGAGACTATCTAGTGCAACTCCCTGCTCCGAGCCGAGTCAGCTAGAGCAGGAGTTGCCCAGGACCATGTCCAGCTGGGTTTTGAGTATCTCCAGGGATGGAGACTCCACAACCTCTCTGGGCATGCTGTGCTGATATTTTGACCTCACTCACAGTAAAAAAGACTTGTTTGTTGGTTTCTTTCTTTCTTTCTTGCATTTTTTTTTTTTTTTAAATGAAATTTTAGGTATTTGAATTTGTGCCCATTCTCTTTACTCTTCCCAGTATTTATGCTGTGGAGATTCTCTGGAGCCTTTTCTTCTTAAGGCTGATCATTCCCAGCTCTCTCAGCCTTCAGTTGTATGTCAGATGCTTTCATCACTTTAGCATCTTTTCTGCCTTTTGCTGGACTTGCTCCAGCACATCCTTGTCTCTCTTGTACCAGGGAGCTGCTAACTGGGTGCAGCACTCCAGGTGTGTGTCAGCAGTGCCAAGTGGAGCGGAAGGCTCACCTCCCTTCACCTTCTGGCAGTGCTCTTCTAAATTTAGCCCAGGATCCCATCCTGGGGCACTTCTCAACTTCTTTGATTCTAGAATTTTTAATTAAAATACAGAAATAACTGTCTTTTATTATGCTACTGTGTGAATGCATGTATATATTTATTGGTTCTGTATTGGGTCGCTTATGTCATTGAGTCTTATTTTGCAACCAGAAATGACAATGCAACAGTAAGTGGTGATTAATATTTTTCTCAACTTTGGTACAGAGCCTACAGCATTGGATAAATAGAAAAGCAAAGACAGTTTTCTCACCAGATAATGTGCACTGCCAAGCAGGGAATCTCATCGGCCTTTTCAGGCAGAACCGAATTTTTCTGAAGTGGGTAGTATGCTTGATTTTTGTATGTCAGACACTAGCTACAGTTTAAATATTTAGAAGAAATCAGACATGGCATTTTAATAAAGAAAAAGAAGTTGATAGGAGGGGAAAAAATAGTTTGTGTAGTCTTGCTTTATCTTTCACACAACATTTGGAACTTTTAGAAGCCTGCTTGCCAAAGACCACACAGAAACCTGAATTTCAAATGACATTCCAGATAAAAATAATAAAAACCTTCTGATGCGATAAAGGTGTCTATTTTTTAAATAGAGATATCCTTTCTCAAAGCTGGATGATAAAAGGTTCAAGATAAGATTCTGTCATTCCTGTTTACCCAACTAACCAGTCAGACTTTAGTATTCCTAAACACAGTGCAACAGCATGAGGGCATTTGTGACCTAATGTGGATGATGATCATGCTTTTGAAGCAAATGTCTGCATCATCCCCACTTGTTGTTTCCAGATCCGTATTACAGAACGTGGCCAGAGTATGACCCAGATTCCTTTCAGTGGAAACAAAACTGGAAAATGCCTTGAGAGAATAGCTAATGCACTCTAGCTCTAAAAGATAGGCAGTCCATGGGACCAGATCAGAGATCATCCAGAGGTTTAAGAAACACACTGTCACTGGTGCAATCTGTGTGTCAGCAGTTTGTTGCTCATGGCTGGATAGTAGAAGATCTAAGTTTGGAAACGAAAAATTCTTCTATACTCTTTTACTCTGAATACAGGGAAATTAACAGCAGCATTACAAAACCCAGATAATTAAGATTTATCTATTTGTAAATTATATCTTTTTAGACAATACACCTTGGTTTTATTCTCTTAAGCAGCTATCACATACTAGAGATATCCAGATAAAGTACAGAAACTTTGCAGTCCCAAGTAAATATATGTTAAGCGTGTTACCTTGCTTTAGATGGTTGATTTTGAATTGTTCTGTTTAAATTCTCTTTGGACAGCAATTAGTCATAGACTGTCAACAAGTAAAAACAAGACTGTAATTATTAACTCACAGGGATATGTACTGTTCATAATCAGATATAGCTATGATAACCAATTTTATAATTTCATAAAAATGCTCAACAAAATTGTAGCGTTGTAATAACTTGATGGCAGTTTTATCTTTGATATTATCTTTGTTGCTAGTTAATATTGGCATAACATCTTCTTGTAAATATGGCTGTCTTTCTAATCAAATGTAGTCCATGGTGGGGAGAAAATGTGTGCTAATGAAGCAGCAATGCATACTGGAAGTATTTGAACAGCTTTACTTTCAATTTAAAAAAAATAACAACCAATCCCCAGAACCCCCTCCCACTGGAGCCTCATTGTTATTCCAAAGCTATTTGTGGACAAGCATCTGGCCCCCTATATAGCAGGCATCTTTGGGAATTTATTTCTCATGCTGAGTAAGTACACTGTTACAATGGGATTTTTTTAATCCAAGCTACTGGTATCACAGGTACTGAATGTTCCCATAGCACTATGACTTCCAAGCAGATGGTGTGAGTACAGCAAGAGAGAGTGGGATGAAAATCCCGTTCAGACAGTGAGCTGGGACACTGCTGGAGGCTAGTACAGGGCCTGTATGTTTTATAGGGATCTGTCCAAAGGTATTCACCGCTTATTTATTTATGTAACGGTCTGTCCCTATCTTCTGCGACATCCAGATTCTGGCACAATATTTACTACCGTGCATTTTGCTACAATATCCTTATTTGCTGTTATTTGAAATCATTAAATGTTACTATCAGACTGTTGGATCTGGTTCCCAGAAAAGCAACCCTTTGCTCTGGATGCCAGGTAGGGCTGTATCACTCCTGTGTTCTCAGCAGCCTATGCCAGATCTTTTTGCCGAATGAAAGGATATGGAGAGGCCTGGTGCTCACTTTCATTTGGGTCATTTAAATAACTACTTTTAAGCAGCAGGTCTGATGGAAAGGTTCAGGCAATTCTGAAGAGACAGTGTTTAGTATGTCTCTGCTGCTTTTTCTGGTTTCACTTCAGTTGGATTGCTTTGGAGTTGTGTCAGAAGGAGGGAAAAAAAACCAAACAGGAGAGGTTGTTCTAAATCTTCTCTGATTATATCAAATACAAAGTATGTACTATTAAGATAATCTTACAAGTTCTTTTTAAGTAATTTCTTCCATGGTTAAATTATTTTGAGGTGTACTGCAAGTGACAGGTTTTCAGTAGGTCCATGATGTGATGACATTAGATGATGTTAGAAGAACAGGAGCCTAGTGAGGGTACCAGGCACAATAGTCCCACTAACAGTCCAGAAGAGCAAAGCAGAAGGTATGGAGCGTACAGAGCGACCCATTAAATATGATAGGTGATTGCACCATTAACTTTTCCCTCATTCTTGTGATTATTCAGTATTCCTTCTGCAATCTTATCTTCCCAAATACCATCAGCAGTGGGGCCCATAGGATCTCCTAACTTGTTTTGTTTCTGTGGTTCAAAATTCACCTTGGTTGCTTGCATCTGAACTCCAATAAGTTGGGCTTTCATCTGGCCTTTCCGTGAAGCTATTCATGACCCCAGCTTCTAGACCTGGGCAAGAATAGATACGTACAACAGAGCTCTATCAGACAATGCAGCTGCATTTCATCGCTATAAAACTGGTTGCAATGACAAAGGATATAAGTGGTAACGTCTCCAACTGTTGATTGTTGGCATATCTGTTTAGCTTTCATTACTGCTATATGGAAGCCATGATCCTCAATGTCAGATGTGTTGGTAAGAGGAGAAATATGGGAAAAATGTAGTTTGGGAAGAAGCCAGTTGAATGAAATTTACTGGGATGATTATATCAGATAATGACTTAGATTTGTGTAACCTGTGGCTGACTAAGAGAAGGTAATTACGATTCCAGCCAGGGAAAATAAATAAGTATTCAGCTATATTTTTCAGACCCTCACACTGAAAGACTCATTGTATGGCCACCACAGAAAAATCTGAATAAATATTGTCCCATTCTGTTAAAAATGAAAGAGGGTAATATGCTGTAAAACGTGGAAACAACACAGCATTGAGAGGAGGAAAGAAAGCAACAGCAGATGCTGTTTTCCAGACTAAATCTCCTCTGATGCACTCCAGGGACCTCATTTAATCAAGCATCATTCTCATACTTCATCACGTATATTATTCAGAAATGATGAAGAATTCTGGGAATAAATTAGTCACTTATTTCAGGATAAATGGTTTTTAAAATTTATTATTATTCAAGCTATATTGAGAAATTTAGCTTGAATTTTTAGCTTAAAAATTTTAGCTTTTTCTTTTATGTCTTCCAGAGGCTCGCAGCTACTTGCAGGGTCCCAAAGATCAGAACTCTGTCTCTTTTGTAAGTCATTTTTTCTGGGACATACCTTCTTCCGTTACTGCAGTCTCTCTACCTCTAACTATCAGACTTAAAAATGCTTTTTTTGGGGGCAGTGTGACTTAGGGGAATGCCTATAACAATCCTATGATTTTTATTTTTTTTTTCCCCTGTCTGTGTGCGTTAAAGTGACTTAACATAAGAAGAACTCTCCACCAAAGCCCTTTCCTTTATTCCCATGTCTTGTCTGCTGGTTTTCCCTGTCCTTTTATATTATTTGCTGCTCTTTACCTTTAGCACTTGTCAATTTTTTAATAACAGTGCAGCATAACTTGACGCTGTCCAGGTAATAGATTCAAGGCTTCCTTGAAGAGCTTATACAAGCTGATGCTTCTCCAGGAGGGATTCTGTCATATTTAATCACCCAGAGTAGTGCCTTATCTTACATGGTAGGGGGACAACCATGAGCTGCTACCCAACTGCTATAAAGCATCAGAGATGGTTTTCACAGTTAGATCAGATTTCTAAATGGTAGCTCTCTTGTTCAATTATTTTCAATAGAAGGATTTTGAATAGGTTAATGTAATTTATGCACCCTCCATACTTGGCAATGTCTGGGTGATAAATTGGACAGCCATATGATGAACAGCATTTATCCTATACAGTGTCTCTTCACTCTGCATGCTCATCTACCCCTGGGCACGTCAGGCCTTTACCAAGTGTTCCATAGTCGAGGAGGAAAGCTTGCCTTGTAAGGACTAAATGAAGTTAGGTTTAGGTGAAAATGAGGGGTAATGAAATGTTATTACAGAAAACGTTGTGCTTCTGTATGTGTATGCATTTTGTATATATCTGTTTATATATTTTCATTAAATTGTTGATATTTTTTTGCCAAGAATTGTCTAGCCTTTACCGGAAATCAAGGAACATTGTTGCTAAACTCTTCCTATTTTTAGTCAAAATTTTTTGTGATTTTCAAGGGGAATAAATGCTGACTTTTGATTAGAAAAAAAAATGGAGAGAAATTTCTATGGATCTTCTATTAAAAGAAGAAAACATTCTCACAGAAACTAAAAGAGCAAAACACATGGATATTTTTCAGTCAAGTCATTGAAATTGAAGTAATGTTTTACGAGTTAGTCAAGCAACAGGCATTAACTTTCTTCTAGACTACAAAGATGCTTTGCAGTCCACCTCCGTTGTCATCCAAATATTTAGCTGAATGTTCATCTCCCAGCAATTTGTCTGGGAGTTCCCATGGGTCGCGTGCAGCCTGACAGTCGTGGTTTCCTTCCTGCAGAAAGGGAGGAGCAGGAATGAGGAATTAAGTAATTATTTGCTTTCAGGCTTTTTCACAGCAGCACTGTGGCTAAAGCAGGCATCTGACTCTGACAGCAAAGATTCCAAAGATGGGATGAAAAAATTCTTAATCCTTATGATTTGCAATGTCAGGTTTATTTATTTATTGTATATAAATAACAAGCTTCAAAGTATGCTGCCCTCATTTTGTGGTTAGGAGTTGTGCACTCCGTTTAGCGACTGTACAAATTAATGGGACAACTAGAAATTCTAAAGACTCAACTGAAAATTATGAAAGCAATTAAAAAGCCAAAGCTGCATTGACTATCCTCGTAGAATTGTAGAACTCGTTGCTTTCAAATGCTCAACTATTGTAAAAACCATGGTCTATTCCTGGAGAGCGCTGGAAGGGGCCAGTAAAGCAGATTGAAGTCCATTTCATGTAAGTTTTATCTCTACATCTGATGATGTCTGTTTTGCTATCCTATCATTCTCTGTTTTCTTCTAGACAATAGACAAGTCCCAGCTTGCCAAACACTGACCAAATACGGTAATTTTCATTATTTGTTTGCGATATTGGATGAACAGGAACTTTAAAGCAGAGTGAATTTCACACGCTCTAATGTGATGGTTCACCATAAAATGAATTCCATTCTCTAAAAATAAGAATGGATCTTTTTAATGGGCTTTCTCATTATTATTTCAGAACAACAGTCTTTGAAAAGCCCTCAGTGTTGAGAACCCAATGGGAACTGCACCACAGAGATAGAGGAAAACACTGTATTACTTTGCAGTTACTCATGGGTGCTGTGCTGTGATTCACGGCAATGAACTTCACGAACAAGAGATTTGTGTAGGTGATAGAGTGCTTTAATGAGCTAAGCGATCACATTAAAAGATCACAGTTCAAATTCTCATTAAACCTACGTTCTATAACCAAAATGAGAAGGTATTTAACAATATGTGCTGTGATATTGTAAAAGTTCATTCCAACTGGAGGTCTAGGCTTAGGAAATATTACCACCAATTTGTATCGTGCATGATGGGGTGTTGAATGCCTTTGCATAGCATATTTCTTCAGCAAGCATTTAGTATCTAATGAAATGTTAAATGCAGGGGAGTCTGAAAGCCTTCCAGCTGCCAAAGCACGAAGAGAGGAGAGGTGCAAGATGGCTTTCTTTAAACAGTATCTTCATGCTTCTAGGCAGAAAGTGTGATTCCCCTTCCAGACCCAAGAGATTCAAATCTTCATTTTCAAGCAATAAGCATACTGCTTAGTAATAGTGCAAGGCTCTAAAGAGGTATTCTCCATTCCTCCTGTGAAACTCTGCCACTAGGAAGGACAATTCAAATACCAAGGAGTAGGGGGAAAAAAATCCCAGGAGCAGGCACAGTTGCAGTACCTACTGAATAGAGAGCCTGAGAGGCGCCAAACTGCTCAAAACACTTTGTACGTGTATGTGCATTTAAATTGATGTTTGTTGAGTGAGAAACTGATATATGACTTGTAGGTTAGGAGTCCAAACCAAGAGAGTTATATTCTCAGCACTGTTTGTTCATCAGCATAGGAGTGTGTGTCTATCAGACAAATATTACTGTCAAAAACCAGTGAAAACATTCTGGGTTAAATTAATTAAATGAGTAGATTTCACATAAGTGTAGCTTTTCCTCTTGTATATGATTTTCCTCTTCATCTTTCTCTCAACCCAGCACTTACCAAAGTTATTTTTCTTAATTTTCTTGGGTTTATAGTGATTAAAACATTATATTTCTGAACCTTGTCCTCTCTAAAGAAACCCAATTGATTAAATTAAAAAGCATGAATTCTAAAAATAGCAATAGGATGTTGAATTAAATTGAAACTGGTATTAGATGATAACACGTTAGAGGTACTTTTAACACCATTCTGGTGAATTATGGGATTTCACAAACGTCATCTTGCTACTGTGTACTGCAGTTACACAAAGAAGAAGGGTAAGCAAAAATGGGAACTTTCACACGTGAACCAAATTAACTCCTTCCTCTGGCAGGATGAAAGTCAAACTATGTTTTGTTTTTGTTGCACTTTACCTGATTTAATTTCCAGTCTCAATTCATAAATTACCCCAAATAATAGCAGTTCTCTGTGTTCTTGCCTAGATAGATTTTAATCCTGTGAAATTACAGCTCCATGTTAAGATCAAAAGGGTAGGGATGCAGATGTCAAACTGAAACACTGATTTCTCTGCCACTGAAAAACCTGTCAGCACAGGCATGCTGAGACATGTCACTTCCACATTCCAGCTCTCCAAGCATAAAATGATGAGGAAAGGTCGCATGTAGTTATAACTACCCATGTCTTGCCTTCTTCACAATCATCATATCCCCATCGTAACATACTCCTTAAGAATGACTCCGCTGGAGAGAATTGGAAACTGGGTGGGCTTCATTCTCTGTGTGGGTATCACAAAGACGGAAGTGTGGTCTTTATGGTTTCCCAAACTACCACTAGCCCTAACAAAGGAGTACTTTCTAAGAGGACGGTTCCTCTTTCCCTCTCTGTATTTGGTCTTAGTCTTCAGTCTTAAGACTTTCAGCAGTGGGACTCCTCAGAAAAGTGGCTTTTAGGATGCAGTGGGCAAAATAGGTTCTGGAACAGGATTTGTGAAGTCACAGATCTCCACTGACGTGAATTGCTTGAGATCCACTGGCTTCAGCAGGTCACAAGGGACTGCAAGCATTTTTTTAGAAATGAGTGGCTTACCCCTGACCCCATCAGGATGTGAATAGTGGCATATGGCTGAAAGTTTCCTTTTTTCTACTATTTATCCCTAAGCCTTCTAGTTGCATTTCTGAGAAGATGTGGGAAAGGGAGGGTGGAATTCAAAGGTGCCTGTTTAGCTAACTGTTGTGAAAAGTTGACTGTATCCTTGCATATTCTGAGTTTCCCTGAGTTCAGAATAAATCATTTTGGGAGTGAACTGATTTGTTTTGTCGTAGAAAGGAAAAAAGTGTTAGGTTGCTAAGATTTTGTACTCTACACCTGCCCATACAATTGCAGTGTTGCAAGTACTGGACTCATACAACTCATGAGCCTTCTTTATTGGAAATAAGCCTTTGACTCCCCTAAAGGCTTTTCAGGATTCCCAGAAATATGAGACAAAAATGTATTGCAAGAGAGAGGGTGATGGTGGTTAGTTTTGGGTAAATATGAACTGAATGGTCACTTTATGAAGTCATGTGCTTAGATTTGAACACATCACAGTTCATTCTGGCACTTCAAAACAGTGATTGCAATGCTTAAATTTATAAGACTACTTCTGATTTCTAGTAGGATTAGGTCACCACTTTGCTCCATAAAAGAAGCAGTTTACATACAGTTATCCCATTGTTGATTTTTTTTTTTTTTACAATTTGAAAAGTTGAAAAATGTCATCCTTCTATGTGCATATTAATTTACATGTTTGTATTGGGTTTGGTTGAGGTGGAGTTAATGTTCCCCAGAGCAGCTCTTACGGTGCTGAGCTTTGTATTGGGAGGCAGATAAGATGCCCATATTGTGGCTGCTGCTGAGCAGCACTCACACAGCACCAAGGCTCTTTCCAACATCTTCCGCCCCTGCCCAATGAGGTGGGGTGGGCAAGATCTTGGGAGGGGACACAGTCAGGACAGCTGACCCAAACTGACCAGAATGATATTCCGCACCGTGTGATGTCAGCTCAAGTATAAAAGGGAGAGAAAGGAGGAGGGGGTCAGGGTCATCCGTTTGTGAGGACGTTTGTCCTCCGAGTAACTGCTATGTGTACCAGAGCCCTGCTTCCTGGGAAAGGGCAGACACCGCCTGCTGATGGGAAGTAGAGAATAAAATCTTGTTTTGCTTTGCTTCACTTTGTGCGTGCGGCTTGCTTTTTTGCCCTTTCCTATTAAACTGCCTTTATCGTACCCTGCGGGCTCTTCCCATCTTATTCTGTCCTTCCTTGTTGTGCTGAGGGAAGTGGGGGGGAGTGGTAGAGCGACTTGGTGGGTACCTGGCGCTCAGCCAAGGTCAACCCACCACAATGTTTATAAATAATTTATCTAGTTCCTTCTGAATTCACAAACACCAGGTAGCTGTACCGTGAATGCTTATTGAAGCCAGTATTACAGCAAGTGCTCATTTGTTTTTTGACATGCCTGCAGCTTGTTCCATCATTCAGAGAGGGAAACAACTCTCCTGTCCTACTGTAACGGTTTCCCTGCATCTGTCTGTGAGCTGCTGGTTCCTTACTAATAGAATCACTTTCTCTGGGAATGTAATACAGTGCCACGGTTGGAAGCCATGTCATCACATGTCTACCAAATACTGACTTGACCCATGGTTACAGCCTGGATTCAGAAGAGTTACTCCATCCTGAGATGGTGTCCTTTCTTCGGTCTTTAAGATACAGCTTACAGTAACCTAACCCTCCACTGATATTATGATCCTAATAGATATATTTGAAGACCCAAATTACTAAGTTTAATACTACAATTTGTGTCTTAATTGTACTAATGACATGAAGATGTTAACTGCAGTAGTTGTTACTGATAGATAGCAAAGGAACCTGACTGCTGCTGTAGCTCAGACACAACAGGCTATTCAGAAGATTGTCAAACTTCTAAAAATATTTCAGGAGATTAAGGATAAAGATGATACTCTTTCTTCTCTGGTCAAGGCAGGGGGAGAGAATCTTGCCATCAGGATATTATTTGCTCAGTACTATTGCTATAGACCAGTCATAGCTGAGGCTTGCTGATCTGGAATTTGTCCACTAGAATTTATAATGGGATATGATATGTGAGAGAAGACCACAATACATTAGTCTGAAGTCAAAACACACTGAGGCGGTCAAAATATTAGCATTCTATGCATTCTGCATTTCTTTTAGACTTTTAATTCTGAGAATCTTTTGACCAGCTCCAAAGAAAACATATGAACTTCGGAAAAAAATGAATATTTGGAATTTGTGAGAAAATAAAGTAGACTTGTTCTCAAAGCAGATCCCTTTATGTGCAAAGCTCCTCTTACTTGTCACTGCCTGCTCAAACATACCATCACCTACTGTATTTAAAATCCCATATGATGGTTTTGTGAGTATCCAAAAATACTTTTTTTGCTGTTCCCGATGATATGTCATGCTGAGTATCATTATTAAATGTAAGAGTTATTAGCATTGCATACACCTAATGCTCTTTTACTTAACAGATGGCTTATGAATATCTGGGATGACTTACTAGCCCTGAAATGATTCATACCTCAGCTATCTGAACACATGGCTACCTTTCAACACTTGTGCTGAGTCTATGAGCTGGTTTAATAACCCAGTTTTTAAAATATTTTCTGTTCTTTAAACAGCATATGCCACCCGCATATTTTTAATAGGGTATGAAAACCACAAATGTAAACTGTACTTTGGGCTTCTAGTGACAAGTCTTTCTTACTTTTAATGTTATTGGCCTCAAACTGTTGTGTAACTACTTACATTGCTTGTTGCATCAATGTCACTCATCTGATGAAGAGTAATGTCCTATCATAAGTTTGTAAAACCTGTCAGAATTTCCAAAATGTGAATCTATTTGTGCCTAACATTCTTATGCTCATCTTTGTATTTGCATGTTAGGAGGGGATAACATCCTGCTTTCTTGCTTCCTTTTTCTTGCTTTCTCACTCATTTTCTGACAGTCTATCTCTTTGGCTTTCCTTCTCCCCTCCTGTTCTTGAGTAGACAGACAACCTGCTGCTTTATCGTTTCCTTGGTTTTTCATACCTCACACAGGACTAATTTCTACACCTGTGTGTTTCTCTTCAGCAAATTTAGCTTCTTGATAGCCCCTTTATCGGAAGTGTGCGAGTTCTCCAGGTTTTAAAATCTGTGGCGTATTGATCCTTTATTTCAAACAGTTCTGGCTACAAATGAAGCCATGATGTCTTTCATACAAAGAAAGTCACGGCCAAATTAGGTTTTCTAAAAGGTGAATGTATTCTAGATCATCAATGACATTTTTTCTTCCCTGTGCTGGAACAAAGGAGATGATTAGTAAGCTAGAAAAACGTATCTCTTACACTGTAGCAGCATTCTCTGTGGAATTTAAGTGCACACCAGTGATCCCTAATCAGGTATAAAGCAATGATGGCTACTAGTTCACTGTATCATTTATAAACTCAGCTGCAAGCCATTGTAAAAGAGCAGTACAGTGAACAAAAAACACTGCAGAAAAAATAACTGTACTTGCAAGCTGCAGGAATCAGGACTCAAATTTTCTTGCATAATTTACAGTTGTTCAATGACTTACGTACTGACAGACACGGCCTTTATTGAACACAAACATACCTCAAAACGTAAATAGAAAAAAAACCCAAAAGTGATACAATTCATGGAAGGACACTTGAGCAAAGCAATTGGCAATGATGCCAAGAACTAGCTCGAATTTTCATTTCCTAAAGTTTTTGTGAAGATCTGTGCAACTGACTTATCAGCCAACCTAAAAGGATCTTTTTATTATGCGGCATTCTTGTTTCATGGTGATAGTGTAGTATTGTAACCATCAGGGAAAACTAGGTGTATTCCCAAAGTACTTGCTACTGGGCAGAAAAGAAAAAATGTTTTTTAAATGCTGGCGAATTTTCTTTCCATTAATTAATGCTGGATACACTTGGATTCTGTGTTAATTAGCAATATTTAACAGAGTTGGGGAACTAAAAGTGAAAGCAAAGCATATGGGGATCAATCTTCAGCTGGTGTAAACTTCCACAGTTTAATAGGAATTCAATGGGATTGCCCAAATTTACAATGGCCAAGGGTCTGGCTCCCTATTTATGATCTCATAGATTGCTGCTTATGCTAGAACAGATTCCAAAACCAAGCAATGAGGGGATGGGAGCTCCAGAAATGCTTGGTTAGTCTGGATGTAATTTTGTTTTTGAATTCCATGCAGAAACTCCTGGGGTTTTTTTTGTCTTCCTCCCTCTCATGATGATCATATAAGATGCCAGAAAAGAGATATTGTGCCTCTTTCTTTGGAAGGCTAATGCATTATCCACAGAGCAGGGAAGAATGAGTATGTCTTAGAAGCAGCTTTCTTAGATGTCCTCTGCTTTTTTTTTAAAAAAAAACCCAACTTTATCCTTGCAATGTTTTAAATGAGGAACAAAGACCCATGGTAATTAATAGGGCTGTTGGCAGAAGCATAGTACAACATGTATATAAAAAAAAAACACCTCTCAGTGTTTGTCCCAAACATTGCTTGAGCTCGGCATGCAGCTCTGTAGGATCTCTGTCACAGCCAGGGCCACATCACTGTGGCGCAGTGGCACGGCTTTGCGCCTGGATAGATGTTGAGGAGTAGGCTTCCATTTCTACAGTTCTGCTGTTTCCCTGCTGTCCTGCATAAAGTAGTAAACTTTAGGGGTTCTTTCTGCCTGGTTCACTGAGGAAGAAAGCACTTGCTATTACCATAGACTAATAATTTATTTTTTTAATTTTCCTTCAAAAAACCCCATACATGCAATTCCATGGATATCTTGTAAACTTCTTTTGATAAGTTTTCTCATTTTACATATTAAATGCCTATCGTATTGTTATTACTGTAAGAATAGCAGCCCAAAAGTAAGACATGAAAAGGAAAGTGATTTTGACTTAGATGTAGATAGCAGGGAAAAAAAAAACAACAATTGAGGTGTGTGTTTTTCTAATAGTGATTTGCTCACATGTGCTGCAGATCTCTGTTATTACAGAGGCTTCTAATGTTTCTCTGGAGAGATCAATTATTTACTCTACTTACCTATGTTAATGGTGTGTCAATGTAATTTATGACATCCAAGCACCAAATGGCAGGAAAGTGTGGTAATGCACTGTAAGTTGTCGGAAATTGCCAAGTGATACTGGAGATATTATCCACATTTCAGTTGTAATCCCAGTTCCCTTCTGAGGCATGAATACTCATGGGAATCTTCAGCTTCATCAGTCAGATGTTTCTGGCTACGATCAAGAGTGGTAAATTAGGTTTCTGCAGTTTGTGCTTTTGAAAGTTAAAGGAGCAGACCCTTAGCTAGTGTAAGTTGTTATACAGCCACTGATTTCTACAAACCTATTCTGTGTATCAGCCAAAACGTCCTCTTAAAGGCAAATTATAACTAAGTAGTAAGGAGCCGAGCCACTAGCTGAATATCTGAATTTAACCATTGCGAATGTTGTAAAAGCTCAGATCTGGAAGCAGCTTGTCTCCTTCAGACTTCTCTCTAGCCAGTTCAAACTCTTATTTTCATTTGGCACAGTTCTTATTCCAGGAACATTCGGATGACAAGTGTTTTGGAGGCAGTCTCATTAGAATCTTGTTTGGCTTGAAATTGTTGCTGCCTTTCTCGGAGCAGAATTGTTTATTGCACTTAAGTTTAGCAGATTTTTGTTTGTACCTTTCTTTTTGTGAAAATGCCATACGTTGGACTTTGGCCAGGTTAGTCACGGTCAGAAATGTTTTCAGTTGGTCGTTCCTCATCCTGCATTATGCTTATGAAATCTCTGTCCAGTTCTTAGTAGATCCATGCATGTCTTCATATAGTGCTGCAGTACATTTAGCATTCTTGGGCGATCTCAGTGATGGTGGAGCAAAATCAAAGTTTTGACAAACACCTTTTCTTTCACTATAAAGATGTGCTTTGTAAGATTTATTGCTGGCATTAATATTTATATATTTACTCCTTCTATAACTGTAGTGCTTAGGAACTTTTGTCAGAGAAAGAGTTTTCTTGGCAGCTCTCCCAGACTTTGCTAGAGAAAGAATGGTTGCAATTATCCGTGCAAGTTTTCACAACTTGTTGACATAGCTTTTTTCTGTATTTCTGTCATGTTAGAATATTTCAATGAAACTAATCACAAAATTCCAATGATTTTTTTAAGTAACTTATACAAAAATTACATTAAAGTTCTAGGATTTTCAAAATAAGAAAGAAAAAGTAAGCTGGCTTAAAAGAAAAAAAAATCTAGAGTTTAACAGCCATATTTAAGGAAGGTTACTGAAATGTAAAAATGAAAAGCCATAGATGCTGATTTTGCTTTTTTCTTATCAAAGGGTGCATTTTATTCCCAGAAAACACTTTTTATCAGTTTTAAAATTCAGACTATAGAATAATACTTTGCTGAAACCCCATATAACATTTTGTCCTGGTTCAATTTTGGGACAAGACCATGGTTTTGCATGTAAACTTTGTCTTGGTGCCATACAATTTTTTCCATTAAAGTTATCAGTGAACCTAACTGGTTCACATCACCAGTCTCTTTAAGTTGAACACCACAGTTACTTCAATGTGCATTCTCTCTCTCTTTGATTTAGTGATTAAAATTTTTCTTAATTTTTTTCATTATAAAATACACTTAGGCAAAATACCAGTACTGAATTTTAAGTATCCAGCAGCAAGGAAATTCAGTTGTCTGCGTTTTAGGCAAGATACCCAGTGTGTTGCAGTATCACCAGCATGGAACCAGGCAAGTCTAGCAGATTAAGTAATAAACAATGAGAGGCTCATTGACTCTGGAGAGGTTACAAGCACAGTCTCTTCACAAACAATATAGAACAAATTTTCTGTCACTAGGCATCTCAACAGTATTACTATATTTATATAATTATGTTTATAATTATAATATTATAAAAAGATATTAGAAATATTTACATACTTGAGAGTGCCTGTCTTTTAATATCAGTAAGAAAGCTTCTTACATTTCTCTAATATTTCCATTCTTAGATATCATAACAGATAAATATCAACTATAGCTCAGTGTCTTCATAAACTTTCATTGCCCAAAAGACAGGAGAAAATTTGGTAACACTTAACAAGTGTCTTATAATCCATAGCTCTTATCATTCACCAATTCCCAGACAAATTTTAACTAATTGGTTGTGTCTGTTTATCCTTATGATAGATGCTTGACACCCCATTTCACTGCTGCATTTGCTCAAATCTCAACATGGTATTTCTGTATATTTTCTATTCTGAAAGGACCTGCCTGCTTCATCCTGATCACATTACTAACAGAAGAGCCAGATAAGATGCTAAAAGCCTATGCACTGTCTGTGTTGCACTGCCAGTCTGCGTACGTGTAATTCTCAAATGGGAGTTGCATCCGTATTTCCAAAGAGCTCATTCTATTGTATGCCATAAGATAGATAGACAGTAATTAAAAGTTTTTTGACAAGAAAAATGAAATCATCAATGACACATGTTTTCAAATCCATACAGAATACAAGGTGTTGTGTCCAGATAAATGAAAAATGAAAAGGATCATGGATAACTTGACAGGATGAAAGTGGTATAAGAAAAGAAAGAAGATTAGCAAAAATGCTGCATGAAAGAATGAGTAACCACAGCATTCAAATAAAATATCAAAATATTTTTGTTCTTAATATCTATTATGAGCTACTGACATCACAGGAAAGCACAGGTCCACACTTTCTGTGTGTCTGCGTTCTGTGAGTCAGCAGAACTTGAGTTGAATGCACAAGACAGTTTGTGCCTTCACACCTTCCCACGCTGGCTGCCCTTGTACTGGTAACTACAAGGGGCCAGGCCTGGAGCTGAGCACCACTCTCTGGTACTCTCTGGTCTGTTCCCTCACAGGATGGTGACCGTAGCACCTACCACCTCCCCACCGCCGGCAGGCACCACAGGGCAGAAACCATCTCTCTCTGGGAGGGGCAACTGGGTGCTGCCGCCTGCCTGCTCGGCTTGGCAGGGCCACAGCCAGCCATCGGCGTGCCCTGGCCTATTGCAGACTCATGCAGATGTTTCTGCAATGCATTCCCTCCAGTTGTTGTCCCTGGGTGAGCACAGGTACAGCTGGATCAGATTTAGCTACCTCTTCTCTCTCTTCTTCAGAGATAAAATCATATTTGCTTGAAATGGATTGGAGGGACAGTCACTTGCTGTCATGTTTCATAGAGTACATAACAAGCTTGGATCTCTTGTCAAGAAAATGAAATGAACTTACTGTGTCTGGATGACCTTCAGGAAAATGAATAACTATTTTGTAAGCTTTTCATGACATATATCTAATATTGAAGAATAGCGGATGTTCCATCAAAAAAACCCTCTGCTGCTGTCCTTTGCATTTTGCTCCAAATTTTGCTTAGCATTTGGATCATTTGTAACACAAGTACCTACCTGTTCCCCTGACTTTGTTTCAATTCTGAAATGCCCATTTGTTGGATAATTGGTGAAATTATAAATTCTCCTGGACAGAAAGTAAGGTTGGTGTTTGTAGTAGTTGAACTGAGTGGAATATAATGTCCACAGTTCCCTACCATATGACAAACATATGTCTTATAGCATGATTTGCAGAAAAGTATGGTTTTTAAAATGAGAATGTTTTATCATCACCAGCAGCGTGAGTTCTCAAGAAATTGTTACAATGTTCCTGATTGTAATACTGAAATTAGAGGAATCAGACCTGACAGCCAACTGCAGTACAGGGAGTGCTACGTTAATTTCAACTACTCCTTTGCTGTCTTGTCTACCACAAAAAGAAGCAAAATAAAAAAACATCCCATCCTCACTGAGTGTTTTAAAGAGGGAGAGAGAGAAGAGGCAAGGGGCAGGGAGGACGGGACAGAAAGCAAGAGAACAATGAAACAATAAAAATTCAATACTAACAGAATCCGTCAACCTTAAATTAATGAAAAGATTCAGAGTTTGGAAAGCCATTGTCTGCCATTTGTACAGAAGGAAAGAGGAAAATCAATATTTATTTCTTGGAGAGTACCAACCCCAGCATGTGATATTGATATTTTCAACAGGATAGAAAGGCTTTTCACAACAAACCTTTCACTTTTCCACCATTAGGGAAGGTCTGTACACTAGCTTGAATATTACCTGCTAACACCGCTCTTGTTTGATGCTTTCTTTTAGGGACTTTTATGGTTTTTTTTTATTGGTGTTACCAGTAAAACTTTTTGCGTTGCTATTGCTGTTTTAATACAAACGACTGCATAAATAAAAGACTCCTGCTGCTGCACTGCACAGGTGACTGCCCATAAAAAAATTTGCAACTGAAGAGCGCTACAGCAAAGTCACGCTGGCCATAGGTGACAGGAGCTGCTTTGACCACACCACGAGCCTGAGGCATTTGCTGATTGCAGCAAATTCCCAGTGGGCCCTTTTTTATAATTTTCTGATCTCATTGCTGCCCTGCAACCCCTAGAGACACATCTGTGGATTATAGAGACACGGTGGGGGATGACTTTTAGTTGTTATTCAACCTTGACACAGCTGGGTCCTCTCTAATGGCAGCTTGTTTTCTCAGCTCCAGCTCTGAATGAAAGTAATTCATCCAAAAATGAAATGTATCCTGAACTGGTACTATATCTGCCTTTGAAAAATGCTACCTGTGCTTCATTGACCCTCGTTTTCAGTGTATCATATGACCTGATTGCTTTTATACGGCTTCTGTATCACCACTCAGGCACTGCTATGAGGGGGGTGCTATCACCCCACTCAAGAGAGAAGAGAGAGGGGAAATAAAAGACTCATTATCCCTGTTCACAGGAGGAAAAATAACCAAATTCTGCTAGAGTGAATAGGCAAGGATATGCTGATGTAAACCGTGCTAGAAATAAACTCTTACCTATTAGCACAAAACTCTTATCCACCTTTCCAGAGTAAACTTTTACAAAAATCAGCAAGGTCTTGGGGGTGGTTTTCAGATAGTGAGGCTCTCACAGCTACTCCAGCAGGTCTGAACCCTGCTAATCACTCTGTGGCTCTCTCGTCCTTCCCAAGGGTTTTGTAAATTGAGCTACTGGAGCACAGAGCACATTTCAGTATCTGGTAACAAGGCAAACCTTCTCTCTGTCCTCTTCCCACAGCTTCAAGTATTCTGTTTCTATACACTATTGGTTTATTGGGTTTGTGCCTCCCAGTGTGCTTCAGGCACTCTAGAACATCCTCTGTTTCAGGAGGACTTTTTTTTCCATTGCTGCAGGCTTGTAAGATCAACTGTGAGTTATTTTATCTTTTCTCCAGAGAGGTAGGACTGCTCTGTGTTGGACTGGCAGAATATTAGTGTTTAAAGTCCAAAGATTGTATGCCAGTTCTTGTCACCACAGTCTGTGTTGGGTAACTCCAGGTGAATTAGTGAAATTAAAGCATATACCTTGCCTGAAAAATACTCAGATCAACCAGAAATAATGATTCCCCCCTTTTTTTTTTTCCAAAGAAGCAAACAAGCAAACATAAAAATTTAAAAGCAGGCTCCTTGTAACACCAAGTTTGATTGGCATTAGACTGTTTTCATTTCAGGGAGAGAAAGATTTACACAGAAGTAGATTTTTATTACAGCGTTTCCAAAACTGTAATTTTTGCTCCAGCAAAAATCATTCAGTGAATGCTAAAATTAAAAAAGAATTCCAACTGACCCAACATGCAATTATTAATGAATAAAGGATCTTCTAGGGGAAAATTAATTCCTCCTTCCCAGTCAAACATTTAAGTTACGGGAGGCTGAAAAATGCTTGCATGTGATTTCATAACCATCTCAAGTGCAGGCACAGAGCAGTGTGAATTCAGAATGCGTAACCAACAGTAGAACCAGGACTTTGCACAGAACATTCAAAAAGTGACCTAGAGAAAGCAATTAGATTTGCGTGAATTAAATGGTCAACAGAATTACTAGAACTTAACATCCGCCTTAGTACCTAAAGTTCAATTTCCTTGTCAGAGCAACATAAAAATAAATCCCCTAAGTGTTAGAGATGGTATTGTTAAAAATTTCACCCAAGGAATGGTGATACTCATCTGAAAGAACTGATCATTGACATTCTGAGATTAGAATGATGTGCCAGAAAGATATTTCTGACCTAAATTAAACTAAGATAGAAAAAAAACATTGAATGTTTTGCCCCAGAAATAGAAGAAAAAGCAAAATTACCTGAAGGAAAAATGTGACATACACTTATAAGGCTGAGCACCCACCTGTCCATGGGCCATCCATGTGAAACTGGTGGGAAAAGTTACAGGACACCTGGGACATTAGTCTCAGGTTTGTGTGCCATAATGTGTTTGTGGGGCTGATCTGTTTTTGGTGGATGGTTTCTCTTTTGGTTTCTCTTTTCTTTTTTGTAAAACAAATGCCTTAAGATCTGGCCTTCAAAACATGAGGGGTCCAAAGTCATCATGAAAAATCTTGGCTGCTATCTTATTGAAGTTCACATCAATCTTTAAACCCAAATGCTGAATTCATGTTGTCATTTACCTTGCTAGAAATATTAGTTTAATTTCCTGATACCATATATTTATTGATTACATACAGAACTGATTACATCCAAGCTTGGTTTCCAGCCCTAGGGTCCTCTGTAGGACTACTAGTTAAGGGGAAGCAGAAAAAAAAACCCAAACTGAAAGCAGCTTTGTAGGAAATCCTTCCATGTTCAACAATTTCCTTCACAGAAAGAAAGATGCCTTAGGAAGTGCTCCCTCATTGTCTCTGATCAAAATTCATCTGCTGGCAGCTGATCTTCAAACACTTTGCACAACAGACGCAGGTTGCTTGTTGTTTTTGTGCCGCTTCCTACAAGCGGCAGCCACAGGACACCTACTACTGTCTGTTCTCTCATCAAAGGACGCAAAGAATCGCCACCTGCAGTGTCTTCAGAGGCAAAACCAGCTGGAATGAAAGCACAACCAAATATGCATGAAAAGCTTCCCAACAACTGTATAAAGATGGTCTTTAGGGAAACAGGGGTAATTCTTCCAGGCTCGCCTTTCTAAAATACTGAAGATGGAGGAAACCTCCTCTCTCTCGCTGACATAACAGCCGAGGTTTTCCACTGCTACAGAGTCTTCTGGTTTAATCCAGAGAGATCCATTCTCAAGTACTTTGCCATTGCATCAATATCTTTATCCACATCATAGAATGTGTACTTTACCTACAGTCTTTTTACAAGCTATGAGATGCTGACTACAAATGGGAAAATGCTACCACACCTCAGAAGCTTTGGTTATGTGCCCAGCTCCTCTCTTGGCACAGGAAAAGTGGTTTCTGCACTACACCGCACGCTTGGAGAACCACACTGCGTGGAGTTCCCCAGTGTTAAGTTTGTGCCTTGATCTGGTGACATTTGAAAATTGTCATCAAAACAGCAGTTTGTAAGAATGAATATTCACCTCACAAAGTCTCCTGTGGGTGACCTGGCCAAAAAAAAAGGGAAAGTAATTCACAAGTGTGGTTCTGGCCATTGCCTTTGCTGAGGTACCCAGGGGGATTGATTTTGCCTGCAAGGTAAGAAGGGGATCAGAATAGGGTTAATGGTCGTCAGGACCTATGAACTAATACTACCCTAGAAGCTTTGCAGGATATTATTCATAGAATGCCAGGTTGAAGGGACCTCGAGGATCATCCGGTCCAACCTTTTAAGTGAGAAGTTTAAGTGAGATGGCCTAGCACCCTGTCAAGTTGTGTCTTAAAACTGTCCAGTGTAGGGGAGTCCAGGGGAGTCCACCACTTCCTTTGGGATCTTATTCCAGTGTTTAATTGTTCTCATTGTATAGAACTTTCTTCTGGAATCCAATGGGAATCTCCCCTGGAGCAACTTGCAGCCATTCCCCCTTGTTTTCTCCATGTGACTCCTTGTAAAAAGGGAGTCTTTCGTCTCGGTAGCCATCCTTTAAGTACTGGTACATGGTAGTAAGGTCTCCCCTAAGCCTTCTCTTCTCAAGGCTGAACAATCGCAGATGTCTCAGCCTATCTTCATACGACAGGTCTTCCAGTCCCCTGATCATCCTTGTGGCCCATCTCTGGACCCTCTCCAGTCTGTCCACATCTTTTTTGTGTAGAGGAAACCAAAACAGAACGCAGTACTCGAGGTGTGGCCTGACCAGCGCTGAGTGAAGCGGCATAATGACGACTTGTCCCTGCTGCTGATGCCGCTTTTGATGCAACCCAGCATTCTGCTGGCCTTCCTTGCCACTGCAGTGCACTGCTTACTCATGTTCAGCTTGCTGTCCACCAAGACCCCCAGGTCCCTCTCTGTAGGGCTGCTCTCCAGCCAGGTAGATCCCAGTCTGAGCTGCATTCCTGGGTTATGTGTTCCCAGGTGCAAGACCCTACTCTTATCCCTGTTGAACTTCATAAGGTTCTTGCTGGCCCACTCCTGCAGCCTGTCCAGATCTTCCTGGAGGGTGGCTCTCCCTTCTGGTGTGTCAGCTGCCCCACTTCACATCACAATTACACACAGTTTTTATGCAGATCCTGGGCTCCAGAAGACTCATTTGTGCAGGTCCACTGCTAAATCTGATGCTGCACACCCTCACTGCCACGATGCAGCCAGGCTGCCTACTCTGCAAGGAACAGGGAGCCAGGAACCAAGCATAAGTGGGTGGCAGGTGGGAGTCATGGCCTCTCCAGGAAGGAGCCATGCAATGTGGCAGCCAGGGTCAGGATCAGGGCCAGAGTCAGAGATCAGGGTCAGAAATAGACGGATGGTGCAGTACAGCTTAAAAGCTGCTCACAGAGGAAAACTGGAGGCAGATCTTGCTTCCACCTCTCTTCACGATGATTTTTATCAGTGGAGGAGCTGCCCTTGGGCTCATGCTGACCTGTGCCACATGCGCTGCCCTGAGTTGCAGCTGGTGTACAGGTGCATGCAGCCTTGAACAGGGGGACGAGAGCAGAGCACGTGGAAACACACCCAAACTCCAGGTAACTTTGTGCTAAATGGATGTTTTAAATCTGGGGGTGGGGGTGGGGGGGGTGTCCCCTCTCCAATATTACGGAAATGTACTGGTTGTCTGAAATGCAATCAGTGCAGACCTGACTTTTGAGAATGATGCATATAAAAGTGTTATAGAATGTAATTCACCGAAGTCAAGTGTTCTTGAATCACATTTTAGATAATTGGCTGGATTAAGTAAAAACTGACTGTAATTACAAAAGTATGATTTGATTTTGATTCTGCTCTGCAATTTATCCAGTTTTTGAGCTTGATTCTTTGTGGCCCATCTCAGTGAGGTGCTTTTCATTTCTCTTTCCATCTTTGTTTTCTTTTTAAAATTCAGTGTTTTCATTCAGGAAACCTTTTTGTTCAGTTTTCAGTACATTATTACTAAGTTGTTTCTTTCTCTTCAGTTTGCTTTCCCTCAGTCTGTTCTTCTCTTGACTATTACTTGTGGTTTTGTTTATTCTTAATGGTTCCAATTAGAAATCAGAATCATCAACACTTATTTAAGCCTGGCTTAACTATGTATTGAGTCATTGCCTGATTCAGCTTGTTTAAACTTATCAATTTACTTGAAGAATTAGGACATCGGTGATTCATGCAAGGACTTTGTTATGCTCTCCGAATTAACTGCATTTTTCTTTACCATAAATGGTTCATTTTCAACAGTGGAAAAGTTGCCAGGTGAAATTTAGACACAGTGTAAGGCACTGTGGTTGAGTGGGAAAGAAAAATATGTATGACAGGAGAGTTTACAGCTAGCCCATGCAACTGAAATTGCATGTTAGCAGCTCAGTGTCACAACACCCACTTAGTGAAGTTAAATGGAGGGGAAGCGAAAGAAAAAAGCTCAGCTATTGCAAATATTGGAACCAGCACATTAGATGCTCGCTCATCGTACCATCTTCCATATGCTGAATTACCAAGGAGTATGGACAATAAGGACTTCGGATGCATATTTGTGGTATATCCCTGCAGCCTTTTAAGGTTCTGAGTGAGATCCCAGTGGAAATGACATCACTACCTTTTTGAATGTCTTATTGTTGTGTTTGTCTACCTCAGATCTTTAAACTCTTCTGAGGCCTAAGTATCATAATGCCTCTCAAAGATCTTTGTAAGATGGAGGATTGAAAATCACCAAAGATCCATTTTCTGATTTTATCTGATGTCTTAACTGTAGCTCAGGATCTTTATTCTTAATACTTTGCATATGAATAATTAAATATTTAAATATATAGTTCTGCATACAATTGCTTGGGGGATCTGTTACAGTTGATTTGTATTCATGATCAGTAGCTATGTTGCTGAAATCATTTTGGTAGTATGAAATTTCTTCCAACGTCTTTCAGCGGCCTCAAGTATTGTATTCACATCATTCTCACGCATATTATATGCTTGACAAAGCAACCTCAAGCAAGGAAAGCTAATGTTTCGAACACATGGAAATATTAGAAGACTTTAGGATAAATAGGAGTGCTCCTCACCCAGCAAACTGCTTGCCTAAGGGAATATGGGTATACAACTTCCCTCATGGCTAGATTTGTTTAACAAATCATTTGATATGGAGTAATTGGAAGGACTGGGTGCTATAATAAAGGTAACAGTGAATAACAAACACTAACATGTGTAAGTGCCATAGCAGAAAATTTAGGACCAGCTCCTCGTGGAAATTTAAACTAGATGATGCTTTCCTCCTACATATTGACTTAGACATTTCAGTTCAAAAAAATTGTTGAGTTACACTTGGGGGCTTTCTGGATATTACTTGATTTTAAATGGTGTTTATCGGGATAATTCTGCCATTTGACATTTAAGCAAATGAGAGCATTATACGCCTTCTGAAGTATGTAAATTGGAAGCATCTATGAATGGGTACAGAATACTTGTTCATTGACTAGAATTTAGACTGCAATTAACTAAACTAACATTTATTTATTTTTCAGCGCATACCTTCTAATAGGATGCTTCACACATAAGTAATTAAACTTAACATTATGTCACAGGGACAAATGCAAATATATGTGATTCATTTCCTGCCACGCAGATTTTTCTCCTGACAAAAAATATGGTTTGTCTCTGCCTGTCTCTATTAGAGTTTCCATTTTCTGTACTCTGTTTACAGTTTGTTGCAAATTAAACAATGTCAAGCTGACAAGCTGCAGTTTTTTTTCTAAATTTACTGGCTTGTTAGGGGTGAAAAAACTTCTTTTGGGGAAAAAAAAAACCAATGTGCTTTTTCTGCAGCAAGACTTAAATGAAAGCAATTCTCCATGCCTTTACCATAAATGAACGTGGCTCAAGTGCAATGCAAATTAAAGCTATTGTTTGCACTTCTTTTATTAAAGGCAAAAACCTGTTGTTGATGGTGTTTCCACAAATTTATGATCATTTTGATATCCAACATCAATGGCCTGATTCTGAGCCCTTTTGCATCAGTCCTGTATTAATACAAATCTGTTGGGTCTGGTGTAAGTTTACAGGAAAATGCAATGAACCTTCTTTTAATAGTCTAAAATACCAGGTACAGGATAGCACAGAGAAGCCACTCCTCTTCTGTTTGAGGTTTATGGTTTTGGATCCCAGTGGTATGTAAATGCTGCGTTTTGTGGACATATATACAAATCTATTCTTCCAGTATTCTGATTTGAAAATAAAAATATGAAGAGAGTGAGGAGAAAATTTCATTGTCACTGCAGTTTGGACTTTTAATGCTTGAGGAGTTAATTCAGGATCATTGAATTGCTGTGCTAATAAATCTCAAACTACAGATATTTCAAAAAACTTCCTACCATGATAGCCTTACTTGAGATAGTGATGTCTGTCTGAGGTCATAACTCAAATGCTTGACATTCAGGTGTTCTCTGATCATTTTGGTAGCCTCACCCCACACACTCCTGTTTCCAGTCCCTTTCACTTCCTCTCCTGCATTCAGGGCCATCTCCACTCTTCTAGCCTGGGGAGTGTTGCTTATTGCTGATTGAAATAAAGCAGGTTTTTCCAGACATAGTAGATGGAAACTATGAGAGAGAGAGTAAAAAAGTGAAAAGGCGTTTACAGATCCTGGAATCTGACTTACTGCGGCATTTAGCCATGTGCACAAGCAGAACAACTGCAATGATCTCTGGCAGCATTTGTTTGATTAAAGACTCTGGCTTAAATGGGAATATGCAATTTGCATGAACATAGGTAATTGAAGTAAGCTTTAAAACTATGGCAACTGTAGAGAAGAACTAGTGATAAAGTGTATTCAGAAACCAGTAGAGAATTTGCTTTTTCCTAATATTGTAAAAGTGCATTTGTTTGTGCCTAACCTCTGCCTAAGACTTTCTGAGATGCAGCCTTGAGGAATCAGCTTCAGTGAAAGCCAGACACAGATGATTCGTTGAGATAATGATACCTCATCCTCTCTACTCCTCTGACTCAGAGCTGAGAGGAGTTCTAACCTGACTTGTCTTTGGGAAACCATTCCAGATTTTCAATCCTATGACTCTGTTTGGCAAAATACATGTGCATGGTGTCATGCCATGGCTTCTGTGACATAGCCAGGCTCAGGATCCATCTCTTTTTATCTCTTTATTTGATCTTACTTAGCTGTGAAAAAATAGATCTGTGCATGTGCATATGCTTGGGTGTGCAGGCATATGAGCAGATGATTCATCTCGTTCACTGTGAAGGTAGGTGTGAAAAACGTGAAGAAAAAGACTGTTTTTTACGACAATTCAATACTATTTTCATAGAAAATCACTGAAGAGATTATTAATGAGGAAGATCTCTTAATGCTTCTTAATTAGATTGATGGAATTTACCCTGTGCCCTTAATCCATTGTGTTTTAAGGAAAAAAAAATCATTTGAATGCTTTATTCCCAGTCTTTAATTTCAAGGTTGTCATCTGTGCAGTCTAATTCTCTTTTGTTTCTTTGCATTAATAGTTCAGTGTAAATAACTTATCTGATTGAAACCAAAGTAGAAAGAAGGCTCCAATGATATTACGGTAGAAATCTATGAGCAGAAATGCAATTAAGCAATTGGGAAAAGAGGAAACAGTATCATTTAAGAGTTGTGGTGTAAATCTAAAAACAAGGGAGTGAGGATGATGGCATCCAAAAGTGGCCAATACGATTTGATGATTATGTAATTGCTGGAACCCACACAGACATTACAAGAGCTGAGAAAAATCTCAAAGACATAAATTAAATGCTTCTGGATCTGAATCCTGATTTCCCTAACATGTAGCTGCTTACAGCCTCTGTTCTAATTCCCATCCATCTGCAACAGAAGATGAAATTACCAGAATGGCTTTCCTTCCAGCCTGATTAAATGGAGCAGGAAAATAGACAACATAAATGGTAATACATTCTAATTAGAAACTGGTTTCGATTTATTAATCTAAGGCATAATTTGCGGCATAAATCCTATTTCAAGAAAGCACTTAAGCATATATTTAAGTCCATCTATATTGACACAAGTCATTTAAACATATGTTTCACTTGAAATGTGGGCTTAAAGTCAAACTAGATATAATATTGAAACATATATGCAAACTTACAGTAGTTTTTCTAGGAAGGTTTTCCCAAGTGAGGATAACTTCAAGAGCTTTTTATTTTGTCTTGAATTAACATTGATTTCCTGAGCAGGGATCAACATAGACAGTTACCTGGTATTTAGTTTCCATCTTTCTGTTTGGATAGACCAGTGTAGCATTTTTTCCCTTTACTTTCAGTGCTCCAACATTTTATAGTACCTTCTTTTAAAAAGAAGAATTTCTTTGTTCCTTGCTGATCTCAGTGAACAAGAGTCATATATTAGTAGGCTGAAAGTAGGAAAAAATAAACTCTTCACAAGATTTGTATTAGCGTGTTTCAAAACAAGGAATTTACACAATTGTACAAATAGGTAAATTCCTTTTTGTTTGTTTGTTTGTTTTGATTCCTACACATCTTCACTGTAATTGTAGGTGAGTTTTGAAGCTCTGTTTTTCTGAAAATGTGTTGTTTCAGATGTATCTTTTGAGGTGTCAAGTTAAGAGACAAAAGATTTTGCTATTGCTTGTCAAATGTCTTCCTCTGAAAGGATGAAGCATGAGACATGTATGTTGTTTAGAAATCAGTGCCAAAGACTCTGACAAAGGTTAGTTTGTGGACATATCCATGGAGGAAATGCGCAGTTTCTAGTTTCTTGGCACTGCATAAAAGAAACATTTGCACCACACATGGCCGGTAGCAACTTGCACTTACAAGTCCATATTGAATGGGTCCAAACACAGGTCCTTTCCATGAGTCCCTGTTCCCATGAACAAGGGATGTTGCAGTGCTTTCCTTACCCTTCCTTCTATCAGACCTTTCTTCTGTAACTGCATTTCCCCAAGTTTTCCTTCCTGTAAAAACGTTTTAATGGACAATTGCTTAAATGAATAAAGCACCTAATAATCAAAAACATGCCCCCAATCAGAACTGTTTTTCTTTCAAGAGACTGATTATTTTCTTTTTGAATCACATCACATCACAAATCACATCAGAGGAAAAGTCATGAAGTATATTCTCCTATGCCACTAGACCTTACTATGATTTTTATACAATTCCCTGGAAGATGTAGTATTTTACAAATCTATGTCTTGACAAATTATTCTGCCTAATCCACTCATCTGTCTCGTGCTTGCTTTCTTTCTGCTTCTACTTCTCCAGTCCTCCAAGTAGAAATGAGAGAGGAACAATCTCTGATGACAAAAAGAAAAATAAACTGAAGTTAATAATCAAGCTAGCATAAAGTAATATAAGTATTATAAATATTTATTATTTTAATTTGCAGCAAATGCTCTGCTTGTAAATAGACACTACTTAATGAATAGAAATGTGTGAAAATATTGCTTGTATATAGAAGAGCTAAACAAAGCCATCAATTTTGTAATTATAAAGGTGCTTTTGATTTAATTTCTTTACCATTTTCATATGCTAATGTAGAATGTTTCTTCACATGTGTGTTATTAGCATTTGAGCAGATCTTTTTTATTTTTTTTTTCCTTTTTCCTCCTTTTTGTATTATTTTCCACTTTAAGTGTTAGGAAAGCTGACTGAAAAAGACAAGAAACTAAACCACTACTGATAACGATCCCTTTAAAAATAGTTACAGAGGGGCAACAGCTGAACATCCATAATGTTACTTTGAAGTGGTTTTTACTAATGTAGTAGCCAGTGGGTATGACAGAAAAAGAATGAAAAGCTTTCATCCAGCATTTCAAAATTTTACCTGAACTTTTCTATGACTTTTGTGCTATCAGAACTTGGAAAAAACGTTTCTCTAACCAAAAGCAGGGCCTTTACTCTACATGTATAAACCCTGCATATAGGTGTAGGGGGGTTCAAATATAAAAAAGTGTGCATACATATACATAATGTATATAGATATGTCTATAATGTGTAAAGGTATGTGTATGTGATATGATTAAACGTACATACGTGTGTGCACGTATATATAAAGGTTATATACATTTAATGTTTGTCTCTGTATTCAAGGATTTCTTACGTAGAAATGAAGTAGTAGTTTGAGAACTATTGTGACTGTTCCTGCTTGTGGTCAGGATGCTGTGGCAGTGAGAGAGCTCTCAGGAGATCTCCCAGGACCATTCAGGTCATAAGCAGCTGCTCCCAGATCATCTGTAGCAATCCTCAGAAATACCACAGCAGATGCAAAAATGCCACCCCTGGGAGGATCTCTGAGGTGCGTTCCCTGGCACCGGTAGCATATGAGGCAAAAACCAAGAACACTTCAGATGCAACAAATGTATGTTCTAAGACTGTTAGAATCTAGCCTTGATAAATTGAAGCGAGTTCCATCATTGATTTCAATAGTACCTGGCTTAGGTACTATTGAATTTAAGATTTAAGTCTTTCATAAAATTCAGACTTTAATAACTTTAATTCCCTGATGGTTGCAGAGTTGCTAAGGAAGCAGCATTTGACTTTCTGCTATGAACTGCCTCAGGATTAGCCAGGGAACCTGAAGGATTCTGCACCGACAGCATAGGCTGCCTGCCTGTGTATATATTCCCCTCATCTTGTACTATAGCAGCCGGCCTCATCTGCAATGAGTCACAAATTTCAAGAGCAAATGTTTTCTTAGCAGAGTACCAACAAAAAGAACTTTGGGATAAAATACTAATTGTAATAATGAAGGCCGTTAATCGCTATTTGAATTTCAACTTCTGTTTGGGAGAAAGAGGCTAACATGGCGAGTGGTTTGTGTATTTACTTGATGTGTATATGTAGAAACGCTCTAATCTGCTGTCTAGAGGCTAAAGAGTCAGTCTTGTTCTTGCACTTTTGTTGGAGCTGTTTACATTTCTATAAATACTTCTTTCTGAATAAAAAAGGATTTTGGGGGCCGTGTAGTTAGGAAACTTACCTGGCGTGTAAGTGGCAGATTGAGGTTCACATCATTGCTCCATGGGAATGAAATTGCTTATAGAGCCTGGAACAGCTCCAAAATAAATGAGGTAGTCTGTGATTAGAGCAGTTACCTGGAATGTGGAAGGTGCAACTTAAGCTGTCAGAGTGTGAAGGGCTCATTTCTTCCGCTGAGCAATAGTGAGCCACAGCCATTGGATCTCTGATGTTCTGGGATGGGGATCAACCTCTTGCTCTCTCAGCTCCGAAAATGTAGAAGCCTCTTTTCATTCCAAAATAGAATACAAAGAGGGTTTATTGATATGACTTTTTTTCCCTACTATTTCTCTCCCATCTCTTGTGATCATCCAATTGAGAAACTGATAACTCTGTGCCTTTGTAATCCTTGGCCTTTCTGAAGTACAGGAGGTGAGACCTATACTGGAATCAGATCAGCCATCTCTAATCACACAACTAGAAGAAAAACTTATTGCAAACTAGAGTGACATTATAAAACTCATGCTCTGCTTGATGTGCTGTGTGATTGGTTTTCTATCTTGGCTATAATCATTTGGCAGACACCTCTAGCACTGTAATCGGTTCAAAACTTAAGACTGTGTTAGCCAAAACTTACAGCAATCAACTCAAAACAGAAAATGCTCAGGAAACAAACAAAAAAAACCAAAACAGAATCCACTCTGTTTCTTTCCTATGTCATTTTTCTAAAGAGGCTAAAAGAAGGGAATGAAACACTTCAAAATGCGTAGCTGAAGTAAACTATAGACACGCACACACACACACACGTACATACTTGCAGCATGAAATTGTTATTTGCAACCAGAAGATGGCTCTGCAATCAAGCCGGGCAAGCTGAAACCATAGACATGCAGCATTCAAATTGTTTCCTTTTATCCTCACTGCAAACACTTGCATTCCTATAAGCAGTGGTTTTACAAAAAACTTTTTTTTTTTTTCAATGACAAAGACTTTCCTCAAAGTCTGCTATTTTTTTAAATTTTTTTATTTTTTTTTGGTATCTCATTTCTGATTTCAATGGGAAATGATTAAAACTAAGTATAAGCTGCCTGGAAGATCCTTTTCATAAATCCCTGAGACTAGTGTGGATGGCAGGTTCCTACACACGTCAGTATGTTGTGAGCTGATTTTCTTTCTAAGGATTACTAAAAAGCTGTCAATGACTTGTCTTTGACACTACACAGGGATGCTGTTCAGAAATGGTGCTGAAAATGTCATGGCATCCTTTTCTTGTTTAGAATAGCATACCTGGTTCTTGTGGTTTTAATATTCTGTGAAATTATGGAGTTTCTTTTACAGCATGTGTCTTGTATCTGTCTCTGCCTCTTTGATAATTTCCCAACATCTGTAGTGCTCTTCCAAAAGGATGCATGGAGTAACTTCACACATCCTTGACATAAACCTCTGAACAAAGAAGTCCACATTTGGAAAAGCTCTCAGTTTTTCCTAAACAGATATGTTAATTGGCAAGAAATTTAGTTAAATCAATAAAGTAACTCCATTGTGAGCCTCAGGTTAAATCAAAACAAAGGCTACCATATCTTCTCTTGGCATTTGCTTTGACTTCCTACTGTAAAACAAAAAGAAGGGAATTGTAGGTACTGTCTGCTTTATGAGAATTTTAACGTGTGGAAAGAGATTGTTTGGTGTATACATTCTGCTGCTACGATATTTCTTTTTAAATTTAAAAATACTGATTATAGGGAACTGCTGAGTGTTTTTGTTTCTGTGGGAAAGGGCTGTACAGGCAAGAGAACAAACCCTTAGCAGTTGTTTGAGTTTGCATTAATATAATAATTGACCTTTAGCTAATTTTGTCCATGTACCCTGTTTTGCCCTGTTTTTAAATATCAGGATATGGGCCTAGTTAAACACTGTTGCTCTGGTTTTCTGCTAGTTGAAATCCATTTCAGTGTCATGTCTGTGGAGTTATAATGTAATGAAATAATGCAGCATTGACTGTGATCAATTGACCTTTACATATGTGGAGCCCCAGACAGAAAGATAATGCTTTTATTTTTTTATTTTATTTTTTTTGTTGGTTTCTTTTTTTTTTTCGTGGTTGTGTTGGTTGGTTGGTTGTGTTTTTTTTCACCTTGTGCTCAGTGTAATTAAATAGAATTTATCCTGACATGCTTGTCCTAAAGGACAGGTGGAACTTTAAGGATCTCAAACTGCTTCCTTGTAATTTATTCATTTCATTATGAACCTGCAGCCCTCTAGGGGGTGTGACATAATATTATAAAACATAATGTTCCTGGGTACTAGATTTTCATTTGGCTCCCTGATTTATCTGACACATGCAGGGAAAAAAAAAACAAAACACGTGTAGTTGGAAAAAATCCCCATGGACTACACAGATGCATCTGCTAAAATACACAGGTTATTTCAGTTAACGTTGACATTAACTTATGTTGGAAATGTTTCCTTCTGATTTGCCTTTCTCTGGTGACATAAAATGGTTTAGTGCTTTATTTCTGAGTCTGCTTCCTGTAATTGTGCTCTCCAGAACAAATGTATCTCAGATCTCAGGATCAACTGCTTTCACAAAAGATGTGTGCAGTAAGTCTTTCATGAAGCTTTGGGTTGCCTTTGCTCTCACAGAAGTTACTGAAACGTAGGCAGGCTATACAAAAGATATTTATTTGTAAAGCATAATAAATGCTTTTCCCCCCAAAAAATGGAATTGAATTTAAACCTCTGGTACTGCTAGGCCAATGCTTTTCAGAACCCCTTAAGGTTAAGCCTCCTTTCAGACAAAGTTATATGAAGACGATGAGACTTCTTCATTCTGCACTTCTTCAAGTATCACTAGAAAACTCATATTAATGGAAAGAGTTGCTCTGTCATTCTTTTACTACAGGAAAGCAGGAAGTGGCTCACCTGTTATCTTTTTCGCTAATATTTACATGCAATAGTAATACACTCATACATAAACAGTAATTGCTGCAAGTCTTTGTCCATCAAAATGTACATCGGCCGTTCAGCTTTTTGGATACTGCGCTACCTTGGATGGTGTGGTAGTCTAAACTGCCAGTAAGATTCTCTGTCATAAAGTTCTGCTGAATATCAGTATATTCTTCGTAATAAAAAGTCAAACTGTGGGTGTTGGATTGAGATAATTTCATTTCTGTTCCTCCTTGTTCATTTTGTAAAGTATATTATGCCTTTTTCGGGTGACAGAAAAGAAAATCACCTATGATAAAATTAGAAGGATGGAGGGGGATCGGTTACCCACTCATTTCAGAGTTAATGTTATACAGGTCTAGCAGATTCAGTGGACTTAGTCTTAATTTGCATTAGAATTTGCTTATGTGTCACTTGGTTTACAAAGATACAGCATGTGAATGAATGGACATGAGACGCTTCAGCCAGTCAGAGTACAGAAAAATTCCATATTAGTCTCTCAAAAATTCCCTCAAATCATCACTAATGGCGGTCAACATGTTCAGTCTGATCCATGGAAGACAACAGCCTTACAAAACACAGGAATTTTTTCCTCTAAAAGGACCAAGTTAATTTTTGGTCACAGTACAACACAGTTTCAGGGGGCTGTTACGCCTCCTGCCAGGGCTAAATGTCATGTCTTAAAGCTCATGAGCTACTAAACAGATTTTTTTATTCAGACTCCAGGTAAGCAGTTTGGTGACAGCTCTTTTCATTCTTAATGCTGAAGAGAAAAGTGCTTATGTAGAACAGAGAAAATTGTAAAAACCAGATGTTATGGTTATTAAACACCTTAAATTAAATTCAAAGTTGTGTGGACTGTACTAATCAGTGCAAAAGCTGAGGCCTCTGTAAACAGAATGTACCACAGGTACATGTATAGCAACTGCTAATATTTGTTTTCTGGAAACACCGGCTTAGAAATACATCAGCTAGCTAACTTGTATCAAGAATAGCAACTGCCATTTTTCTCCCTGTTTATGCAGCTTTATAGCCTAATTGGAAGCATTTAGGTTCTAAAGTTGTTGCCATTACTACAAAATCATTCTAGAAGCTTTGCCATCTCCATAGCAACCAGTCTACATATATTAAGCATTTTGATACACCACCAATGTTTGATGATATTCTTAATTTGAGATACTAATTTAATGTATCGGTGCTTTACACTGGAGTTTACATGTTTTATGTTTTCGCTATAATGACCAGAAAACTTTGATGCTGAATAATGGCTTGGTAAAGCATAACTTAGCCAGTGAGGCAAGTACCACAGGATGAATGAGCCTGGACTAAGGAACACATAGTCTTGCATTAAACAAACAGAATATGAAAACACTAACTTACTTAGTTCATGTAGTATAATATTTGTGTGGGTCTCGGTGAGGTCTTTTGAGAGAAATCAGTAGAATCTTCTCCAGTTACATACATGTTGCAAGGACAATTCACCCTGCTCAGGTAGACTCCACAGATAGCAGCTAGGATCGCATAAGCCAGAGGTGTTCTTTCCTAGCAAAATACTCAGAGGAGGGTTTGAGGTAGGACCAAACCCTGCTTCCTGCACTAGATGTGGGGTGCAGTATTGCAGAATATGCTCCGGTGTGCATGGGAGGGCTTTTTGTTGGGTCTGGTGAGCACAGGTCGAAGCAGTGCTCTAACCCTCGTGGTAGGACAAAGAGACGGGACTCAAGTGAGCATTCCTTACGTTTCATACAGATCAGTTGTCTTTCTGACAATCCTTGGATGATAGCTAGATCCAATGAACTGCCACAAAGATGGGTGCTGTCAATAGGAAAACTCGTTTCAACCATCCACGTGTGTGGGTCAGGTGGGGCCTTGTGTTGCATCCATGGAGTTAAGCCAGACAAATGAACTGTACTGCATAACAGACTGAGATAGATCAATTTTGCAAGATCAGGGAGAGCCTGGAAACCAGCTACAACCACCACAATTTCTCTGGAGTAAAATCATCATGCTCTTGTATGGGACCATGAAAAAGTCCTATTGACCTCAAAATTCCGAGTACTTATTTTATCCATATCTTTCTGAATGAATTTGCAACTAATGCCCAGGTTAGTGGAAATGTGAACTATTACCCTGCTTCAAAGTGTATTAATCTTTCCTAAACTTTTCAGTATATGTATTATTAATGCCACTGTAGAGCAAAGGCTTTGTGCAGGGATAGGGGTGGAGATGAGGAGAAAATGCAGCAGTATTTACAAATAGACTCTGCAAACTGTAGTTCAAAAGAGATGACATCTTCTGTAATTGCAGATGAGTATTTTCTTATTTGTTTTCTGCCAGAAATATATTAAATTATGCTCACTGCCTCTAGCTTGTCTGTAAGCCTTTTTTCTTACTGGCCAGAGTCCCATTCCCAGCAATCCTTTAAATTCCTCCTTTTTCATGCAACTACCTTGATTATCTATGCTGTTAGTGTGCTCAGTGGCTTTTCATTGGTAGAACGGATCCCGGGAGTATCATTCTTTTTATTACATTTCATCATTGTGTGGATAGACTAGTTCTTCCTCTTTGGAGGTCAGAGAGAAATGATCTATTTACTTCCTTCTAAATGGAGGATAATTCTATTTTTGCTTGGCACTGAAACTTTTCTATAAGACACCTTCCTGGAGACAATACTATAAAAGCCAGATTTTTAGCAGATTTGAACACTTTCTGCAGTTCCCCATTGAAATATCAAATTAGATCTGAAATTATTTTCTTCTCACTAGTGTCATTTTAAGAGTGCTTTATTCCAGGGCTTTTGATGCCAGATTTTATCTCATGGTGAATTCTTACATGTAAACTCTCAAAAGCAAATTTTACAATAGACTTACTAACTGGCCCTTGGTTCCAGTAGTGCTGCTTGCAGGCTCAGATAAAAAGCAGGCTCGATGGGTATAAGACCATAAGCACAGACTCTTTTGAGAATCCAAACCTTAAAGCTCCTCTGTAATTTCTACTCCCCCAAAGCTGCATTCTGCTCTTGCCAAATATGTATGTTAAGAGGGTGAATATACCTCTTATTAGGAAATGTGAATGGAAGGAAGAGTGGATTGTGCTGATTAAAACGCAGGCGTACGTGCTGTATACTGCGGCCCATAAGCTAAAATTACTTGGTTAGCTGGGGATTGGGAATGGATGAATACAACTGCCTAACTGAGATTTTATTTTTTAAATCACTTTGAAAATACTTGCGAGTCCCTCCTTTTACCTCCTCTGAGCCTTCATGCCATTAAATGGTAGCCAGTTTTGACTTGATACAATCTTGCTGAAATCAGTGGAGAATTTTAATTAAATAGAATAGTGTTTAGAACAGGATCCAAATCCTTAGTATTGGGAAGAAAACCCTGGAAATCTTTGTGTAGGTTTCAAATGAGTTTTCATTCTAGAAATGCACGGAAACTCCGAAACTGTGGGTGTTCTCCTGCTAGGCATAGAAATGGCATCATTTGACCTCGGTGACCAGCCTCAGACAGTGAAGAGCTCATTCTGACCAGCGGACAGTGAAGGAAATAGCTGATCCAATTGGTAGTTCCTGAGTTTACTATGTCTAGACCAGATTGAATGAATCACCCATTCAAGAGCTTAGTTTTCCTTTTAAAAATACAATAACATTTCACAAAGTTTATTTCAATCTAGATTTCTTTATGAAAAATTCATAGTTAATAAGAAGATATAACTTTGCAAGGTATATTGTTTGCTTCAGTCCATTCTTTTCAGGTATGAGAAAACAAAAAACAAAATGATTTTACTTTTTTTACCTAAGAAACACTCTCCGAGTTTTATATTTCCCCCCCCGATAGGTATGTTTATATAGAGTTTTAGATAAAATTTTGGAAACTCAATACCAACTTTGTAGATCCAATGAGTAGAAACACACTCAATAAATAATGTATTAAAAAATTGCAGCATATTTATCATGGGATTGCAAAGCAGGTTAATCTATAATATGAAAGATGGGTCTCTTGTCCAGTTCCAGTAAGGCCAAGCTAACTGCCCTTGCTTACAGTAACCGGTAAAGAGTAGGATATAAATGGTTAGGATATATCAGGATGATGTACGGTATAGCTATGCAGCAGCTTATGGTATTGTGGCCTTTATCTCTGCTGCATACATTCTGTAGCTAAAAAATTATGCTTAATATTAATATGCCTTCCATGGGGAATAGAAATAGAATGCTATAACTAATACAAATACATTTATGAACTCATTTTCTTTCCGACGTGTCATATTAGTAATGACCATCTTTCATTTAATACTTAAAACCCACAAAAAAAGTCTGTGTAGAGTTTACACCTATAACTTTTAGCTATACCAAAAAATAGTCTGCAGTGTTACTACACTGGGTTTTTTTCTGTTGAAAAACCACAGTTCTGAAATGTAGAAAGATAATTTTTTTTGTGTGACTTGAAAGTCCTAAAAGGAGACGAGGTCACAGAAAGAGAGGCCCATGCTCACATTTCATATCAGTATCACAAAACCATACTGTTTATGTATATCTGGTGTTAAGAATTTACATGTTATTCTCATTAGTGTTAAAGTTCTGCTTGCTCCTACTCCTACGATTTATTTTCAGAAGGGTTAGCAGAAGTGCAACCACAAGAGCAGTTGGTTTCAGCTTGCCGAACTCTTGAAAAAATATTTCCTTTTGAAAAAAGTGATAGGGTTTTGATAGATGGACGAGGCAGGGGAGGAGGAGGGAAGAACTGAGACCCCCTTGATGTTTGACTAGTGTCACACCAAATTGTGCAAGTGTAAGATGAAATTCTAAGATGAAAACAAAATGACCCAATGCTTTGAAAAATTTGTTATAGAAAACACAGCCATGTATTTAACTTCAAAAAGAGTTCCTGTACAGCATATTTTTCTGTGAAATGGATGAAAAATCTCCCTCTTGAGGAACTGTTGTCTGATTTTTTTTTTTCCAATAAGTCTCATTTTAATACCTAGTACCTAGCGAAACAAAGCAGGAATCTTCACTTTGCAAAAATATATTGATTTCTCAAACTTAGTGTTTTGTCCCACATGTAAGAACTTACAGATATTTGACAGGAAACAGAGAGCAGCCAATAACTTAGAGTTAGAGAGACGTAGGGTGAGATAATGGACTTTGTTATATTCTACCATAATAATTCATTACCAAATTGCAAAGCTATCTTCTTCAATGCGATATACTTACATGGAGGCTGAAACTCTCTGAAAAAAAAGGAATGAGGACGTGACCAGCAAGTCTTGATATGGAAAATGAAAGAGATTTGTATTGATATTTGACATTGCAGCTGCTTACTGTATGGCACAAAATACCAGTCTTTTAAAATCATTTGCGCCATAGAAAGTCATTTTCAGATATGTCAATATTAGGAACATAGACAAAGTGCATATTGGCAAACAGAACCCATGATATGTAAGAATCCACAAAATAAATGAAAAAGTGTTTGTAAAACAAATGAAGAAAATCATTATAGAAAAATGTATAGGAATATTTAAGTTGGAACTGATCCTTGAAAGTGGTTATAATAACAAGTGCTGGTAAGCAAAGCAGTGCTCACGGCTAATTTTTTGTTGTCGTTAATGCTGAATATTGATATTAATTGTGCATGTTTTTCTGAAGTGCTGAAGGGAATCAGAACCCTGTTTTCCAAGGTACTGAAAAAGCATTTAGAGAATTTCCAACCCTGAGTAAATGTTAATGATTACATATATTAAAAAAACCTACATCCTAAAACCAAACTTGAGCTAGTGCGGTGTTTGTAGTTACTTGAAAATGTTTCGTAGCTACCTTTCACCTTTTGTAATTTAGGGTTGCACCTCTGAGTGGAGAGTTTGTTCATTTACTTCTGTCTTCAGAACCATGGGATGAAAGGCCTTGTGAAAGTCAATGAGCTTGCTATTTGTCAAGAGACAGCCTCAGATCTGTTTCTTGGAGTGTGAAACTGTATTAGGAAAATACCTAGATGTCTTGTCACTGCCATTGCTTGCATATTTCACTGGTACATGGACTGAAGTAAGGAGAATTAAGCTTTCAATGGGGAAATAAGTAGGAATATATAGTAAGAATTCTAGTAAGGGCACCAATTTGCAAGAATGCTACCATCTATAAAAGGACAACGAGTAAGCTTGGATGGGAGATTTCTCCATCCTACATTTGATTAGTAACTCCAAGTAGCAATGCGACCAGGGTTCCCACTACAACCTTTTACAGAAGTTAGCTTCCCTCTTGTTTAAAGTAATGGGTAGCTTGTTTCTGCTTGTGACTTAGAAAATCTTAGGAAATTTATTACACATTGAAGCAAAAAGCAGTAATTACAAACCTAAGAATAAATCATAGTTCTGACAGTGAGCTTCCTTTGGAAAATAGCATATAATTTCATTTTATGACTTGTTCCATCAGATAATATGGAAGATGTTAATACAAGGTGATATTTGTCACAGTACATCATCCCGGAGATTGACAAGAATAAGAAAGTAAAACAGCAAAGCAAACTAACCCAATGAACTTACAAAGGGGATTTGCATGGGCAGAGAGAGTGATGTCAGAGTACAAATGAAACACGAATGACAGCTTCAGTGCTTTTGCAAGATTGGGACAAAAACATGTTAAAACCAACAAGAATCTAAGGAACAAAATGCCAAAAGGCATGCTTACAGGAAAATGTGAACTATTTCTGCTGCTTGCCCTGAAAACAATGAGCCCTTTGTAACTTCTTTTGTGTAAGTAGCCCTCAAAACATGGAATACTTTCTAGTGATCTAGCTAATACTATAAATATTTATATTCAGAATGAATTTCACAAGAGAGAGAGATAATACATAATAAAATATGAATACCAGTTTCTTTTTTTTTTTCATGGTAATAATAGATGAAAAATTCCATCATAAAAAAGAGAATTGATCAATGAAATCCTTTGCATATTCTTGAGCGGAATTCTTTGGAGATGCAAAGTCAATGAAATTTCCCTTTATTTCTTTGTCTTTTAAGTGTGTCATGATTCCCATTTTAGCAATGATCATGGTGACACACAACTGTAGCAAACTCAAATCATTGACTATGAAGCAGAAGTTTAGTGGATACCATATCCACTGAGGGAGCTGTAGCAGCTGGTCGTGAACTGGTGAAATCACATAGCAATTACATTTACTGTGGTTAGAGAGGCTTGTCCTCTTGTCTCTTCTCTTTTTGAATCCCTTTGTACTTTGGTCCTTCACAGGACCAAATTCAGATATTTGTTAAATGAAAAGAATGTTTATTGCCTTAAGATGGCAACGCAGCCATTTCCTTTGAATTAGATCTTGAGGATGCTGTTAGACCTTGTACTGTGAGATAATATCTGCATTTGATCTTTTTATACCCTCTGGCAACCTTTCTTCCTTGCGAACATTGATGGCCTATTATTACTGTTTACTGTTTTTTACAACCAATTGTTTTGCTAGAGGATTCTCTCTTCTCTTGTCTGTAAGGAGGGATCTTGGTAGAACATGCAGGAGTTGACTGAATTACCTTTATTCATGAATTTGTGGGCTCCCTCAAAATGACAAGCACTGACTTGGAGAAGAGGAAAGAAAGTATTATTATTAACTGTTTTACCACATAATATGCGTCTACACCAGATTCTTCTGTTCTGAGGGTGGGAGCTTTTATCTGATGTTGTGATAATTAAATAAGACTTCTCAGAATCTGTAGTGATGTGGATCCATGCTGGAGTCGCTTTGTTAGACCAGTTTCAGTTTCCAAATGTTTTCATACTAAAGTGAGTTTTAAACAACAGGTTAAGAGATCCATTATAGAGCTGCTGTATGGATACCACCTGCTCTTGGCTATTTGTTACTGTACAAATGACTGATTTGCTTTGGAATATCTTCTGTTGACCTTTCAACAGTTTCATCTCCACTGAAGACTGTCTTCAGTGTAGGAACCTTCCTAATTGCCGCTTTAGAGAAAAGAGTGCAAATAATGAATTTATTCTCCTGCAATGGCCTTTGATTGTTTCCTTTTTTTGTTCCTTTCCACTTCTAGTCTCTGTGTCTCTCCCAGGACCATGAGTATGTTTTGCCACTTCTCGGGGTTTAACTGCCAGGGCTGAAGGCCGACCATGGTAGGGTGCAGAAGTGTGGTAGTGAGATGCCTCAGTGGAGACCACTGCCTCTTCTGCTTCCTGCCTGCTTGCAAACTCAGGCTTTCACCCTTACTTTCCACTTGTATTGCAGCTATCCTTGTACCTTCTATCACCTGATCCTCACCTGTCAGCTTGGCTTCCCTGCTTGACCCCAGCTCAGCCCCTTTACTACAGACTTGCAAGTGATAACTGGGCACCCAGCTGCCTTTCCCATCCCCTGCCCTGCTCACATCCTGTGTCTTGCTGAGGAGGGCCTTGTTCAGTCAACGTGGCTGTGATGCTGGGTTCTTGGCCTGCCTTTCATGAATTTAGCAGGCTATTCCTCAAAATATTTTTTTCAGACTTTTTTTACTTCTCATAATTCCCCATGCTCTGCTGTTGTTGCGCTCTGACAAGCAGTATGGGGCTGAGGGGGGGAAGTTTTGTAGACTTCCGTTTGAGTAGAGCTCTGTCATTACTTTCACACAGCTTCTTTACTGGAGACCAACAGAGAGACTTTAAAGTTAGGTTTAAATCTTAATAAGTGTATGTATATACATATATATAAAAATGTAACCTGTCTATAGTAACATTATTACTTTAGAATTTCTAACACAAATTTCATGCAATGAACTGTATTATGTACTACATGTTTTAAGTGTATTTGTAGGTTAACATAAATACTATAATTACATATAGTGAAGATATAGATTACTGCCATAAAATTGGTTTATTCTGTTTTAATAGTATGAATCATACCATTTGTGGTATTTGAAAATGAATTTTGAGGAATGCCTCACTGCTTATAAATATTTGTCCAATAATTATATATTTCTCTTAGTTTCCAGATCTAAGGACAAATTCTAGCCTGTTTCATTTCCAAGACAATTATTTCAAGAAAGAATTTTAAAGACCAGGAGTGAAATCATCATTATACTATGGAGCCAAATCTTCAGAGGTCTGCTTTTACCATTTGCACTCACATGGATAGCAGCTAACTCTGCAGGTAGATCCACTTTTTTTTTTTATGACACTATAAATGTTTAAAAATATTTATTAGTTTGCTATCTCATAAAACTTGAGTTCTGGACATATTAGCCTATAAATATTCCAGTAATAATAATATATCCCCCACATTTATTTAGCACCTTTCCTCCTAATGCAAAATGCATTAAAATTTAGTCTTTAATGGTATAACACACTATTTATTGCTACTTGAATTTCTGTGATAACTCTGAAATGCCTTAAGTCACTATGAGCGTTTGAATTAAATGACCTTTATGTTGTTCTAAGGTAAGTGTCCAGTTAAGAGAAATTTCTTCACAGTGTCCATAGTGGAGAAAGAGCACCATCCTATTCTTGCCTATTCTTTGGTAATTTCTTTAAATGTTGATTAAATCTGACATATGCTTCCTAATAAGATACGAGTCCAAGTGTTTTAAATTGTAAAGTGAGAAGGAAAAACAATGCCTTTTTTTAAACACATAAAGTTTTAATGAAGGGAGGTGAATCAGTTCAAAATTGTGCTTCTTGTATCATAATATCAAAAATAGAAAAGCAGACATTAAATATAGAAGTTCACACAAAATATTGTATTTTAATCAAGTACCTTATGATTAATTTCATTTATGCAGACTTAGACTTTCACTAAGCTCAGTGATTTAGTGTCTGGGGTGGTTGCAGTCGCCTCCATGTGTGCCTCAGTGATCGAGGTGCAGGTGCAGGTGACAGGCTTGCAGGAGCCAATGCCAGCAGGGTCTAGAAGCTGATAGTGTGTGCCAGCAAGGAGCTCAAGGCAACAGAGCTTTGGAAACTTGAATGCCATCAGCTTCGACAAAAGTCACATTCAGAATTAAGACTGTTGGATTTTACCACTTGGGGAGGGAGTTTCTAGTAGATGGGGAGTGGAACTGCTCGAAACAGGTTATCTCTACCTATCTGCTGGTAAGTCTGTGCGGCTTTGGTGTGCTGTATGTGATTAACAGGGCCTCGACACTTCTGTCATTGCAGAATATTTCTTGCAACTCGTACTTTGGTACGGATTAGTTGGATTTCAGAACCGGGAAGTGCATGTGCAGGTGGTTCTAGAGGAGAATGATGACAAGCTTAAAGCTAGTGCCTGGGTACCTGGAAAGTTCTGGTACAAATGCTATATGTGTTTACGTATTTGTGATTGAAGAGGTGAATCTGATGATTCATGGGGCTCTCATAAGAATATTCTTTGAGGACATTCAAGAAAGATCAGTTTCTTCTGCAGTAAAAACATGATCCATTGGGCAGAACAAGCAAGCTGTAGATGGTTGGAGTTTTGGGTTTTGGGGGATTTTTTGGTTGTGTTTTGTTTTGATTTGGTTTGATTTTTTGTTTGTTTTATTTGTGGGTTTTTTTTGTTATTTTTGTTTTTTTTGTTGAGAACTAAGATTTGCAAAAAGAAAAAAGCAGGTGTATTTTCCAGCTTCCTGAGCCGTCCCCTCCCCATTGGTATTCTCCCTAAAAGCCAATTTGATAGCTGAAAAAGATCCAATAATTATAGGAGATACTTTTAATATCACCTCTCTTTCCCCTGTTTATTCTCTTCCAGAATATGTTCTCACAGAGTATGGTTATTCTTCCATTTAGTTGTGCACTGGGCTGATACTGTATCTATGGATTTTTATGATCCATTGTAGTGGGTCAAAACAACCCGGTGTACATTTTCAGAGGACACAAGTTGATGTGTTGTCAGTTGGATGACAGTGCTGGCATCAGGGTGACCCAGGGTAGGAGCAAGTCTGGAAAACTGCAGGCTGCAGACCTAAGTGGAAAAAAGCAGCACTGGAATATTATAATAAACTTCAGTATGTTTCTTGCACTGTCAAGTTATGCTGTTCAAGGATGTCTGAAGTTCATGATGAGGATATGTTAAAAGGTTAATTATTTTGTGTTAAGAATGTTAATTTGTATGGGGACATAAGACCATGCACAGAGATACGGACTGTCCGTCTGAAGAGCTACTTCAAGGTGATGTATGTGTTTTATTGGACATAGGGGCTGTTAATAAATAAAGCACATGTTAAAATAAAAAAGCAATGAGAAATTCAACTGGCATTCCCTAATCATAGAGTTAGTGCAGTCAGAGGACAAAGGATAACAATAAGTAAAGAAAATATTTGGGGAATCAGAGGCTGACCTTTTAGCTCCGAGCCAACCAGTAAATTTTGAGCATATTCTGGAAATATGGACATAGACTTCCCACTTCCATGGACAACGTCTTCTAACACTTTATCCAAGGCTGTTTTTACCTAGATAAGGAGGTCTGGATATGTTTTTGTTGTCGTGGTACAGATGGAAATCATACAGCTATGCACTGAGTGTAATTAAGGCCTGCAGGCCACTCCCACAGCAGATACTAATAATTATTTAGTCATACATGGGATTACATATAAGAGCTGTCATTTGAGATTTTATTCCATCACCATATCTGAGACTCTTATCTGTGTGACATTTGCTGAGATGCTGATCTCACTGCAACAGAACTCAACTTTTGCTCTGTGACAGGGCACTCTGAAACTTTTTTCTTATTATGAGCAACTAGCAAAATACTAGAGATGTTGAAATCCCAGTTCTCAAACAATTCTGCTTCAGTTTAAACCAGATCATTATGTGAATGTGACCTAGACAGCTGGCTTCGTATGTTGCATCTCATAGAGTGTTAAAACGATTGGGAGAATGCATTAATGCCAAACCAAGAGAGCAGTTGTTGTGGTTTGATTGTCTGCAAGAGCAGCATGATCATCTGAAAGTCAAATATGGTGCTTATGTTTTGGCCTTTTGGGGAAAGGTACATTTTAGCAGTCACACGACCCTTTTGTACAGAAATAATTGTCTCATTTTGATGCTGCATAAAGGCTGGACTTTTTTCTCCGATAATATATTCCTGGTCTTTGAATGCTGGACTGCAGCCTATGATAGTTGACTGTTAATTATTTTCAACCCACCAGGTCAAAATGCTTATGTATATTTCAATAGTATCTGCAGACAGAAGAATAAAAAAGAATTGTTTTTGTCTACGAATGAGTTGGTGCATTTTGCAAAGGAAGAACCTTATACAATAACTGCTCGTTTGAGAAGTAATTAACCTTCTTATGCTGTTTGCATTATTAATGTACTAGAGTTATCATAATGTCCTAATGTAGCTGAATTTCTATTAATGTTTTGTTCTCTAAATAAATAAAAGCGAATCGAGTAAAGAGATGACATTTGTTTAATTGTTCATCAGGGTTCTTTTTTTCCTCTCATCCAAAACCCTGATAGTTTGTTAAATAGAAACCCTTAAATGGATGGCATTTCATGATAGGTTTTGAACCTAATTATATCAAATGTCATAGCATTATTTATTTAAAAGGCTTTTCAAGATTACTGTACAAGGGGAAAAATGTGTTTTCTTCCTTTGAAAGTGCTTTAAATTTTCTATTAAGTTCTTCTAATTTGTTTAGCACTTTCACAAATGCCCTCAATCAAGTTTACTTATAGAATCCTTGAAAGATGTTTCCTTTAAAGGTAGTTAATCTTGTAATGCTGTTTACTGCTACTGCTTCTGCTCTATATGAAAAGGTATCCTAGAACTGGAGTCAGTACGCTATGCTTGCTCTGAAAACCTTGGCATGATTTGCAAGTATTGGAGAGAATAAATGTTGTCACATAAAAGAATTGATGACCAAAGTGACCTATGTAATTTCATGTTTCCCTTTAATTAAAAGACACTAGGAAAACAGAAAAAATTAAGCTCTATGGTAAAGCATGTATACTTTGTTGAGGGAAGGCACTCAGTATGTAGGTAAGTCATTGGCCGTAACCTGGGGCTTCTACAGCTTTGTGGTGTACCAAGAGGGAGAAAGAGCCTAAGGACTACTGAGCATGCAGAAATAGCAAGGCTGCTGCCATCAGTCGAACTGTGTGATAGGAGCAAGTAGAAGGAGTTCTGGTTTAACTGTCTTATTCTGCAGCACTTGAATGACTCCAGCAAGAAATGAGATATTCAATTATGACTTAAGAAAAACCAGGAAAGAAAAAAACAAAAAAAAAACCCAGGAGAAAAATTGCAGTTCAAAATTTTAGCAATTTCTGTTGAAAGCTGAGAAGTCTTTTGTTTTGAGAATTTAAAACTGACCATTAAAACACCTACTGAAAAATAGAATTCACAGAGCGTTTTCAACAACACCCCTACTCCCAAAGAATGATTTAAATCTTTCTCCAAAAATAGTGGTATAGTCACTCTCCATTGAAGACACTGATGGAGACTTCACCCAAGTCTACTGGCATTGCCTAAAATTTAATTTTTTATGAACCCCTAGAGTTTCCACAGGAGATAAGTAAATAGAATTCGTGTGTCCTTAATCATTCTATAATGTCCTGCTCTGAGTTTCACCTGGAATAAGTTCTTTTAAATCTCAACCGTAGGAGCATAGCTTTTTTTCAATTTTAAAATTCAGCTTATACAATTGCAGAAATTCTGTTATGCATGACCAGCCTTCTCTTTGGGACACTATAGCAATAAATGAACCCTGGTCAATATGTGTGACAAACAAAAATACCAACAGTTTGTGAGGCTTCCATCTTCAGACCATCAGGTGACTATTGTAGTTCAATCCAGGCCAGTTCTTATTTGTAGCTTTATCTGCAGAGTATCTTTGGAGAGCTAGTCTCTACCTGATTTTCCCTGATTCTTCCTCAAAGCTTATACATTGTAATTGGGGAAGCTTTGCTGATTTACACCTCTTACATCATCCTTTCAAAACAATATACATTATGCTGTAGTAGACCAACACTGTTGTGCTAAATACAAACCTAACGGTCAAACTCAGATGAAATAATGTGATTTTTTTTTTTTCTTAATATCTCAAGTCCTTTCTTGCTTTAAATTCTGAATACTTATTTTATTTCTCTAACTAGTTCTTGTGAAAAGCACATTTAAGATCATATTTTTTTGGCACTCCTAGTTTGTGTATAATTTATTTATGACTGTGAAATGCAGCTCAGAGAGGCTCCCAGGTGTAAGAAACTCAACACAGAAATGAATGTGTGTCTGTGTACTTTTTTAAAAAGTATTTTAAAATTAATGCATAAAAATAGATTCTAAATGTCCAAATCGATCTGTTAAATTGCTCAAAATGTTTTAATTGTAGTAGGTGTGTGCATCAGAACATTCGATTTTTTAAGTTCTGAGTGCTTCAATTTTTAGTTGCCATATTGCATATAAAGATAGGTTTATTTTGTTAGGATTCTCTAGTCCTTCAAGTTTTGAGCAAATGCCACCCCCCAAAAGATTTGAACAAGAAGCTGATGCTTTATGTTGCCATATTTGAATGATACCCCGTTGGGAAAAAGACAGCAGGTTTCTTAAATAACCTTAGCTACCCTTTACCTTTCAGCTTTAAACACTTACAATAAAAGTGTTGTACTCTTCACCAGGGGAAAGATTGTCTTTCCTGCTCTGTCTCACATGAATCTGCTTATTGGCTGATATTATAAATATACCAGTACTAAAATACTATTGAAGACCACATGTTGAGAACTATTATAACAGTTGTTGATATCAGTTTAAATCTCCATGGCTAGGAATGAACAAATCATTTGGGAGGGGGTGTTACTTGAATTCTTGCTAATTATCACTTAAAAGGTTCCTCAGTGATCAGTGATTCTTTCCCTGCTTTCCTTCCTAAACTTCTGCGATTGTCTTTTAGTGTCATCCCTTTACCCTTTTCCAGATCACACCAGAATAAAAAGTCTGTTACATCCTTAGAACATCTATTCTTGTGGTATTTTTACCTTGACTATAAGATCACAATTATCATCTCGTTTAGATTAAATCTTTTTTAGATTAAATCTGTTTTAGATTAGATCTGCTACTAAATTAACCCGCATATGTTGCAAATACCGTAAAGATCTTTTAAAATAATATTTTAAATAATCTTTTAAGCCAGTTACTAGTACATTCTCTTTTGTAGGTTAGTATTAAGATAACATAGAGAAATAACAGCACTTTACAATTTTCCCAAGTCCCTGTAGAAGAGATTTTGCCTGCAGGAGAGAAGGCAATGGCTGGAGTATCCCAAAGACTGCTGATAACAAGGGATGTAACAAACATTTGTTGGAGGATGCAGGATTTGCTAATTTATGATGAAGCATCACTTAATTAAGCATCACTTCTGCTGCCTTGACTTCTTAGCCACAGCTCTGCATCTAACTTCAAGCTACCTGTGACACTTTGTCCAGTTCTTTGCAGGGCCAGCTTTACAGTTTAAAGAGGTACACAGAGAAATCCAGAGATAGGAACTAAATGTGTTTGTAAATGGGTTAGTAATAGGTATATCTGACCAACATATTTCTGGCCATGGCATAGTTCCAACTCTCCAAACCAGTTCATCTTAGGCTTGTTACATCTCCATTGGAAACAGCCATAGGGAAACTTTTTTGCCTCCCAGGATTTTGCCCTTCCATCTTCGAATCATACTGGCAACCTGTGATTTTTCTTTTTTAATTTTTTTTTTCTCTAGTCACAACCGTGCCAAAAATGCCTGGTCCTAAAGAGTTGATTTTTATTTTGGTGGCAGTTGTCTTAAAAACGAAAGGCTGGAATATTACATTAAAAGGAAGAACTGAGGAATTGACAGTGGCCTAAACTTAAAAAACACACCAATATTCTCTTGTTTCTATGAAAACTTTTCAGACCTTTCCAAAAGCATTCATAAATCCTGACATCTCAACTTAACTACACCATAAATGAAACAGCTTCTTAAGTCACCGTATCACATAATTTCCTTTCCCTGAAATCCAACCATTTTCAGATTTAGAACTGGGAAAATATCTACGTAACATCTGAACTATTACAAATATTTCTATAGAACCATTCTCTCAGGGTTATAGATGACAGTGTTACTCCTTACTTACCAAAATCTAGAAGCAAGTTCAAAGAATTCATTTCACAATACTTTTAGATCAATGTTTTTGATTCTGAACCTCGTCTGTGGATATTCTCTTTCAGAATTGGCACCTTTAAGAAAAACAATAAGAGGAATAACATAATATGCCAACTACTGGCACTACTGCAGAATAAAACCAAACCCTCTGTATTTGGTTGATTTATTTCTTCCATTGTATATAATACAAAAATCTCCATGATCTGAGACACTCATTGCTAATGGAAGAACAGAGGTAGATGATTTTTTGAAGTACTTCAATAATAGGACACTCCATCAAAAAAAAAAGCATCAGTTGGATTTACATTACCAGGTATGAAACGGTGAGAACTGTTTTTACAGTGAAGATTGTCATCACACCAGAATTATCAGATTTATACTATGAAGGCCCAAGCACCTGATGAAGTGTTGATACCATCCTGATTTATTAGAAGCGAGTGCAGTTGTCAGTAAAGAGCCTTCCCTTACTTTCCCTGTATCAGAGAGTTGTGCTTTTTCTGTGTCAAGGGGAGAAAGGACCAATGGAGGTACTTGTTATTCCCCAGTTCTCTCCCTACTTTGGATCGGAATGAATTCCATGTCACCTTCTTCCATTTTCATATGTTCAGGTAAATTTAATCAATGATAGTAGCAGGACAAAGAACAAATAAGACTGCAGTTGAATCCCAGGCTTTGTACATGAAGTTTCAAATGAAAAAGCGTTGCTTTAGGAACATTGTAAATGGCATTTAGTTAAATTGAGATAAAGGACATGTGTTGTATTATCTATCAATCTGGTGTTATTCCATCTAATCCAATATAGGAATAAATACAATACTAAAGAAAGAAAAATAACATCTGCATTGATTCTGAATCTCCAGGAAGCATTGATTTAGAAAAGTATGTGATTTTCTGTCATCATACTTGGGGATAAAGGTCTGAACATCTCTCTGTAAATCACTGTAAGTATATTACTTTATGAATTGCAATTGTTTGCTTAAAATCAGACGGTGCTCTGAGAATTCCCAAAGGTGTAATATGGATCTAAAAAAATTATTTTCTAAGCACTGATAAACTAGGCTAGTTTACCTGAAGAGCACTCTTCATATTCCAGTTTCATGAGTCAGGACATCACATATTCGCTATGGGTTTGTGCAGAGGTACTGCTCAATGATAGAGATGTTCAGGCTTTGCTCCCGCAAAATAAGGATAATGAGGGTAGAAAACCGTAGAAGCATAATTCCTTTCCTTTTCCTGGCAGATCCCTCTATTTCAAGATACCTGCTTCTTGATGTAGGAAGATTGATAGATTTAGAACGTTTATGTTCCAGGACTGTGAAACTAATGTTCCCTGTCAATAGCCATAAACCAATAACGTTCTCTGCCAGCTTCTGTACCAAACTTGTACCAAAGGGGAGACGACACAGAAAGGAAAGGGTACTCTCTAGAGTTTGAATAACTTTATTCAGTCCCTTGTGGGGGTGGGGAACCCAAACATCAACTTCACTTCCCCAAATAAACATTGTGCTGGCCTATGAATAATATCATGCGATTTATTTTATTTTATTTTTCTAAAAAACAACAAACAAACTGTAACACCTATTTTCTTGATATCTTGCACACATGAACTGCCTTTGGGAACGTATTTTGGAATTTATGGTTCTGGAATTAGAGCTGTCATCTTTTAAATGTTTGCAGATCTTTCAGAGTTGATGGATTGCTAGTGTTTGCACATAATGAATATGAGATTACATAGATAATGCGAAACGTTTCCAATTCTAGGCTGACGTCCTTGCCTCCATCCTTCACCTTTCTTGTCTTTTTTTCTATGAAGAGTAAAAAATAAACAGAAAGTATATATATTTAAAAGAAAAAAAAAAAAGAAACAGCTTGCATTTCCAGGTGATGACTCAGAATGGAAGGAAATATTAACTTTTAAATCTTATTTTTAAAATACTTTCCATTTTTCTTGAAGTGAAGAATTCTAGTTCAATGACATAACATTTTCTACCTTGTATACAATGGGAGAAGAAATGGCACAGTAGCCATCAAACTTTCAGTTTTCCATTGACAGCTTGATATCCAATAACAGAAGTCTGTTGTATGCATTTGCTTTCAATTTGAAGACTTGGTTAATTGTGCAATAAAATCAAAATGCAAGGTAAGCTGAAGTTTTAGATTATGACAGGATAAACCAGATTTATACAGAATGTATTAGTATCTTTCATACTTTTAATACGGCAGGGCTTATAATAGCAGTCAAGCTTCCGTGTGAAAAAAGGTGGCCAAAACTACCTTGATTTTTGACAATCCAGACAGAGCATATTAAGCCTTCCAGGAGGATATTTTGGTCTCTTTGAATAAATAAAGACTATCAGCTTCCTATTTTCTTATAGTCCCTACTTTCTGATCTGACATTTTTTTTTTTTGCGATGCAGCATCCCAGTGGCATGAATGGCACCGGTGTTTCGCAGCAATGTTTCTGTTGTTTTACTGCTGCACTGTAATTTGCTTCCATATGACAACAAATATTTTTCGGTCAGATTCACAGCTGAGTCAGAGTGATCGTGTGCAACTCTGTATCTGATTTATAGATCACCACCTTAGGAAATTCTGTCTAGAAACCTGTTGTGATGGACAGCATTTCAAGATAAGACAGACGTAAGCACATGTATCAGAAGAAGAAGAGAGCTGACTGCTCATAATGTGTCTTTCTGCTAAATGATCTTTTGCCAGACTGAACCATCCACAAGAGTGTTGCTTCAATTTCTCTCTGCATTACTCTGTGTATAAGTTACTTGCAATTATAATAAGCATATCTGGTAATTTTAGTTCTTATAGTATAGTGAACTGTTATCACATTACATACTTAGATCGATTCCAAATGGTGCTTGTTGCAAGCCCTCAAGCGTGTTAAACGTGTTTCTGACATGTTATAACACAGCTGCCCTCAAGAGCTGTGACAATCTGAGCGTTTCAGTAGCTCATATGATCCAAACCTCTATTTTGAAGAGTGCTTCAGTATCAGCAGTGTTGAAAATCACTCATCCTTAGTAGAGCGAGAGAGAATTGTACTAACAGCATATAAATAGGCACAGTACAGGCTCAAACCATTCTGAATATAAGCAGGATCTGAATGTTTGAGCTTGGAGGATACCGGTAACGAGAGACTTCAGAGAGGAGAGGCAAACAAACATGCTCTTTATTCTCCCCAGCTATAGATGGTGAGGGTTTTTCAAGTGTCTGCTGGAAAGTATTTTCTGCTGAATTATAACTGCTGTCACACAATGTTAACTAGCCAAATCTAGTAAACAAATATCACACTGAGGGGGGCTAGAAATAAATTTATACCAGTACTATGAGAGGAATTCCTTGCATATGTATCATAGCTCTTGTCTTTCAGCCAAGGCAGGCTGCCACAGAAGGGAAGGAATAGAGGTCAAGGGCTTCTTGTTTTTTTGGCTACCTTTTTTGTTTTCTTTTTGCTTTCTTCTGTCCTTTTGTCTCACCACAAATCAATATGGAATGAGATTGACTTTCTGGACAGCAAGCTGGTACCTGATGAAAACAAATTGAATGAAAGTGGAAAGCAAAAAATAGAGTGAAATTTCCTACATGGTGAAAAAATTAAACCATCTTAACCATGAAAAAGTCATCATGACTTTCAGTATCCATCAGATTACTCAGTAGAATATGTAGGATTATTTTTAAAACCAAATAACATTGAAAATGTCTTTTTTTTCCTTTGACTGTCTTTAACAAGTGTATAGAGTTGCTAGTGGTGGAGCGGCATTTACTACATTCAGCTACTACATTAAAAGAGTTGTCATATTCATATCATAAATAAAATACCCACCCTCTCAGCCTTAAATACCCACAGGCCCAATTTTCAGTGACTGATGACATATGCTCTGTGTGCGTGACTACACTAAAGTTAGGTTTATTGTGTGCCATAATAATGCATATTAAAGATGTGTATCATAAAAGCATAAAAGGGTCTGTGATGTGTATTGTTTTTTGCAGTATTCCCAGGCTTTGGGAATTAGTTGGCATAAACTGTACAGGATCTCTGCGTTTTGTAGATGAGTTAGTGAAAACGAAACACAAATGGGAGCATCCACAATGAAAGTGAGAAAAATGAAGGCTGAGCTGACTTGCAAAATGAATGTTGCTGGTTCACACTGTTAAAACTTTTCTTTCCTTTGTGAAATTTCCTTCTTCCCCAACAATGGCATATGTCCTTTTTTTTGAGTAACAACAGACTCATGCTTCCATAATGAAAAGGTACCAGTCTAGCACCTGGTTTGACTTCCACTCCATCACAAGCCCTTTACGTTTTACTGAGCCGTTTCGATAGCTTCTTCAACCATATATTCTTCATCTTATCTCAAGCCTATACAATTTGTTTAAGTAATTTAACTTTGGAGATGGGAAGATTAAGAAGTGACCATCACAGCTGATGTTCTTTAAAGTCTTTGGAACCGGCTACTGTGTAAAGCAAGCTGCTGAGCTGGATATCAAGCCCCAGTAGCCCCAAACGCTACTAGGTGAGCTAGGTCCCAAGTGAAAGATAAACATTCCAATGTTACTGTATTATTCAAAGTATCAGAATAATCCAAGCATAAAAATTCACAGTTCGCTTCTTCTCACAATAAGAGTTTTCTGTCTTATGAGCCAGAGGTGATTTAAACAATTTAGACGTGATTTATACATCACTTAGGGTGATTTAAACAGAACTCTCCACAGCTCTCACACAGCTTTCTGAAATATATGAAGTATTTAATATGTGAGGCCATTTGTAAAGAAAAAATAATTTCTTATGTTCAATAAACAAAATTTCATTTGTTCACTATTTATAAAAGTCATCCTAATTTCACAGAACAATGGCAGTAAAATCAGAACAATATGCTCCTAATTACAATGGAATTTTTGTAAATCCTTTCCCTTCTAAGTGGTATTTGATGGGATTTTTAGCTGTTTCACCAGTACTTGTAGAATGCAGTGTGCTCAGAATAATGAGTGACTTTCTCCTAATTCAATAAGCTGTTCAACCATAGAGCATTGACAACTGCCTTTGTGAAATCCAGTGTGAATTGACTTGTGAAAGTCAATTAGAATTCAGTATTTGGTTAGAGATTCTTATGCACACAACATCCAGACACCTAGTCAGTCAGATTCTCTCCACATGGATGTATGTAGATTTATTTTACTTGTAATTTGTTTATCTACTCATATCACAAAATGAAATCCTTATAACATTTAATCCTTTGTCCTTCAGTGCTAGAGGTAGCTTATTCAACCCTCTGCTGCCATTTTTTACCAGCGTGCTGAATTCCTGCTTGTACATAATTGTATTACAATATGCAGTAAATCCATAGCAGCAGAAGTAGTCGAAACCCAGCTCAGTACTTCTATTTTCTTTCTTACTGAGCAATGAAGAATTGATTCCTCCACCCCTCATTACTACCAGTCCTTTCAAGTCAGCTACAGCCGTTCCTTGCAAAACTGGTCTAAGGCTTTTACAGACATATAACAAGCATGGCACAGCTGGCGTAGGTTTCATCAGTACAAACATAAAGGATATGGGGATTTTTGTTGTGTGGTAACTAATTTACTATTGCAGACACAATGTGGACCACCAAAAAAATGGTAGTGAGGTTCTAGATTTTCATAGATAAGGAAAAAAAATCAGATGGATTGGATCTTTTAGTTACCAAGAGACTAGAAAATTAAAACTAAACAAGCAACAAAACAAATCAATTCATAATACATCTTTTCAGGATTTCTGCTTGAGAAGCTGTGAGTCTGTATGTTTACAGGCTATTCAAGCCTCTTTTTATTCTCTAGACTGCCTTGTAACACACTGCTGTGTTTCCCTCCTCTTTCTCTTTCTTCGTTTCTATTTTCCCTTCAACTCACCCCTTCAGATGAAATTGCAACATGCTTTGAAGTCATCACTGTCACTAATTTGTTTCTTTTACTTTTGTATTTTAGGAACAGAAACGTAGGCCTTCCCACCACTACCATACACCAAAATCAGCTGGATATTTCTGAACGCACTACTTAGTGTCAGGAAACAGTGAGGGCATCCTCACAGCCACAGTCATCCCACCACCCAGGGAGCCCAGACAGCCAGGGCCACCCAGGAGCAGCCCCAGCCCCCGGCATTGGGCATCTCCACTAGTAACAGGGATGGGCCCAGATTTGGATCATGTTGACCCACTAACTGGTGACTTCTTCCGGGGGCATAGAGGCACTTCTGAAAGGGCACCACTGCAAAATGTTTCCTAAATGCAGAGTTACTATCTTCAGTAATATAGTAATAATGTTTTTGCAAATCCATCCATCTTCCTCTGGTGCTCCCACCTCCTTCTGAGTCTGACTGAGAACACAGTCTGAAATGCTTTATTTTAATCAGATCTGAATACATGATAGCTGCCTGCAGAAATATGAATTATGTTCTCTTGATACAGAGCCTGATTTCATATAGCCTCTCATGGTGCATATAGGCTTCATTTCTACTGTGTTGATTACTTTTGTCAATATCTCTTTTAATTTTCTCTGACACTCTTCACATGGAAAAGCTTTTCTTGTGTCTTTGATTTACCTTTGCAAACCTTAATATCTATCTTCAGGTGGCTGAACTTGTCCCATTTCTCCTCTCATTTTCTTATCAGAAACTTTAAAGAATCTAAGATTTCCATGCAACAGAAATATGAGTAAACAATGATACAGCCCAGTCGACTTTCCATTTAGCTGTTACCAGAAACACTAGGTATTCTAAAAAGTGCATCTTATCTTGGCAATTTTATAACTAAATGCACGTATTTCTGGCCAGTATGTTCTTGCTCTTGGGACATCAATATTGGGCTTTGTTGAACAAACAAAAAAATGATGCATGTAGCTGCACAAAAGCCTCGATTTATCATAGAATCATAGCATGTTAGGGATTGGAAGGGACATCTGCAGATCACGGAGTCAAACATCTCCTGCCAGAGCAGAATCACCTAGGGCGAGCCACACAGGAATGCATCCACGTGGGTTTTGAATGTCTCTGGAGAAGGTGACTCTGCAGCCTCTCTAGGCAGCCTAGGTCTCCATCACGCTCACAGTAAAGAAGTTTTTCCTCATGTTGAGGTGGAACTTCCTGTGTTCCAGTTTGTGACCATTGCCACTCGAACTATCACAGGACACCACTGAAAAGAGGCTGGCCCCTTCTACTTGACACCCACCCTTCAGATATTTGTAAACGTTAATAAGATGCCCTCTCAGTCTGCTCTTTTCCAGGCTAAACAGCCCCAGGTCTCTCAGCGTTTCCTCATAAGAGAGGTGTTTGTGTCTCTTAATCATCTTCGTCGCTCTCCATTGGACTCTTTAGTGTTTCGCTGTCCCTTTTGAACTGTGGAGACCAGAAAGGGACACAATACTCCAGTGTGGCCTCACCTCCCTCGACCTGCTGGTCACACTCCTACTAATGCACCCCAGGATGCCATAGGCCCTGTTGTCCACAAGGGCACATTGCTGCCCCATGGATAACTCATTGTCCACCAGGTCTCCTAGGTCCTTCTCCACAGAGCTTCTTTCCAGTAGGTTAGCCCCTAACCTGTAGTGGTGCCTGTTGTTATTCCAGATGTAGGACTCTACACTTATCCTTGTTGAACTTCATTAAGTTCACTTTACCCAGTGCTCCAGTCTGTCCAGATGTCGCTGAATGGCAGCACAGCCTTCTAGTGTGTCAGCCAATCCTCCCAGTTTCATATCATCAGCAAACTTACTGAGGGTACACTGCCCCTTCATCCAGGTCATTGATGAAGATGTTGAATAAGACTCGACCCAGTATTGACAATCTTTCACAATGGAAATTGCAAAATCTAATACAGACAGTGAATCAATCTGCATACGTGTACCGTGCGTGCATCTGATTGTGCCTGTGTTGTCTTATAACCACACCATCTCCAATAAAATGCAACAGATACATACAGTCAACAGTGCTTATCTAGCTCATCAAGGATCTTCATGGGGAATTATATGGCTTCATTTTTTTTTTTTTTTTTTTAATCTTCCTCAAGTGTATAGGAACCACATATCATTTTTATAGATAGAAAACTTCTTGGTAGCAAAATGCCCAGAGGCAGAATTTCAGTTATGTCCTCTAGCAAACACTTGTGTTTTAAGTTCCTTAGGTGCAGCTCTCTGTCTCGTGGCAATAAGTATTACTTTAAATGTATAGGTGCTATAGTACAGAAGCAGAGCCGGTGGAAGAGAAATGCTTACGTCTTGTCTAAGTGGTCCTGTGTGGCAAATGCACAGGCTCAAGGTCACAAGCTTCAGCTGGTTAAGAGGGAGTCTGCCTAGTCATCCTGGGCAAGTGGGTCTAGATCTTATGAAGCTTTTTGCTATGGTCATGGTTATCACTGAAGTAGACAGGTGGGATGTCTTGGTGAAGATGAATAAAAGGGGTAAATTTCTCCTGAATTACCTCACAGTAAAAATCTCAGTGAAAGAATTTTAAAAGAAATCTCTGGTATGCACATGAGCTTGTTAGGAAGCAAACTAACCTAGTTCTATTTGTATGGAAAGGCTGCTAAACGTACGCACTGGTGAGTTCACTTTGAATAATAATTGCAGATCTTGCAGGTATCTGGGCAGGGCAAGGCAGGATTTCAAGAAACGTGTGGCCTAAGCAGTGAATGGGAAATATCTAAACCAGCAGGTTGCTGCAGCGCTGAACGAGGTGGTGAAAAGACTCTTCTCGGCCAAATCCAGAGGTGTCCAGGGTGTTGCTCCAGCTGACAAGCCTGTGGGGCTTTTAAAAAGGGCTCTGGACGAAGTGAGTTCATAGCAAGCAAAAAGAAGTGTTAACTCTAAGATTTTATATTTATATTTTGCACCCCAGCACAACTAGGCTTTTGATGATAAAATATATATAGCTAATTTATGCCCTAGTAAAACCACAAGTTTGCAATGCAAAACTCTTCTTGTGATTTATATGGAAAAGGGGCAGGCAAATCCCCATCAAAACTCCTCCTGTTTCACCCTGTGCCCAGAGGTTTCAGAGCAGCCTTTCTAGTACAGTTCCCATTTGCTTCAGGTTTCTGCCATACTGGAAAGGGAATAAAAGTCCATTTTGTGATCTCAGACCTAAGACAGCAGAACTGCAAAAAGTTAGAGGTTCAAGCCCCAAACCATCTGAGGGTCCCCGTTGTGATCCCAGGTTTGCAGGCGACATGTGCCTAGCTCCTGTTGCAGAGCAGCAGCCTGAGGGGAGCTCCTACACAGCAGCCCCAGGGAGCTGGAAGCCAGGGATGCCTGACTGCACCCAGGACACATCTTAGACCTGACTGCACTAAAGCATGAAGCTAATTTGCCTCTACTGTAACTCAGCTGATTTTAATTCTAAGCACTTTTCATTATTTGAACCTGGATCACTCTCACCTTGGGGATTGGCCATGCAAGACCCAATTAGGAGAATGAGGGGTGGGGGTTGCCAGCTGGAGCTGATAAAAGGAGAGGAAAGGGAGCTGGGCTGTGTCTTAGTAACAGGTTTTCAAAGATGTCTGTACAAATTGATTCTTGTAATCAATGGCAAACGTAAGTTTTCATGGGCGTAGACTTCAGTAGTTTTAGATGGGACTGATTTATTTTTTTCCTCCTCAAGAGGGTTGAGAAGTTGAGAAAGAATGCCGAGCTGCCCTTGCCTGGCAGGCAGTGCCTTTTGAAGCCTGTCTCAGGCCCTTGCTGTACAACTTGAGGCCAGTCTCCTGCTGGGGTGGCTGGAATAACTGCAGTGCAGTGTGAGCAGCCACAGGAGAACTGAGCTGTAGTTGGTGCTGCCCTTCGCTGTGTATGGAAAGTAAAAGGTAGGAGTGTCAGTGATCTGTTGCATTTGAATTTATTATTATTTAAGGTTATAGCAAATACTGGGTGTGTGCTGAGACGCAAATTGTGATTGCTCATCTTCCCAAAAGTGTATATAAATAGAGTTAACCTGTGCCCTGTTTATTTCTTCAAACTCCTTAATTTACTGCAGTGATTTTATAGTGCCTTTGTATCACTGTAGTGTCTAAGTGTAGTGGGAGAACATATATCTTGGGTTTTTTTGATAATGAAACTATTCTCCCTAGCCTGGTGATGACGGAATCTGCCTCTCTCCTTTCATAGACCTATGTTTTTATTTGTATGGTTTCCCTTCTCCCTCCCTTTTCTGCGTAGACTTTCTTACTTGCTGCTTTTGGTAGGAAAGCGATGTACAGCTCAAAGGATAAAACCCAACATAGTTGTGACCCTTAATAAATATTTCCTTCTTTCCATCTCTTAAAAAAAAAAAATCTCTTTCCTGGACACTGTGTGCTGCCTCTTTTTTTGAAGCTCTGTGGCTAACTTGAATGCTTATGGAGTAAAATACAATCCCTGATATGTCTGTAGCTCTTTGCCCAGGTGTGGACTGCTGGAGAGGAGGCAGGATTGGCACTGGAGTCCTGGAAGCTCTTCCAGAAAGTGAAACTTACTTGAATCGTGATAATGAGCACAAATTGTATAAGTCAGGGTGGTGGGCTCTACTGTGCATGTACCTGCAATTTTCCTTCAGCAACTTACAGTCAAAGGATACAGTCCCTTCTTATTTCGGTCTCTGAATCCTCTATCCTTGCCACACTCCTCTGTCATGTTTTCCATTGTAATCCTCTACATTTTCTTCCTCTTTCTGTGACTTTATATATGATAGCTCTTCATACACGCTCTGTCAGCTTGCTCAGTTGGCTGAATAGTGATAATGATCATGTTGAAATTGTAGGTGCGTGGTAGGCAAATGTGGCATGCTCATGCCTGCCCTCTGTGGGCAAACCTGCTTACCAAACCTTCAATCAAACTGAAAAAAGGCTTGTCATCAATAGATTGCTGTTTATGCATTGATAAAGCAACACTTCCATCTCGGCAGACTTTAGCTGCTGCAGAGCTGGAATTGTTGCTTTAGCAGCAGATGTTCTGGCAGGGTACTTACAGGTACATAAAATGTACCTGTTCTAGGACAGATTTCTGCATCATCAGGCAATAAGAACTTGCTCCAGTGCAAGCTGCACACTCATGTCGGTGTGTTTTCAAACACAGATATTTATATACATAGCGAGGGGTGTCCTCTGGGGGCCAGGGGCGGGTGGGGGGGATGGGATGTGTGAAGACTGCAGGAGTCTGATTTAATAGCACACACTGTAGCGTCTGCTTAATCTGCTGGACAAGCGCAGCAGAAAAACTGTCTACCCTTCATTGAGAAGGATAAAATAGGGTTTTTTTTGAGTAGCCTAAAGGGATAAAGAAGTCTCTCAATATCTTAATGTCACTTTTACTAGTCTCAAATTATTTAGAGAAGTTGTAATACTACTTTTCGTATTTTTCGTCTGCACTTCTGAACTGAACTGCTCTCCAGGAGCCTGTAGTGCTGCTGCAGTTAGGGCAGGTGCCCAGCTGTTAATTACCAGCAGAATCTCACTTTGTGCAAGCTCTTAGCGCCTCTGGACCTGGAAAGTCAGCTGGCTGAGGCCTTGAGGACATGGAAGCTCGGAGGTACTGTGGTTGGAGAAGGAGTAGGGAGCTGAATGGAAAACTTTACAGTTACACAGGCAGGTATATGTAGGTGTCTTGGAGTGGATGTGAGCATTTCCACTAGTACCTAAATCAGTTAACCTTCAACAGCCCTTTTCTCTGACTCCACTTGTGCTTTCCTGGACCAGCACCAAGTAACTGTCCCCATCTGCAGGTATTCAAATAAATGAAAATCTAGACCTTAGCTGCTGATGTGCAGCTTTGTGACACCTCTCAAACATAAGCTTTGACGCTTCCAAGTTGCACTGGAGGAACTTATGCTACAGAAAGCATGAGTTTTTCCAAATAAAATTGATTCCTGTTGAATTGTTCTGTTTTGGTTTTGAACATGCGCCTACTTCTTTAAGAAAAATATAATCTAATTAATCTGATTTTAATGTTACAGCTAGCTAGCAATAACTTGGATTTAAAAAACACGGTATTCCTTTAAGGTTGAAGTCTGTGTTCCTTTGAGAGTAAATTTCTGTCGAAGTGGTTACACACCTCTTCTGTTGGTAAATGTTGCATTTAGTACAGCAACTAAGTAGTCCTATTTCATAGTTAAATGTTCAGTCTGTCATGGACCATGTGATCAAGTGCATGTATTCAGCCTCCTCATAGTCTGCTCGGAAGCTGGTTCAAAACCATTAAAAACTGATGAGAATCTCCATGAGCACGAGTTGCAGTGACCAGTAGATCTTGCACTAAGTAACATACACACACTGTAAAAGAAGTCATTATCTTTACTTGAGGCTAGAAAACATTTCCGGGAGCATTTCCCTGCTGTTGCTATATCTCTCTCCCCTTGAAAGGGACACACAGTGAGCATCTGTTCTGGCAGTAAATGATCTCTCTTGTGTTTTTTGAATCTGTTGCTAATACCAAAACTAGGCTCAAAAAATTCTCAAGTAACTTTCATTTTGTCCTTTACATTTGCCACTTGAAAAAAGGTGGTCTGATAAGGTTTATTTTCTTACAGATCTGCTAAATTGCAGTCCTTTGTATTTGAGACTGCAAAATCCTAAATCACGCTATCAGGATGCCTGAAATGGATACTGGTGGAGAGAATAAAAAAAAAAATACAGCTGATACAGATAGTATCTGCTATTAGACAGCCCAGGATTGCTCTTACTCAAGGACCATTCACATTGTTTCTTTCTCTTCTTGCAGCTCTCAGTTCTGTGATGACTTAGAAACAAAAATACAGAATAAGGGTATCCTGACTACCAGATGGACATTACTAGAATTAGAGAGCAATTTGACAGGAAACTGATGGGCACAATTGCTCTCTTCTGCAGAAGATTGCAGTAGCGTGATTGCAATAATTTCTACTGGTCAGTGTTTTTAGCATTAACGTAGCTACCTACAGAGCCAGCCAGGCTTTATGTAAGACTTTCTTTGGGACTGGAAGAAGGAGGAGAAGAAATTGTCTCTGATATTTTACTATAGCAGTTTCACATACTGTTGGTGGAATGCAACAGAACCAGATTCCATATTTAGTATTTATGTGTGGTGCTGTCATCAAATGTACTAGTTGTGAGCAACTTCTATAGACAGCTGATTTCTATTATATTCCAGATAATCCTCGCTGTAAATTAATTATTTTTTTTTAAAAAAACATAAAAATCTCCTAGCCTCTTCCAGTTGTTTTGCATAAATATTTTTGTGTTCTGGCTCTGAAGGTTGTCAGTGTTAAGCAATGCTAAATAAACTTAGATGTTGTGGTTCTGTACTTAAGATACCCTAATGGTACAGTAGTTGTATACATACAAGGATAGGTTTGGATGTTACTCTGGGATAAAGAGGATGTTCTCTTTGGAGTGAGTATAGTTGAGACTGGCCAAGTTTTAATTTTTTTAACTGACAGGCATATTTAACTGGAAAAATACAATTTAGAGTTTTAGTTTTTAAATCCTCTAAGTACGTAATGTAAACATTTAGCTTATTTTACAAGCTCACTTTGGGAAACAGTTGCAATTAAATGCTACCTCCTAAGAAGAGGAGGTGTCTATCGCTCAAATTTTTCTGGGGAAAAAAAAGGAAAAGGGATTTAAGGGAGAGAAAATAGGTAACTCTGTACTCTTTCACTTCAGTAAGTCTTGTACTGAAGTGGCTGTTGTGTAAAATACAACCAGAACCATAGAAGTTAGCAGTCTGAAGAACCTGCTATACAGCAACAACTTAATTTCAGTGTTTTTCAGCCAGTGCTGCTGTTAGCACTGCTCACCCATCCTGTGGTTCACCTCCCCAGGACTTCTGCTCAATTCCTGTGCCTTGACACTGCGTAGGCATGGGTCTGTGGGAAGAGTCTGGGTCTATATACTGGGTGGTGGTGATAAGCAAGTGATTTATTTTTGGTTTTTTTTTGTGTGTGTTTTGTTGTTTTTTTTTCTAGCAGCCATCTAGCCTACAGCTTGCTCCCTGTCCTATTGCAGAGCAGAAGCTTCTTGTAGTGACAGCCTATTTCCAGCTATAGTCTGTGTACTTTGTACACAGAGTCTGTGCATGCACCTATGGGTGCAGCCTGGATCTTTTTGCCTGTTGTAGAACTGCAGCTCATAAGGAGAGGGGTCAGGCAGGGTTCACCCTCCTGCTCATTAAATTAAACCAGCTGATCTAAGCCTCTGTTCAGGTTCCTAGGCTGATAAGGTGGCAGTGGGTATGTGTCTTTCCTTGGCTTGGTGTCCTTAGCGAGCTCCTTACTTGAGCTAGAATTTGTGAAATCTTCAAAGCTTTCTTTTTTCTATTAAGAGAAACAAGTTGCTGAAGTCCATAATATGTTTAGTGTTCATCCTTATACAAGATACGAAGGGATATGCTCTTTTCATCCCTTAGGTAATTATTTGCTTTATTGTTGCACTGCAGTGAGATAGGATTAATGTAGATTACAAGTAGTAACAGAATATGAAATAAGACAACAATAAACAGAAGAGCAAAAAAAAATAGACTGGGGAGTTAACCTAGTAGATTGAGAATTGTACACATTTATAAAATGCTTGCAACTGTGCTTGAATTTATTTTTCTTTCTGATATTTTTCAAATATTACACATACAAGATTCACCTGCGATTTAAGAACTTGAAGTTAAAGTGTTCGGTGACAGGGGTGAAAAAATAAACTTTTGACTTAGGTCATCAACATGAATAGACTATTAGCTGTATCTTGTGATAACTGTGGGAAAGCTAATAATGGTGCAATAAAAACACAATTCACTTGCTTTTTCCCCTTAACCTTTTTCCACTGTTCTTATCAAATTTGTTTTTTCAGCCTAGATCTTTAGTTTACTTTCCAAACCATGTCAATCAGATAAAGCTTAAGACTATTCTATGAGTATCATTAATTAACAATTTTAATTATAGGCAATATGAAGTATCACATTTCACAAACTTGGGTTTACAGATTCAAAACTTTAGATAATTCAAGAGGACAGATGTGAATGTCAACCTGATCTGTCAGGCTCCAGTCTCTGTGAGGCTGACAAGTCAAAATGTGATGTTTGCTCTGAAAAGCAAGTTACAGGAGAACAGAGAACTGGCCCTGGCGAGGTTGTTTTCTGGGTGTCACCCTTAACAGTTGTTTCATCTAATGTTATTAGTAACCACACCGATGACCTTAATTGGTTTTCATTGTTTATGTTGGGAGTATTTTTGCCTATTTTTTTTAAATTTATGGCCTGTTGTGCTGGCAGATGGCTGTGACAGTGCTGTAGTACCCCCAGCTCCTGCCAAGCTCTGCTTTATGGAAGCTTGGCCGTATACGAATGCTGCTGTATGTTGAAAGAAATGTTAACATGAAAAGAAAATGATCCCAAGTGGAAGCCAGATATATTGTAACATATAAGTGTTTACATAGCACTCTAAAGTCAAATGTGACGTCATCATTTAACCACATGCAATGGAGCATATTCCGCTTCTGCTATGTAAAAGCTTCGGGATTAAACTGAGTTGAATAAAGTGCAGGCAAATACAGTCTGGAGCGATGTTGTACTCATGCCTAGGGTGTGTTCTGCAGCAGATACTGTGATGTTGACTTCATAATTCTAGGAAAAGTTCCTCGATTAGACACTTCTGGAAATCTTGGTTATATTTGATAATCAAGGAAATGGTGTACTTAAATATAAGCAAACTGTATTAATAAGAGGATTAAAATGATTTGATGGAAACTTTTTTCACTAAACTGTCAAAGAAGAGTATGTTTGTTTAATCTTTAAGTGCAGTAGAAATTTGGAAGTGCTGAAATTGAAATCCATTTATTTGAAAGACTTACTTTGGGACAGAAATACATCATCAAAAGAACCTAATGTTGAAACTGCTTCTAAAACTCTGAATTTTCTACACAGTGTGGATAATTTCCAATCTAAAACTTCTGTGCAAAACACTGAATTAAACTATTAAATTAGCTGCATCATTTAATTCTTACATGTAACTTTCTGCTTCTTCATTGGAAGAAGGTCAGGGGACAGGGAAAGCAAATGTTTTCGGTGAGTTGTGTATCCCTGCATAGAGGTTGCTATCTGTGGTGAGATTGTTTCCATTAATTACCTGTCACAGATGACCCTGAGTAGATTACAGCAAATGACAAGTAGAAAGCCTAAACTGTATCTACCTCTGTCAATATTATTGTTACTGTTTCAAGGGAAGAGTGATCATTTCAGTACAAAAGGTTGATGCTGCTCACTTTGTAGTCAAAGACCGAGCTGGGTTGATGTTCTGTTTGTTTTGTGAATAAATGATATTTTCATTGCAGTAGATGCTCAGTGTTACTTGATAGCAGTTCGTTCACTGTTAATCTAAGTTAATGTGTCTTCATTAAAAGTGACTTCTGCACTCAGGAATCTCTCCTTGGTTTATTGAATGGGTGCTTTACAGCATCAGTCTAGATTCTTTCCTTTTAAGGCATGAGTAGTCTTATTGATTGTTGCCAGTTTATGAAAGAGAGGTCACCGTATGGGGAATGAAATTAGAGTGAGGGAAGTGGACCTTGAATGAGGCTACTTGTGGAGTTCAGGTTACATGTGTCTTAAATATTTTGCTCGATGGGGATTTGAAGCTGTAGAAACTATATTAATGGTTTACTCAGACCTATAGACTAAACAAGTGTGAAACATTCCTGTGTAGTTTTGGAGAGAATAATGCTACAGAGAGAATTCTCATTTTGTTTTAACCTATGTTCCCATGTTGTAACTGACAGTAAAACTTTTGAGTTATCTGTCCTGTCATTCTAGAGGAGAGCAATGGCATATTTTGGTTTTAGGTCTGTTCATTACTTAAATCAAGAGATACTGTGAAAGTGTAAAACAATTAAATTATTAATTTCTCTTTTTTTTTATCTTGTTTCCTTCCTCAACCATACTTCCCATGAAATCTAGTAAAAATAGTTCTACTATTTAAGTGAAAAACCAATGATTTATGGTGTACACATTCCTTTATGCTCTAGAACTACTTGGATAGCTCATAGAAGAAATACTATGTTCAATTTTTCTGTCTTCCAAAGAGTAAATATAGACTGGAATGTTTCCTGGGGAAGGGGGAGTAAATGCCTTCAGGTAGTTAAGAATAAACCGGTGCTTATATTCACTTATATGCTTTCTGTACATTTCCATGCTTAAGCAACACAGAGCTATTGAACTGGTACTTAACTATGCCAATAGCTTGATGAATCTGGGAACACTATGAATCTGCCTTTCCTTGAAATTGCCTTCTTGTTATTAGCAGCAAATAGAATTTAATCTAACATTTTGGTTTTGTAGCAAACCTTCAAGTTTTGTGCTATGGAATCATGTTCACCCTCCTCTTGTAATCAGTAGGAATGTTTGAGTACTGTAGGCACAAAATGTGCCGCCGATGGAAGCTTTGGTACCACTGTTCCCAAAGGTTTGAATCCTTTGTACCGCTCAACTACAAAAGTGTTGGAGGAGTGGAGAAAAAAAACAACAACAAAACAACCAAACAACAGGGTAGGAGGAGAGGTAGACTTTTAGAATTTTTTTTTTATTTTTTTTTTTTCAGATATGGCAGACTTCGTACTGCCTGTCTGCACTTCTTAAGTCTCTTGAGCTGGTCAGTAGAGGGAGGAGATTGATGGACTGTGGGGAGAATGAAATGGAGGAGCATCAGACTTGACATGAGCTTTGCCGTACTTTTCTCGTGTAATGATTTATCGTACACTGGCATCAGCTGCTAGGTGGTTTTTAGTTTGAAAATGGACATAACAGACAAGCTCCAGCAGAATACGGATTCTTTGAAATCTTTATTATGATTCTCTGGGGTAAATTGTGTTATAAAAATACCAGAAAAGCTAAGCAAACTTGTAAAAATCCCTTTCCAAGAATGATGTGATTTGTTTTGTTGTTGTTTTTTTACATCCAGCTCTTAACCGCTGGAGTATCAACTTGGCTGAGAAGAATATAAAGAAGCAGCTCTTTCACGTATGGCAAGAGAAGAGCTCTGTCTCTAGACTAAATGCACATCTGAGTAAAGGCAGATTCAGTTCTGTTTCCTATTGTTTGAGAATGTCAAGAGAGTGAGATGTTTCTTTTATCTTCAATGAGACCTAGGAAGAGTTGCATCTTTTGGGGGGTTGCAGCTGGATAACAAAGACTTCGAAATTAAGATCATAGGGCTTAAGTTATCAAGTCTGATGTAATTTTCTGGTTGGATTTGTGGTTCATTCTTTTGTTTCTTTATCTTTCTTTAGTTGAGCCTTTTATTGTTATAATATGGGGTTTCTATTTGTTCATCTCTACCTCTGGACTATCAACATACTAGTAATCTCTACAGTGGTGGTTGAAGCTTTAAAATGTGTTGATTTCTATATATGTATATATAGAAAATAAATCTGGTGACCTCTAATCTTTTCCATGTTTTCTTTCAAAAAATGAATTTCATCAATTTAAAAAAAAAAAATCCCTGTTTTCCCTAAGGGTGAAAATCAGCATATCAGTGAACAATGGCAGATTATAAAAGGGTGCAATTAAAGTTTTCCTTTGAAACAGTTAAAAATATGATAGAGCAAATTATCATGACTAAAGTTTGAGTCAATGCCTACTTGCTTGTAGCTTCTATCCCGTTAGCGCTTATTTGCTCCTTGGTGCACTCAGAGTAAACTCAATGGCCTCACCAATAAGTGCTATGCTTTCAACTTTGTGACAAATAATTCCATTCTAAAATATCTCAGAATGAAATAGCCCCTTATCCTTGTCACAGTGCTTATGATTCTCCAGCTTGCAGGAAACAAAGGCAACTTGAGATAAATGAAATGTGGGCATGAGTGAATATGTATCTTAGAGATAGCTGAGGAGCCTATCCTGTACAAGTAAGGACACAGATCATTGGTGCTGAAGCATTACTCTGTTCTCAGGATTTTTTAATAATAGTGCTCTCAAGTGAAACTTTTAATGAATTATTAATTTTGGAAACGAGTGTATTCTGACCTCTGCCTTCCTATCTCCTTCAGTATTGCCCTTAGACATCTGACTGCAGTCTGGTGGCTGTTTGCTAGTAATGACTTTTCTTGCTCCACGTTGTTTTACTTCTCAGTGTTGTCAAGTCTGGATAAAAAACCTTTAAGATGCTTATATGCCACTTCAGATTGCTCTCCTGGACTTAGAAGCCTTGCTCCCATTGGTTACTTGCATACTTCGGTTTTACTAGGATTAGATCAATACTGGCTAGGAATAGTGATTATTATTTTTGTAAAAATCTTTTTCTGTGTACTGTAAGGTTCACACTATTTCCCATCTAACTTCAAATTGTTTTTTAAAATACTTTCTTCCATCTTGACAGCTTATTAGTATTTTGTGGTGTTTGTTTTGTAAACTAAAGAAAATGTTTCTTATTGTATTTCTCTGCCTTGCAAGCCATGTTTGTTTCAAATGTACACCGTGTTACAGTCATCTTTTTATATCTGAGACTTGGTCTAATTTAACTAGAATAGGACTGCATGAGTTAAATAGTTGTAGAAATTAAATCATGCCATTTCTATGCAATGAGATAAGGAATAATTAACCCAAACCTGCAATAAAAAAAAAAAAAATTACCAGTAATAATCTTCTTCAGAATAACATTTGCCAGGCCTAAATGCCTTGATGGACAGGTAAACATGCAAGGGAACAGGGAACTGTGGGAAACTGGGCTTTCAAAATCAATTCTGAGTAAACAACAAAGCCTTCAGGAAGGCAAATAGGTCAGACTTACACTACCAAACTGACTTCACTTGGTACCTATAACAAGATGGGTTTTGGTCTATACCCTAGGAAATAAATAATTAATGAATTAATCCACTGCACCAAGTAGTCCCCTAATATGATGTGCTTCTGATGCTTTCCTGGGTATACATATTGACTGGTGCTAGTCATTATCGTTAATTGGATGGTGGCTCCCTTCTGCTCTTGTCTAATTCTAGTGTTACTAATTTAGGTAACGCAGTACTTCCAACCAAAAGAGTTAAATAATGATCCTCTAAGATTAATTTAATCATCAATTAAGCTTGGAAAGCTCAAACACCGTTCCAGCTGTTACACACAGGTACTTAGGGCTATGTAGCTATGATGTGGCTTTGCTTAGCTGTGTGAATGAGACCGGTTCCTGGGCCACCTTATTGAGGCTCCAGAAACATTCACCTGGCAGAGGATTATAAACTCACTCTGTTTAAGGTCTATGACTGGACAGGTTTATGGAATGGATTGTTCACCAGTAGATAGAAACGAATGGTGAGGTAAATACGTCCTCCTTCTGAAGGCCTTGTTTTCTATCAAATTGGAGACATCTACTTTTTTTTTCCCAAACTCTCAGAAAGACAAGTGGTGCGTCTCCAAGTGATGCATCTCCAACGTGACATTTTTACATTTAGATGTAAAAGGTCATTTATCTCTTTTCTCTCAGTAAGTGAAAATATATTCACATGTCAAATCTTTCATGTCAGGGAGAATCCAGATTGTGGACTAAAAAGCTTTTCATGTCATGTTTCTAATTAGATCTGTGAATCATTCTCATGAATTATATATCAAGCTTCATATTAACATCTAATCTAGCAAAATCATCAATTTACAGTAAACCTTGGCTGCAGCAACTTTAGTCAAGAAAGTCAGAGGATGCAACATTTTCCCAACAGCTGTTAAAACTTCTGTAGTGTCTCTGGGCACTAAACTTGCAAAGCAAGTGGTAAGATTCATATTGCAGTATTTGGAGGTGAATGAACTTGATTAAAATCATAACAGTGTATTTCTGAAAAGAACTTTGCAGTCAAGGCCAAAAAAATTCCTCATCTTAGGTACAAATTATTTTCCTTCATGATCTAAGGAGGAGACTTTTTCCAGGTTCAGACCAAAGGGCTATGTATGGTCACAATAGGTGGCTTTTTTGGACAGAAGCCGATTTGTTTTATATAAGCAAGTGCTGCAACAAAAAGGTGGCAACTAATAAATTATCACAAAGACTTTTTTAAACCTGAAATGAAATCACTTGTCACTTGGCCTGAGTCTTGCAGAATATTTTGAAGAATTGTCCCAGCTTTCATATTAGTATGCTGAGTGGTTCTTTTGTGGATATAGCTGGTGGTTTTTGTTTGTGATCATGGTGACAGTTATTGTCAGACAGCTTCACTCCATCATGTGGTGTTCATCACCAATTAGTCATTTGACAGGTATAATTTCTCAGTGCTGTGGATCACTATTGTAACTGTAAATGGTCTTTGAAAGTGTCTTTAAAGGGCTGTTTTTTTTCCCCACAGTTGTCTGTTTTCCATCACCTAGTTCATGATCCGTTGCTGGCACTGGTACATGCTTCCTTCCTAGTTTGTATTATAGACAGGATGATATATTCCTGCCACTCCTTTTTCTGTCTTTCACTGCTGCCTCGATTCCTTCTCTAGAGAACTGGCCTTAGAGGAGGCTTCACTTGATGACTACTGTGTGTTTCAGTGTCAGAGCAGGGAGAGAAAAACACTCTATGCCTGATATTTTGGTCTTTGAAAATGCTGTTCCATTGCCACATCTGTTGAATTTTGTGCAGCAAAAGAGCCTTTGAAAAGAATACAGCTTAGATGTAGCTTCTGTCAGACCACATCAGAATAATCAGCTTTGAAAAAGACAGGTACCATGTGCTTGACTCCTCATGCATATGTATTCTTTCTCCTGCATACATGTTACTTCTGAGACTGTGATCCAATCTACTATAAAATACCTCACTGGAGATCTGTTACAGTCAGAATGTTTGTGACATATCCATAAAATGTGAGGATTTGGAACTTTGAAGTGTATAGGTCGTGGCTGTTCAACTTACCCCATCTGATAATGTAGCTTGATTCTGATTGTGCCTGTACAACTGCTGCTAGTGAGGATCTGGTATGGGAATGTGAGATGGTAATCTAAGTTTGCTCTTCTGTTTTGGGTGGAGCAAAACTGGCTTCCAGGTAGGATCTGACAGCACATATCAAATGTGTAGCCAGCGTACATTGAGACAAAAAGCTTTAAAGTCAATGACTTGGGAATGGACTGTCACTAAAAGTTAATGGAAGGTAGCGGACAATATTTCCAAGGTGAAGTAGAGAAATAAGTTGATATGCATCTCAAAGAGCAAAATAATATTCTTGTGGGGAAATAGTAAATGTGGTGTCAGTGTCATGGATTTTTGCATATCAGCGTGTGTATGGCACATAGCGAAACAGTAGGCAAGCCTAACTGTGCTAGAACATGATTGCAAGCTATAGCAACTTTTAATCAACGTTTAAGCGTGTTTTATTTCTTGCTTACCTTAAACTTTATGAACTATCTCGTGGATCTCATGACGTGCTGAAATGGGAAGGTGACAACTCTGTAGCATTCTGAAAGATCTCCTTAAAACGATGTTTTTGTTGGTTATGCAAGGTTAATAAAAGAATAAAGAATTGAGTAAATATCATGGGCTATTCATACAGTATCAGAGCTTCAGCTATGAAAGAGGAAGGATGAGGCACTTCTAAATAACTAATGTGTGCTTGTCGTAAATATCAAAAATTAGAATATACTGGTTGTGTATGGCTACACTAGCCTTTCTGGGTTTGTTTCACCTCCATCATATTGAACTTCTCCTTGTTCTGTCAACATTATTTAAAAACCTGGGTTAGTGACGTTTTTTTTTTTAAGCTAAGAATCTGAATGATTCATACACCTGACAACAACATGCATTTACCTCAGCATCCCTAGAAAGTTGAAATAAACTTAAAATAGTTGCCATTGCTCTGAAGGATTGAATGTGGAGAACAAAAAGGTGATTAAAAAGGGTTTTTTTGAATGGGGGGGAAAGCATCACAGTTTTACTGCTTGTGTGCACACGTGTACAGACTTGATACAACCTGAAAATTTTCCTATAGTAGGTTCAGGGTTTAAGACCTTAGACAGTGTGTTTCGAGCTAATTAGCAAGCTGAAAGATTTAGACTGTTCTTGCAATTAAAGGCTTTCACATAGATTTATGCTCCATTCAACTTGCAGAGCTTGCTGCCGTAGTTCTTCAGCAGGTATAATTTTCTCTAGTGGAAGTTTTGCATCAGTAGGGGCTGTTCATTCAAACGTTTTTTATATACTAATAATGGAAACATTCACATTGTTAGCTTGTTGTGCTCTTAAATAAATGGGTGAATCAAGTTCATGGAGCTTAGGAAGACAAATCACACTTTCAAGGTTGCCAGCAATCCTGCATAAACAGCTGGTGATTTAGTTGATCAATAGCAAAGAAAAAAAAAGTATATTTGTGCTTAACTCCTAGAAAAGGAGCACTATACGCTGTCACACACACTATTTAAAGCCTGGGGACAGTTGATTTTTCTATTTCAATTACATCTTAAACTGCATAACATGTTACAAAGTACAGATAAATTAGCGAATATATTAGATTAACATGGTACTAAACATGAGGGCAAACTTCAGTTTATTTTGACACAATGATGACAAATAAGTACTTTCCTTGGAAGGCTGAAATAAAGTTGCTTTTAATATACAAGTTGAACTCCATCTCATGCTATCTTGTCAATTCAGTTCTGATATATTTTGCCTACTTCTTGCTAATTTCTGCATGGTTTTGTAGGCTGAGTTGATGATTTACCTTTTTTTTTTTTTTTACTTAGCAATTCATTTTCTTTGCACCTTTGGTTTATATGTGATGGACTTTAGTGGTATTTTTTTTCTTTTTTTGGTGTGTTTTTAATCTTTTTTTTTTTTTTTTTCTGGAAGCTATTTTAGTCTATTCACTTTGAGTGGTTGATTTAAGGAAATCAAGAGATTAGGATAGTGGACAGCAGAGATGAATTGAAGTAGTTAATCTTTGTCAGAAAAATCCTCTCACAGCTGTCCCTGTTGCAAGAAAGGGGAGAAACTGCAGAAATCTAAACTTGAGACATAGAATAATTAAGAAGCAGCAAAGTGAGCAAGTGTCTTGAGCAAAGCTGCAAAAGTTGGGCATGTTTTGGGGTGAAGTAGGTGCATGGAAGGACCTAATTCTGTATGGATCTTAGAAGACTGTCGATTTACTCTGAATCTATTAAGACTGATAACAGATCTTAAATAAGAGAGAAATTTTAGAGAGTTATTTTCCAAGGAGTAGATCTTCAGACTTTTTTTTTGAATTCATAAGGATGAGTGAAGGATATATTTTTCTCAAAAGAAATAAGAGAAGTAAGTTTTAGGAGTAAAAATGTATAGAGAAGAGTAAAATCTGTGTTGTAGCGCAAATGCTGCTTTTTTGCTAAGCTGGATAAAAGATCAACTTTGGAGTTATTAAAAATGTGATTAAATACAAGTGAACTGCTGGGGGGGGCAGAAATGTTGCTATTAATATTTGTAAGGAGGAAAGAGAATGCCAATTATGATAGAGATTGACATCAGTGTTAGTAGCTACTAGGTAATGTATTTCAAAGAAGTATTGAGCTGGCTCGGATCAAAGTCACTTGTACATGTGGAGTATCCAGCTAAAAAGCTATGGGAGGATATGGGTCTGATACAGTCTGAAAGTCTCAGAAGCTATTTGTTATCTGAAAGCAGCAGAATAGCCAGCATCGATCACACTTCAGCAGAAGTGGAGGGAATCAAGGTCATAGCAAGGTGTGTTCGCTTGATCTGCTGAAAACCTGAGAGTGAAAGAAATGAATGGTAACATGAAAGCAAAGAGACTCTCGATAACTTACACCGGAAGGCAGAAGGCCCGCAAGCTTCTAAGGATAGGAAAATTTTCATCACCTTAATCATTTTGAGATTTCAGAGGAATTAGATGTGCTTTCCTGGCCCCGTGCAGACATTGTGTTTCCTGGCTTGCCTCTTCTCAGAAGGCACTCTTTCAGTCTGCTCTGAGCTTTCCACTGTGTTGAAGCAGCCTCCAACTGGTCTCCGAGTCTTGCAGAAGTACATAATTTTGGAGGGATGGGGAGGAGGAAAAAGGGCACAGGTGAAGATGATTCAGGCACATCTGCAGAGTGGGTAGGAACAGTGATTCCCCTCGTCTGTCTGATGGCCACGTTGGGAGAGGAAAGCAAGCAGGTGATGGTAGTCACATGCTGGAACAGCCTTGTCCAGCCCATATTTAGCATTACAGTTGCAGATGTGAGCACACAGACTCCCTATGATCGGATTGAATGACAAAGATTCAGCTGAATTTAGTGCCTAAAAGGAGATTGATTTTTTTATTTTTTTTCCCCCCACTTCCTGGATGAAGATGATGTGGGGCGTGTTCAGCTGTGACAGATGCTGCTGCCAGCCTGTCATTGTTGTCAGCTTCATTCAAAGGAAGGGTCTTCACCTTCTTGAGTGGTACACTTGCCCAAGGTAGCTGTAATTATGAAATTCAAGGAATAAATTAAAAATACTTAATCGTGTTTCTTAAATACAGCTGATCTATTTGGCCAAGTTGTGAATATTAGACACTTGAAATTTCTTTATTTTTAGTAAAATGCTGGACATCCCAGAATTTATATGATACGATGTGCGTTGTAAAGCTCTTTATTTCGGAGGCTTTGTGTAACACACTGCTCTGTGAACAGCGTCTTAGCTACAAAGCCCCAACCAGCACACTTTCTTCTGCTGCTGTTGCCCTGGTTTACTATGTGAGACTTGCAAGTCTGCAACATATGGCATGGCTATATGTCCTATAAAGGAGGAAATAACTGTGCATGACTTAGCTGGATGGTGAAAGCTGAAAAAAGAGAGTCCCAAGAGTTACTCTTCCAAAACTAAAAGCCAAGGTGTTTGATGTGATGTCAAGGGCTGTTGAAATATGTAATTCATTCCATCTGCTGCCTTTAGCGCATGAGAACAAGGCATTGATGCCAGCTGCATATGCCTAAAACTGAGACAGGAAAAACCTTGGCAATCATTCTGTTTACTCTGCTACTTGTAGAGTGCAAGTGAGCCGCAATTTCTGTTTTATTTTTAGCCCATGTGTCCTGGTTTGCCTGACAGGCCAAGCTTAGAGGGATGTATGCTGCATGCACTCGAGCTTAGGAGGCTTTCCCTATATTGGCAATATCGGAGTTCCATAAATTCATGCCATTCACAAACTTTCTATTGCCATCTGTCTCGGAATTAGGTAGCTCTAACTCTCTTGTTCTAGGCTCAGTATTACAAAATTCTTATTCCTTTCATTTCCTTGTCTGGTTCAACCAAGCTCAGCTGTTGGTTATTCAGAAGCTGTAGTAACCTAAACAAATATTTACTAAGTAATTGCTTTTTAAAAATAAACAGTGCATTCCTAAATAAAATAAAAGGTTTGCAAGCATAGCTGTCTAATCAACAAGCTATAGAAGATATTTTTTTTAAATCTCAGCATTTCTAGTCAAGAATTAATAGCTGCTTTCTCAGTCTTTCTTGTCCTTTAGGAACTGTCCTTTCCTCTCCTCTCTTCTTCCACAATTTCTAAAACACCCCATTAGAGCTTCAGTATTTGTACTACTTGTGGAGAACAAATTCAATATATGAAATAGTTATCATTGAATCATTCTCCAGCCTTTAGGGAGGCTTACTCCCTAAAGTGCTTTAGTGCTTTACTGTGTGTTACAGTGGTCTGAGAACAGTCAAATGGAAGTGGAATATACAATTTTCCTTGTGTATATTGTATTCGTCTAAGTAGTATCCCTTGCCTGAACATTTTTAGGTGTGAAATTTTCAAGTTGCTGTCTTTAATAGAAGGATGGAAAAAATTGAATATCAACAAAATCTTCATTCTTTTCATTTATCAACCAAATATTAAGGGAGCAGGAAATTAATCCTATAATAAATTATATTCGGCTCTCTTCCCCTTGCCTGTTATTTATGAAACAGTAATGCCTGGAAGCTGTGCTTTCTATAACCTGTAGCTAAATGGATTTGTGCATACAATGAAAGACCATGTGGTGAGAGAACACAACAGAATTGTGAAAAACATAACAGGATTTAAAAAAAAAAAATGCTGGAATGCTCATGGGCTAGGAGATGTTTTAGTGTAATGGAGAACACAGTAACACAGCTGTTGGGTCTAAACCCCTTATTTTCTTAATCATTTTTTTCTGTGGTTGTACTCTACAGAGGAGAAATGAGAATTATAATGCCAAACAACATTTGTGGATCTGTGTCTCTGTATGCAAATATGCAAGTAGTGTCAAATCAGTGTGCCATTTACAGGAATCAAGTTTACCCTTAAACTGCAAGAATTGAAGCCAAATCTACGATGTTACATGGATCTGAGTTGGGGAAGAAGAGTTTAGTAGCGCTTCATGGGTAATCGGGGATTTTTAAATCTGAAACCTTCAAAGATGTTTTGGATTTTGTTGTTAAAGGCGTGGCCTCTAATTTCATGTGCTTTGTCCTTCCAGTGTTGCTTATTAGCGACTGACAAATACGTATCTGTATGTTATGTATTGCTGATATAATAATGAAGCCAAAAGTGCATGTAAGATCTTAAAAATCTTCCACTGTATCTTTTGCATGCTATAAACAGTTTATGGAGATCCTTTCAACTGTAAACTCTGATATGGTACTTGCATAGTAAGTGTAATGGGTTTCGGCTCCTTAAGTGGTTTCTTACTTGGAACCAACGAAGGCTACTGCCCATCTAACTGTAGAGCTGATAGGCAGCCATCTCTGCCACTCTGGCACTGTAGCAGACTCTATTTGGCGATAAGTGGAGGTGAATTTGACTAATGACAAATTTGTGGGACATTGAATCACAGCAGGTGAACTTATCCTAAGATGGAACTTAACCAGGAAGCAAAAGTTAACGTTCCCCTTTTTCACAAATGTGCTGCAGGATCTTTAATAATCAGCACATCTGCTGAATCACAGTCCTCATGCAGTGATTCAAAAGGCACATTTTCAAATTTCTTTTGCAATTAAATGTTCTATAATATATGCAAATGTGACAGTTGAAATCTGTTACTCTTCAGTCAAAGATTTCAGGTTTTAGTTATCCTTAGGCACAGAGTAGAAAAGCCCCTTACCAATATGTAAATTTCAAATTATTTGATCACTATAATTTTGAAAATATATAGAAAGATTATTTCATAGAATAAGAAATTTAAAGTTATAGGTGGATGCTTTAAAGATACTACTCTAATTCACTTGGCAGTTTGGACCCATTTATATGGGAAAGAACACCTTTCCTGTCCACCTACATTAATTGATGTATTACTTTATTTGACATACATTTGTTTTCATTAGTATAACTTGTATATTGTTGACATTGTTACAGTATGAAATGAATTTCACAAAGGATCTACTAGAGCTAAAAGCCAACAAAACAACAACAATGAAAAAAAACCAAAACAAACCCAAAGAGCAACTCTTTGCCCTTATTACCTTTGGCCTTTATACACTTAAGCTGATCTAACACGAAATACTGTCTAATAAAAGTTTGGGGATTATAAAGACTATTTTTTAATTTATTGTTTCCTACAAACAATTAGGTTTGGTTGAGTATCTTGTTGCAGAAAAAAAGTCTTGTAGTGAAAAGACTACCTTTGAAAAGAGGCACTCTTTATGGCTGAATTGGTTAATTCATGTGAAACTGCTTAGAAATTGTAATATTTTTAAAGTGTGGGGAAAGGATGCTCTTAGTATTTTCAGCTAACACCCGGCTTACAGGAAAATCAAGAATGCTGCTACTTGACTTCATTTCCTTAAAAACATTGAATGAATATCAGAAAACTTACTGCATGGACAATACATGATTTACCCGTGCAGGCTGCTGTTTCTCCAAAACCGAAAAAAACCCAAGCAAATAAAACCAGCACAAAACCTGAAAACAACAAAATAAACCAGCCCACATAACCTCATTTAATTGCTAAGGGAGCAGAAGAGTAAATCTGTCTTTTAGAGGAATCGGAAAATTCAGACTTGTCCTTAATGGTGTGTATAGTATGGAGATACCAAAACTGGCTTCGAAGAAAACTGGCAGTGAGAATCTTTCATTGGCTACTTGCCTTCTCTGGGAGGGGGTGAGATACAGGGAGGCATTTACACCCAGAGAAGTTCTACTCCAAAGGTAAGATTACCAAGGGCTGCCCATGGTGTGTGACAGGAAAATTAAAGGGGAGGATCTGTCATTCTCTGTCACAGGCAAATGTGGTAGGTATCCATATATGTTCTTAGTCTTAAGTGTTGATTCTGTGCCACAAGTTGCTATCTGTGACCAGGTGACACAATACAAATCACCATAAAACTGTCCTACCCATTTAGTGACCATTAGCTAAATGTAAGCAAATTGTGCAAATAACATCTACTTTAGAGATTTTTGAGGTTGATGTGTTGTTTTTGTTTGTGGTTTTGTGTTTTGTTTTGTTTTCTTTTCCTCATGGGAGTATATGCATTCTTTTAAAATAATAAATCAATATACCAGGTGTGGATTTTTCTATTTACTGTTTGGTGCAATGCTTACCAGATTATTCTCAGATCTTTGAAAAAATCTACACAAAATCCAACCTTTTCCAATATTTATCTAGCCTTACTCTTACTAGAACTATATTTTATGAAACATTAGACTACAAATATAAATCCCAGATGTAATCTCTGAATCTATAAGTTCCTCATTGTGAAGAAAATACATTTTTTTTCTATAAAAATGATGGATTGGTGGAACATAATGGCTTGCTGTTGCTGTTATAGTTAAATTTTCTTGAAAATTGACTTTCATACTCTTTACAGTAGATACAGCCTGCTTAAGGCTAGACAAGTAAGAGAAGCATCTACAAGACATCTGCAGCTGAAATAGGGCTGCTATAAAGAGTTCTGATGGTACATAGCTTTTCTTTTTACTTTTATTCTTTTTACTCTGAAATGGAGTGGAAAATGCTGAACGCTCTTTCTTCTTAGAGTACTACACATAGACATGACTTACATATACTTGAGCATTAACATTCTTTATAGTTAACTTCACATATACGAGTAAAAAGTAACCAAGGTGCAGATAACCATTTTGTTTTCCTCCTACAATGAAGATTTAAAAATAGTATTGAACATAAGTATCTGCAGTGACATGTGATGAAATGCATTCATTTTGAACAAGACATTGAAAAGACTGATTGAGTTTACAAGAATGACAATTGTGACAAGTGGAAATTGCAGAGACATTGCTTCCATCCTTTTCACAGGTAATTTAGACTTGTTTTCCTTTGTTAGGAAATTAGGTGGTTACGCAGCTGAACCGTTCCTGGCTCTTCCGAAAGAATTATTTGTTAATGGCCAAAGAGGGATTTCACTGCTAGGCAAATGAGGAGGAAGTAACATTCTGTGACAGCTCCCAAGATACCAGTTTTCATACTCAGCATGCATATTGGTAAAAGCTGAAGTTACTGCCACACCTCTTGAACAGTCAGAGGAAGGAGTTTAGGTTATTCATGTATTATGTGATGATTTAAATAGTCTTTGTCACAGTCTGTGATTCTCATGCTGCCTTGTACCGGTGCTTTTCAGAGTAGTTCATTAGTAACTCTACACCTACTGCAGCTTCATCACCTTCTGTCAATGTAATTCATATAAAAAAATACTGGTGAAACTCAAGTGGTCTTGATGCCTCTTCTAGGGGAAAGTCTGATCTGAAGAGGTCATAGTAGAGTTAGTGGACACTGAACTGATCATTACCTTTTTGAAGTGTCTTAAGGTGATGATAATTAGTGTATGCTCTTGGAGCACTCTGCTGGTATGGATTTTGGCTTCAAATGGTGTGAAGTGTTATTTTGTTGAGTGTTACATGTCAGAGAGCAAAGTGAGGTGTGCATAGTGATGAGGAAAGGTGACATTCAAGCTTAAGCCTCCTATGGATGTGAAACTGTCTTTCAGAACCTGAAAGCTGTGATTTATTTTGTGTAAGGATTTTGCAGGCTGACGGATCATGTATCATAAGGGACATCTCCATGTTGTATTCTGACTTTAAAGCAACCTCTTTACTAGTAGAGGTGGAAGCTTCATTTCTATGAACTATGCAATACAGTACAGGGATGTGCTGCCTTGCAGTAACTTCTGAGATCTGTTACTGTATATAGCTTAGAGGGTGACTGTTAAAATGAACTTCAGATTTCAGACACATTTCACCCCAAACTGCAAGATCTAGTTAGCTCTAAACAGCAGGTTAAGGCTTCAATCAGAACTCCTGTTTACTTAAGGAGGACTCAAATATCTCTGAAAAGTTCTAAATAATGACCTTATTCTTTGGTCATGTAGTTTATTATCTCCTTTGTATATGAAAGGAACTGTTCAGTATGATAGATCTATATAAAGCTGGGGAGGAGGACAGAAAACTCACTCTTGGATCTCTTTTTGTTTACACCAGTACATTTGGGGAATCAAAGTAGTTAACTGCTGTTAGGAGTACTGAAATGTAATGAAAAAGATTTAGCTTTTCTCTCTAATTCCTGTAAGACTACAAATCTATAGTGATAGTGTGGATTTAATGTACAATGACGTGCTATTTGGCCATATTTTTTGTCTCTGAATAGCTTGTGTAGTTTATGTAGTACCTCCTGCAAAGTATGTTGCACTTCAAGATTCTGTGAATGCTATTCTAATTGTACTCTCTCAGAAATGTATATAAGAAACTTACTGATTATTTTGTGTGTTTGTTTTAAGCCAAACTGGAGTGAGCAACATGATTTTCTGACCAGAGTATTTCCTTTAAGCCCTAATTGATTGATCTTCAGAAAAAGCAAGCTGGCTGCCCAGGACAGCTGTAGTCTTGGCCATTGGTATTAGGATAAAGTGAATTAAGAGAGAAGGCAGTATGGGCTAATGACATCTGTGGATTTATGGAAAATGACTTCTGAAATAAGCTGGCTTTTTTCTCTGACGCTTTAATTGGGACAAATATTTCTTATTGTGAAAGTGTGTGATATATTTTTATCTTATGCTGCATAACATTCTGGGGAGGAAAAACATTTACTCTTATACTGTATCACTTAAGTACACTTGAAGAGATGAATAGTTGTTATAGTTCAAAACAACTATTGAAAGGATTCTTATTTGAAGAAGGAATAATTGCAGGAAATTTTGATGCAGACTGTGTCTAGTATCATTCAATGTATCTGGCAATGATCTGAAAATAAAGCAAAGAAGGAGATATGGGGTTAACAAGAGTGAATGAATGAATGAATAGCAAGGCATTAATAATTCTGAGCAGCCAGCAAAGCTGTGCAGCTTAGATTGCTGTGATAAGATGGGACCTGGTTCAAATAATTCCTGTTAGTGAAAGGCAGCGTGGGTTTATGGAGGTAGAACCCCACAGCAAAGAACAAACATACTCGATCACTTATGAATGGGAGAAGGCGCTGGGCTTCATAGCTAATCATCACCTTGATTTGAATATTGCTTGAAACTTGCTATTATCCTTGAATATATAATCAGATTTGAGTACTAATATAGAGAGAACTTTCCTTTGTGAGACCGATGAAGTCAATGAAGCCAATGGGAATTTAGTGTCTACTTCAAAGTGAATGATAGAGTTGAGCAAACTGGAGAAAGCAGATTCCTTCTGGAAGTTCTGCATAGAAAAAAATATTCCTAAAGAGTCAGATTTAAGCTGTTACATATCTCTTTATCTAATATAATTATATTAGTGTGCATATAACTTATCTAATATATGAAAAATCACAAGTTACTTTTCCAGTGTAGTCTGACAAGTGAGTGACTCATGATGAAGGATTTTGAAAGAGGAGAGTTTGCTAATGGACAGTGACAGGAAAGAAACTGAAGCATGCTGGTATTTTGACTTTTTCCATACGTGGGAGTAGTCTTTGGAATATATTGTCTGAAGTAATTGGTTACTTTTCTGTTTTTTGTTGACTTCACAAGAAGTATTGGCACCTTGAGGAAGATCATCTTGATAAATATAGCTTAGTGGGTTTAGTGGGAAGAGGTAGTTGAGGAAAAAATGCAGTAATACACAGGAAGTTAGATTACATAATCAAGTCATCTCATCTCAAATGCCCCCAAAATGTGCACCTCTGAGGCCAAATTTAGCTCAGAAAAAAACCAAAACAAACTGACAGAAAATAATGTACATAAAAACATATTTTTATAAATCTCTGCCAGATATTTTCTAATGTATTTCCTTTATTATTAATATCTAAATGTTTGAAGTCGCATTGCTGTTGGCATTTGTGTTTTGGTGGACTGGTGGTGGCAAGTTTAAAAGACACCTGGAAATGAAGAGGATTTGGTAAGTCTATGCTATACTTTCGCCGGCATGGAAGGTCCTTTTGGACCATTTGGCCCATGAAAAAACATTAAGGGTTTAGAAAAGGGGATTGTTGTGCTGAGTATTGCCTTATATTTAAAAGGTCATTTTTCTCCTTTCCCATTACAAGCTTGCCCTTTAGATCCTCTTGCAGTTAGACTTAATTACTACACTTAGTGGTGTATCTTTATCTTTTACATATGTTCTCATAATATTAAATTAGTAATTCCATAGACAAGCTATGCAAAGTCAGACGTATGTGCCTTTGGAGTGTTGAAAAAATTAAGTATGCAGAATGAACAATGAAACTATCTGTGTTGGCATCATGCTTGTTTGGTTCTGTACTTTCATCATTTCTGTTCAAGTGGAATATCCTGGAGCAATTTCAGGGCAACTTGTACATGAATATCTATTTCCTTCAGTGTATCACTCTTGCTGCGGTTTAGTACTTGGCTTTGTATTCCTTTCAGATTTTATTGTATAATCGTAGTTCTTCCTTCCCCCTCTGCAGTCTTTCACAAATAACTGAAGCAAACGTGATAGGGTTTTGGCGGCCCATCTGTTATGTGCGGTATCACATCCCCAACAAAGACAGAGTGGTCTCATGATAAACAAGTAGACAGATTAAGGACTTTATGTTCCTAAACCTTGTTAAAAACAGCTTTTTCCCTTCTTTCCATTCCAACCATGTTGGCTGAATAACATAATCACTCAGCATTTCACTGCTAGTGATGATTATGTCAGAAGTTCGGAATAAATAGGTGATGATAAAAAAACATCGTCATGATATTAGATACTCATAGTTCAAGTCTTAGTGGTTTAGTGACTTTTCTGGATAAAGTGAATGATGTTTGAAGAGAAGCAGAGAAGTTTCTGTGGTAAACAACTGTTCTGCACCCAGCTTCATGGTTTTAGAAACTTCATCAGCTCTATGCAAGAGTGGGTGTACTGTCTAATTGCTACCAGAAAAAAATATTATCAATGCAAATAATAGTTCAGGGGGTTGTATATTTCAGTCTTTTATTATTATTAAATATGGCTATAGCCCACCACTCTAAATGAACACTATTTAATCTCTACTAAGTGGTAAGACAATAAAAAGTTTGCGTTTGTCAAAAAGAAAAGTTTGTGTGCTTTGTAGTTGCTGTGCCAGGCTTCCAGGTTCCTCTTGAGAAGCTGAGTTTACTTCATTAACCTTGTATTTTTCTCGGAGTCATTACATTTCACACAAGACAGTTAACCCAAAGCCTGATGAGATGATTGCTCACAGCAGGGAAATCTTATGTGGCATTTCCACACAACTTGTAGCCAATCTGGCAATTCGGCTTTGATGCACGTGTTCCCCTGCTGACTCTGGGAGGCAGGCACACAGCAGATTATGCAGCTGAGCTATGGGCTGCTTTATCACACTACAGAGGTTGAAGATAGATTTTAAATTTAAAGTCATCTTTGTATTCTTCAACTCCAGTTTCTGTTTGTGCTTGCAGAAGAACTTTATTTTACCATCTGTAGAGAATCATGACATTCTTCATAAGTCCCTACCAGAGCCCAAGGGTGACAAATGGGAAAATCCCCACAGATTTTCACTCCAGGTCTTCCAGCTCCCAGTTCTGATTATGTTGCCTCTTCTGATACACATTTTATGTATCAAGAAAAGGGAAGTGGATGCCTGGAACTGGGGAAAATTGTTGAATGGGTTCTGTGTTATGTAAAACATGTATTTTGATATTAAACCACAATTTTTTCAGACAGCTACAGATGAGCAAATCTTAAACTTTCATTAGTTATGTAAAGATCTCTTAGTATTTACTATATCCTCGGTAAAAAGGGTAGGCCATACTTAGGAATGTTACTGTAATTTAGATATTGGAGGAGAAAGCATTCTAATGTGGCCTGCTGAGTGTTTTATTCACTTTCGTTTTACATTCATGTTCGTGACAATGCAGCATTTGTTTTCCCTCCTTGTAAAATGAGTTCTATTCCTGAAGTCTGTTCTGTTATTCTTAGTACACACTGTTCTCTCTTTACTTGTCGTGAATATTTCTGAAAGACATTTGGACCATGCTCATCAAGGAGGCATATGTGCTGTTTCATACTTGGCGTACGTGTGAAAATTGGTCTCCTCATTTCTTCAATAGATGTGCAACTCTGCCTGCCACACATCCCCTTTGGTAGTAACATCAGTTGTAGGTGAACTATTCTGTTGGTTTGAATAAGTTTCTAAACACAGTATGAGCCCTTGTTTTGCAGCTCCTGGTTCTCTTTTTTTTATAAGCCCTTGGTGCTTGGTCACCTTATAGCTGCATTTCTGTCTCTTTGTGTGTCCGTGAGTGCAAAACAATTCTTAAACTGGTCTGTCCAGCCCCCCAAAACAGCATGATACATTTTAACTGTAGAGCAGTTTAATGTAGAATTTTAAATGTAGAGCAGATATTTTATAGGGTTGAAGCTTCTCTTGGCCTCTCTAAAATCTTCATAGAGGTTTCTTCTTACTTTGCTGAATACTGCTGTTCTGCAATGGTTTAATACATTGACCTGGGACGTGAACACTCCCAGGCTAGGGTAAGTTTGTCACTGAAGCAACATCTTTTTTACAGGTACTTAGCATTGCTAAGTAACTTACAAGTTAGAGTTCAAGTCACTTAACCACAATAGAAAACGGGTGCTAGAAGACCTGCTGCATTTCTTTCAAATGCGTTTGTAGACCTGATGTGTGTTGCCTTAAACACTTTTTTTTTTCCTTCCCTCTTAAAACAATGTTATGTCTAAGCTGTGCCCTGGACTTGGCAATCTAATATGGTTTTCTCATTTCTTAGGGAATAGGTCAAACCAATACCTGCAGAGAAGTCTCTAGATTTGTCACAAAGTATTCAGCAATCAGCTTTATTTTCCGGTTGATTTCTTGTATTGATTGTTTTATTTTAGTATAACACGATGAATGTATGATTTTGCGCTCCTTTTCGGGGTACTCTTTTATTTTTAGAAGCTCCTTTTATTTTCTTCTGGATCTAGTGACTAACAATATCATTAAAACTTCTGAACACTTGCAAAATTATGCCCGGAGTTATACTAAGGGAGCAGCAGAAGGATTTCTCTTTTGTGTTATTCAATAATAATTCAAAGGACTTTGAAGGAAAAGCTTTGATAGTACCAAACAGAGAATCATGTACTTATTGACATAAAATTTGTAAATTTGCTTTAGATTTTTATATATCCCAATCTGTGAAAGTTACATGTTTTTCCCTTTTAATATTGAATCTGACCAATTCTTACATTTTCTAGCATAGTTAGTTTTTACAGAATTTTTTCTATAATGGAGACTTGGAGAATGTTTCTTCAGTCAAAGTTAATTAGAATATGACTAAAGCTGTTATTGTATGAAGTGTGCCTATCGTAATCTCTAGGCACATGTACATAAATTAATACATAAAAATGGCCTCATTGTCAAATAAAGAGAACTTACCAACCTTCTCTTTGCTTCTTCAGCCAGCCCCTCAGGCAAAAGCCTGAATAAGTAGATAAGCCCTGCAGCATGCCCTGAAGGCTTGTAAACGTGGACTCTGCCAGACTGCTGGGGTTAGGGAATTTGAGAGAGCCTTGCCATTGGGCAATAAAACATATGCATTTCACACTGTTGGTGAGAGCGGATCAGCTGACCTCAACTTTGGGAATAGGACAGACTGATTTAATGTTTTGAGGATTTGTAACTCCAAGCAGCACCTTGAAAGTTGATGACTTACACTGTTACAATGTGACGCTGCTGTAGGATTTATTTATTTATCTACTAGAGGCATGGCTGTCAGAGTACATGGTATTTGTCAAACTTTTTCCACTTGGAATAGCAATTTAGTATCTTGGGAGTGAGTCATGAGGCCTAAATACAGGGAGGTCATGACTACTTATTTTGCGAAATTTACATATTTTTAAAATTCAGGCCTTTATGTAGCATTTTTGATTCTGTGTTAGTGTAAAAAGGCAGGAGAGCAACCCCTTATGGTTATTTCCCCAGGTAGGATAGAGTATACTGCTAAAGTAACAAAAGAAAAAGAGCTCTTTATTCATATTGCTTTTTAAATTATTGACATACAAATTTGTTCTCTATTTTGGCTTGATAGAATTTTGAGGGGAAAAAAAATTAAAAAATATAGAGCTAAACGCTTGGAAATAATCATAATAGAAAAATAGCTTTTTTTTGTGCTTTCTAGAAGCTATCTATATTCTAGATTTTCAGTTTTAATTAGGTTTTCTTTGATATGGTTGATTAAACATATAGCAGAATAGAAGGAAGGAATCTTGCTCCACTGATTAAAAGCTCAAGTAAATTTTTTATTTGAATAAGAATTAGTATGGCAGTATTATTTTCTTTTTTAGCATTAGTTCCATGAAAATTTACTAATCACTCATTAGTATAAATGTGCTTTTAATGAACTGAGGGGACAACACTGAAGTGAAGCGGAGAGAAAGGAAGAAAACTCAGTGAAAACCAGTCCTTGATTATTTGGAACATGACCTGCTGAACATGACTTTAATGTGGTAAGCAGCCTCTTGTGCTTTTGAGGCTAATGGGAAGTCGTCTGTTGATTGCCAGGGAAAGCTTATCAAGTGAACATAATTCCATTAATTTATTCCAGTTACTCTACAGGTTAATGCAATTTAGTATCCTTCAAATATACTTAATACCATGCAATCTGATGATGGAAAAAATAAGAATAAATAGAATAATAGCAAGATATTAATAAAGAAAACTTAAATCAGAAAGTAGTTTGCATTCACCTAGCCAGTGATAGGAGTCTTACTGATTTCACTTTTCTGGGAGTAAGTTCTATGTGGAGGGAGGTTGTGCTGTTTTAGCTATTTTTATGTGTAGTATCTTACAAGAAATGGGACTTCATTTGGTTAATCAGGGCCAAATATCATAGAATCATAGAATTGTTTTAGTTGGAAGAGACCTTAAGATCAAGTTCAACTGTTAACCCAGCACTGCCAGGTCACCACTAAACCATGTCCCTGCGTGACATCTACACGTCTTTTGAATACCTACAGGGATGGTGATTTAACCGCTTCCCTGGGCAGCCTGTTCTGGTGCTTGATGACCCTTTCTGTGAATAAATTTTTCTTAATGTCCAACATAAACCTCCCCTGATGCAACTCGAGGATGTTTCCTCTTGTCCTATCTATATATCTATAATATTTGGTATATAAGTATAAAAATTGGAGACCTTAAAAGGTTTCTTAGTGTGCTCATCATAGTGGAGTGTACAGTATTTGGATTAGATGTTTTAAACAAAACAGTAATTTTTTTCCCAGTTCATTATCATTGGGAGAAACCCCAAACTATTTAATAAGCTAAGCTTCCCTTTTGCATGTAATAGGTAGAATAGTGCTTTTTGATAACCAAAACCTGACCACAGTAGGAGAAATACTGATGAGTTTTGAAAGAGCAGAACTTCTACAAGGCATTGACAAAAGGCCATTTCTTCCAAAGCTTTAAGATGAAAACAAGAGGTGAATATCAAAATGTGGGAAACATATCTTGAAGCTCAACCTCATTTTTAAGATTAAGGAATGAGGTATATCATTGATAGTAGAAAGAAATAAGCCTTTAGTGCTTCAAAAGCGAGTGATACTTTTCTCAATTGGTGTAAAAGCTAATGTGAAGTGACATATAGTGCTTACTTAGCACATAGAAATAGCAAGATACTATCTTGGTATTTTTGAGCAAGTTGAAAGCTGGAAAGCAACTTATCCCATTTCCCAAAGAAGTAAATAGTTTGCTATTGGAGTAAATTCTGCATAGGTCAATATCTAACTATCATTCGGAAAGATAACAGGCTTCAGTTGCTTGCTTTAAAACTTGCAGTCTACTTCCAAAAATGATACTAGAAGATTTGTAGTAGGGGGTTGAATACTGTTATAAAACTGAGGCAAAACTGCAGAGGTAGAAGCAGTAAGGCACTCCTTTTTGTTTCTTTTTGTGTGAGCCTTGAAATTGTGAAATACAGATGTGTATTATTGAAGTGCTGGGGTCTGAACCCCAAGTCCTGAGGTGAACTTGACACCTGGATGAATTTCACAACCAGGTAAAAGGGGCTAAGGCTGCCCAGGTGCCTCCTGTTGGAATCAAAGGCAAGACTGGGTTGGCCTCTATGTTTGCCACCAAGAAGATCTTTTAGCTCTGCTACTGGCTGTAACCCAGTAGGCGTTGAGCGGCGGGGACACATGCCATACCAGACCTTGGTGTGAGGGATGGGCCCCCTCGATTGTAAGAGGACCATCCAGGAGGGGAGGCCAGGCCAAGCACACCCTGACATGAAGAGAAACAGCTGCCAATTAGTTGGTGATTAGAGGGTGGAAATAAAAGGCCAATAGAGCCCTGTATTGGGATCTGCTGTTGGGAGCCACTGCTGCTGCTGGGAGCTGTTGCAGGAGGGATTTGTGAGTAGTTTTGTGGAGTCAAGGATAATGGATTGGGTAATGTATCTTTCTGATATTTGTTGGATTAATTTTGTGCCTGGCTATGTTGGGATATGGGGCATGGTTCATATCTCCTTATGTTATTGTGTTTTTGGCCCAGTTTGCCTTTTCTTCTGTTGTGTCACCCGCAGTGAACGGGTTTATTACTTCTTTTGTTCCCCCCGTGATTGGCCATGCTATATTGTTTATGGGGTCCGTGGAAATAGATAATAAAATCTGCATGAGTTTCACTGTATGTTTTCTGTTGATGGCTGTGTCCTTTTTGTTGGGCCATGTAGTTAGCAAAATAGTTATAAAAAGAAAAAAAATCAAACCCATAATGAATTTGAAACTTCGACAAAGAGGAAAAAAAGTGAATCCAATTAATAATCCATGGATGACGGAAAATGTCAATGAACCTAGTGCAGAGATCAAAATTGGACAAGGAGCAAGAAAAATGCCCCAAAATATCTTATAACCCCACTTAACTAAGCAGAAGAGGAAATAATATACCATTATTTATCGTTAACATTATTCTGAATCCTTAGCACATATTCCGACTGGAGATCTAGTTACTCATAGTGTGGAACTCTTTCAGTGGAAAACTCTGACTCAGTCTGGTTTGGGGAAATTTTGGGTCAGTTCTTTTTCTGAATGGCTAAAATGAATAGTTCTATAATGGTTTAGCTAAACATCTGCTTATAAAACAACTAGTTCTGACCGTTATATAAGTAAATCCTCTGTATTGATTGATGACATCTTAATTTTATTAGGCCTCCTGTATTATTGCTGTTCTTCCACATTAGAAAAGACCATGGTTCTCTGGTGTGTGTATTCCATCCTTAACACTGACTTTAGCTTTTGTGTGTATGACACCATAGGCAAGCTCTTGGACATCTTTCTTTAAGGACAATTTTAACCTGGAAAAACAAGATGATTAACTTTAAATCATCTTTTGGAAAATTTGGCCTAAATCTTCTTCCAATTAAGTAATTTATCTTTTTACTTATGAGATGATTTTTACAAAGAAATATTTTCATTGTCTCATTACTTTTTCAGAAAAGTATTTTCTGCAGTTCTATTTTTAAATAGGCAACAGATTGTAGTTGTAAATGTTTTTTCAAAAATATCATGTTTTCCAGGAAAACTTATTTTCCTTCAGTGAAGTACAGCAGTAGAAAAGAGTGTATTATCCTAGTAGTTAAAATAGGGATGGAAGTCCCTGAGAAATGTCAGAAAACATTCTCTATATATAGAGTGTTAACCACTAGATTTACTTTAATTGTTCTGCAAACTTCCTTCACTGAAGTAACTCAGATTAAAAAAAAGCTAACCTAATTATTAATTCTATTTTAATGTATTTATTAAAAGTCATATACACTTGGAAAGCTACCAGCCTTTTTCTTCAAGCACAATTAGTAGGACTAATCTAGACAATTAAAAAAAAAACCTGCAGAAAATATTATGTGTTCATGTGCTTGACACTCTCCTTTTCCGTATGCCATAATATACTTTCTATTCATATTGCACATACACCTAAATTTAGGCGTGTGTTTAAGATGGAAGACAATTTGTATTAGAACATCACGTTTTTCATTTAACTGTGACACATTTAGCAGAAGTATTAAAAATACATATTTATCTTTGGAATTTCAGCCATGAGCCCATGTTTCATATGCTCAACTGGGGCACTTCTCACACAAATGCTAAGAGCTTCTTATCTAGGTGGAAAATTCCCAGATTCCTGGAACAATGCTTCCCTGAAAAATATTTTTCAGTTATTTAAGTCTGCTAACTTTTATAAGGAGAAAATCAATAATATCAGGAATCTGCATGCATTTTTCTTTTTTCTCTGGAAAATAAAAATACATATATGCCTCTTTGGAAACTTTGGAGATTTTTTTTTTTGTATCATGTGACAGTCTCTTGCTGCAAAGAGTCCTACTTGGCTTCTGAGTGAATGGACTGTTGTGAATACTTGTATCGGAGTCAGCTGTATTACTTTTGGATTCAAAAGGTGGCTCTAATCAGGCAACACAAAGATAGTCATGATGTGCAAATTATTTTAAGGGTTGGCCATATGACTTTTTTGTGGAAGATGAAGTTGGGTAGCCCAGATGAGCGAAATACGCTAGAAACACCAAAAAAGTCATATTATGGATTCTTTATCCTGTGTTCCCTATGTGGCTTCCTGGTGATCTCCAGTTCAATTTTGAGGGTTTTCTCTGCGACATCTTGAGCTTTTTTTTCAGTCCTGTTGTTTTTTGTTGGAGCAAATGAAACTTATCTGAGGTCAATTAGTTTTGTTGTTTTTCAAGTGTTTCTTAGATTCTCTGCTGAAAGACTCTGCAGTGTGTTTCATTGAAACACAAGTTATGCATGCAAACATGATATATAGTTGTATTTATGATATTTTTTTATTCATAAATCGTGAGACTATAGTGCCAGGGGAATTTTTAATTTGCTAAATACTTCCACTTCAAAACATGGATTTTTTAAATGGCTTTAGAAGCTTGGAACTGATTCCATACTGCACTTCTTACCTTCCAAGTTATGAGAGTTTTCTGTTGTCATAAAATATAAGTGGCTAGATTCGGTATCATGCTATGAAAAATGACAGTGGTACAGTGTTTCATATATTAATGCCTTTCATACTTACCTGTCAAATAGAAGAAGAATAATGCATGAAAACATGTCGTCAGATTCAGTTTCAGAATATAACCCTTTTAAGAACATGTTCTGATTTGCTTTCATAAATGTCATTGAATATTGTGAGTATATACAGCTTCTCCAACATACCAATATTTTGAAATATGTTCCATATTTATTATTATATTCTGTACTCAATATTCTGTATTCAGTAATCCAAAACATAAAATGCTGGTGTGCTTTTACCCTGCTATCTTGAAAGTTTATGTTGATTCTATTTTCTCGTTATCCTGTGGAGGATAGTTTTAAAATAAAATCTTTCCCTGAAAGTCTACTTTTGTTTTCATAAGCTAAAATTTCTGCTTCATACTGTGCCTCAAATATACAGGGTTCATGATACTTTAATTATAGTATTTCACTAGAATATGGACATGCTTAAAAGTGTTTGGGTTTTTTTTGTGGAACCTAGTGGTTGTCTTCTGCAGATCATTCCTTACTTTGGAGGAACTTAATTCTGAGGAAGCGTGGAAGCTGTGGGCTTCTATCACTGTTACTAGCCCCTGTGGGTGATTTCTGTAAGTGTAGGTTATAAATACCAGGTGATGGTCAACTTTCTAATGGAAACACAGAAACAGGTAATGTGCAGTCCCTTGAAGCTCAAATCTCTAATCCTGGCGAGACAGGGCTAATGCTTTTATAGTAGAGAATCAAATTAGGCATACTACTTCAGAGTAACACTTCATGTACAGAGTTGTTCTGACTTAAAAGAGATCATCAGGATGAGACAGTAAGAAACTTCATTGGTCAATGGATGTTAATAGCAGATTTGTAGCACTTCTGTGTCATCAAACTTGCTGACGGCTGAGGTGTCATGGTAGAGTGGATGATACCAGTATTCCTCCATGATGACTCTCTACCTGCAGAAGATGGTGTCTTGTAAAGAATAGACATTCTTTGCAATTACATCAGATGCATTCCTTCCCTAGAGGGGGATAGCTTCATGGTTAATCTCTGAATACTCATATGAGGTGTCCATGCTCCCCCTCACCTTTTCTCTTCCCAAAGAAGGAATAAGGAAGGAAGAACTCTGTTAACAATGAGTTTCATATTTCTTAAAAAGTATAAAAAAAAATCTCCCAGATAGTGCAAACATGCTGCATAACCCTGCCTTTAGGGAATGACAATACCACATATTGAGGACAGGAGAGAGTAATGGATATCTTGAGACTGTATAAACTAGTAGTCTTGCATAAGGTACGATAACATACTAGTTAGTTTTAACAGTAAGTCAATAGTTATGTCTCTCCTATGCATTTAAACTGTGAGATAAGTAAGTTCTTCTGCACCAAATGGTCTAAACTATTTGACACATGTTAGAGGAAAAAGTCAATCCATGTACTTGCTTTTAACCTCTGATACAGTAGGTGTTGTCCTTTGGAATGTACCGCTAAGCCCCACCTCCTTAGTGCCATTGTAGCAGTGAGTCAGTTCACTACGCAGGTTTTGTTTTATTTTTCTTTTGTGACTTCTGAACTGGAAGTTACTTCTGTGGGATCTGTTTAGCACTTTAACAGAAACTTGCAGATGATTGCTGTCAGATGTACTGCAGAGGTCAGTAAGTTCAGATGCATTTCTGGAATCTTCACAATTATTACACGTGCGGTACGCATTAAATGTAGAAGAGAGCTCATTTGCTCAGAAAGTCAACTGTGCTGTAATGTATGTTAAAGAATATATACTTTTTGAAATATTTGGAGCTATTTGTAAGGTGTTTAAAAGGGTCAATGATAGCTTATCTCCTTTCTGGAGGAAAGTAGTATGACATTGCCCAAAGAAGTGGTTAGCCATTTTAAAATTCACATCACAGATTAATGCCTTGGATGTGCAAGATGTGAATATTTATTCAGATTCTCATTTCTTTTGACTCTCCTACAGAATGTCACTAAAACTTATTTTTCTCTGATAGTCATATTTTCCTTCAGAACTGAAGAACACTGTTACTAGACTGTCAAAGCCAGCATCGTTTTTTGTAGTGTTGAGTCACATCATGTTTCTGTCTTCTCTCTTTATATGGAAGAAGTCACTTTGCAGTGACACCTAAAAGAGCTTACGGATCTCTGGGCTTGGATAGGTTTAGTTGATATTCTTGGGATAACTGAGGATGAAGAATGTCAATATCCACCGTTTAGAGAATATTTTGCCTTCAATTAACAGCTGAGATCCCCTAGTGATTTCTTACTAGGGTCATTATATGAAAACAAAGTTTGGCCGCCCCCCTCCCCCTTTCCCCCCACAAAAAAAAAAAAAAAACAAAAAAAAAAAACACAAAAAAACAACACACAAAAAAAACCCACAAACCACCACCAAAGGAAAAAAACAAACTGCAAAACCAACTCAAAACCCAAAAACTTGCGTCTGCACTTTTGTAAACAAAGCTTGCACCTCTCTGATTTGAAGTGAGTGCTAGTTCATGGTTATGAATTGTGAGTGATTCTTTAGATGCAATTTGAACAACCATGTAGCTTTTTTTTAAGGCATTGTTTTGTTGGTAAGCAGATGACTTCAATGACAGCTTGCTTTGTGGATATCCTGTGAATCAGACCCAAAGGAATGTGGGAAAGCCACAAGAGAAGATTTCTTGTCATCTGTCAAGACTTGTCAAAGTAAAATTAACAAGTGGAGAAAAATATGAAATGGTATATATTTAGCCAAAAGAATGAAATTATAAAGAAATACAGAAATATATGTATTGTTATATATAGATGCAGAAATATATAGATATATTTGTGAAAAACACTGTGAAGAAAGATGTGAGCTGAAGCTTGCAAATGGATTTGGATTAAATGGAAGTCTCTGAAGGCTGACTTTTTTCTATTAGGACTTTGCAAAATTGGTTAGTGCCAATTTATGCTTGCCCTTTATAGCCTCTATATGTTGACTTCATGAATTCAGAATGAAGGAAGATATACTCGTTTAAAATGGCACAAACCAGGATGGTAAAGTCTTCAGTTATGCCAGTATTAATGAGAAGTGCTGCACAAGATTCTGTCTGGGGAAACCCACTCAATTTAAAATCGGAGGAGAATAAAACAAGTAATCCAGGTTATTATTGCTAACTTTTTAATATTTAGGAAGGATCATATTAATAGGAATCTAAATTATAATGGTAAGAGAGGAAGTGAAACTATGATACAAAGGACGCTACCAGATGTACTGAGGTGTACTTGAGCTGAGTATAAGATAATGTCTTAAGCCTGAACCATTGAAAAAACAAGGAAGCAGAAGTTTTACATCCCTGCATGTTTTTATATAAAAATGAATTTTCATGGAATGACTTAATATGCCAGGAATAAAATATTGACATTTAGCATATAACCCTAGCCCAGACAGTGTGACGCTTTGGCTCTCCTCTTGAATTGCTGTCATGCCTATGAAGAATTGAATCAACGCTGCCAACTATTGGTAGATAAATTGAAACCATTACTCCCACAACATGCATATTAGCATGTCATATGCCAGGATCTAACATACTGAAACTTATAAAATTACTGTAGAGGATGAGATAAAATATAGTAAGTTGTGTTACCAATTGCATTATTGCTTAAGCTATCCAAAGCTTAGAAATCAATATTTTATTCAGTGTGATTCTGCATGATGTTATTAAAAATATCAAGAGAAGGAAAATGTTTCTGTACATAGGAAGCTTCTAGATAAGACCGGGAGAATAGGACACCTGTACTGCAGTTTGGAAGTGACACTGTGCTTTAAATGGAATAACTGCGGGAACAGATGCTCATGCATTAAGCTCTCAGCCTTACATACAGCTGAAGTTTACTTTAAGGCTTGGGAAGTTTATTTTCAGGCTCATAGGGAATCTCAATGGGATGTGTGACAAGTGGTCACCTTGCAGGAAGCAGGACTAATTTACATTTTACTTCATTCTAGGTAGGGGATTTTGTGGGTTTTTTTTGAATGTGAAATGGAAGTTGATTATTGATCCATAGAGGATACCAGGCTGACAGCTCTGAAAACAGAACCCTTTTGTTTATCAAAAATCTTAATGTTCCTCACTTGTAAACTGGAGCAAATCTCATCTGTAGAAAGCAGGTTTTCTCCATAGCTTTTTTCCCTCCTCTGGGTTTTGTGTTTATGACTAACCAGGAATGCACCTTGGATGTGCCTTTCTGCCCTCTTACGCTTATTGAGATAAAAAAGAGTGAATCTAAAAGCTAATTGCACAGATGCTCCCATGCATGTATATGATATTTATTTTGGTTGTCTTAAGTTTGAACCATTGTTTTCAGACACTGTGGAAGTTCAAGTTTTGTATACTGATCTTTTAGTTGTTCCAGATTAGTCTGATAGAGTTCACAGTGATTTAGGAGTGAGTTATGTAGCTTTGCAGGTAGCTTAAGAAGTCATACTTTCTCTGAAATAGCCAGGACACAAAAAAAGAAGTCAGTGAGTTCTACACAGAGTGAGAAATGTTTGATAAGATATCTAAATATTTTACTTAGTATAAAGTGTTTGGAGGCATGAGTTATAGGAATACTTAGTATGAGAATGTATCAATATAAAATATACTGAAATACCAACAATCACTGAGGTGAACTCTTAGTTGAACTTGGGCTGGTAGTAGATTAAATTATTATAAAGAAATACGTAGCAATGCTGAAGTAGTAAATCCTGCTGTACCCTGGGCACAATGCTTTGCTCTAAAATCCTGTCATATGTAGGTAGAGGGACTGCAAAATCTTTGCCAGAAGAGCTGTATGTCAAAATATTGACCCATATCTTTGACTCTCCTGAGGAGACTATGGATTACTTCAAGCAGGTGGCCCTGGCCTCTTTGTTCCCTACTTAATCTCTTAGAACATTTTACATTTGTTTCTGTACAAATAGTTGACTCCATCTGCATGCAGTGTGGTAATCCCCACGCAGGTCCCACCTCCTCCAGAGAACGCCGTTTAGTCAAAACAATGTCCTGAATTACTGTTTGACACTGGAAGATTAAACAAAGGTGATAAAATGAGTTTTGCATATTTCCAGAATGAAGTATTTGAGAAAATGGTCTTGCCAAAGTTTTGCTTGTAGCTAAAGCCATCTCATCTTTCTTTCAGTATGTGCTCAGTGTGGAATTCTACTGGGTCAATTAATAAAGCCCAGACCCTCTTCGTGTTGGAGTTATATGTTTGTACTCATCTGTCTCGTTATCTATAATCTTGTCCAACCTTATAGCAATTAATAGCCAAGAAAGGATAGATTACAGCTGTGTACACACTTGTAGCCTAGTGTTTTCTCAAAGCTGATGTACTACCCTCAGGAAAAAGAACACAAAATAACAGGGAAAGTATCATAAAAGAAATATTACTTTTCTGTGATGGAAAAAACCCACCCACAAATCACAAAAGCAAGAGACTACTTCTGAAATAGAAGCTGTTAAAATTTCATTTGAAAAAACTAAAATCTGTGTACCTTTAACTTCTTCACAGTTTACAATATTGTTATAATAGCAAATAGAAAGTACCATTGGGACAAGGCAGAGGAGGTTGAGGCAGAGTTCAGGAATACTGATGCAAAATGAAGACAGTCACAACTTCCTAATTTTTTTTTTCATTTTTTCTTTTTTTTTTTTTTTTCTCAGTGAAATGGTATGTATTGCTTCAAACTACTGCTAGGTCAATTAATGTATTTTGTAAAACATTCTGACATACTCTGAAAGTCTGAAAGTTCGAAGGGTTATAGATACATCATATTAAAACATTTTGCAGATGTTACTGACAAAATTAAATATTCTCTCCCATTTCTGAAACGTGTTTGTAGATGCTTTAATTAGATCATATTTTCTCTTGAGTATTTCATTTCTTTTAAGGCTTCTGTTCTATGTAGTTAGATATATTCTGCAGGCCATTAAACTATGTAGCAGTGAAGATAGATTGTGAGCTTCTATTCTTAGAATGACAAGACAAAATGTACTTTTCACCATCTTCTCTTAACCTGAGTGATGGCAAGTACTTACTGTGTTTTCTTCCCTCTCCCAATCTTATCTATTTAATCAAATAGATAAATAATAAGCAAGTTAATACTTTTTTTTATAGTGAGCTCTGGTAAGCATTCAGCTCTTTTAGCTTTCATTTCTCACTTTCTTTGAATAAAATTACTTAATTCGTTTCAGAACAAATACAGATGAGTTAAACTGTTGTGATGTTTGCAACTAGTCTCTTTCCAGAGTTGTAAGTCCATTTAATTGAAGTTATTCGGGTAATTGAAATTTGCTGTGCTGGTAGGATACCACACACAGACTGCCTCTAAGGCATGTCCCAGGTGTTTTGTCTGACTCCCAGGTTTAGATATGTTCTTTGGCAGATTGTTTGTGTAAGGACAGGATCAGTGTGGTCTAGCCTCCTGTAGGCATTTAGTTGCCAGTGATGCGAAGTCCTCACCTTGAGCTAACTGGTCTGGGGAGCCAAGATTATAGGGCTTACAAGGGAGTAGACTTGCAGTGCAGCATAGATAACAATCAAGAGTTTCATGTAGATCTGAGTCAAATGACAACAAGCAGTCTTTAAGTATTGCTAAATGTTAAGATTTATCTTGCTTTCTCTGTCCTTTCTCCTTTCTAATGTTGATTTTTAGTTTCATCCTAGGTTTTGAATAGCTTTTAGAAACCATACAGTGAAGACACAGTTCATATATTTTATTTTTTTTTCTGTAATACCATGTGATATGCTAAACAGTGTTTGTTCTGCAAGACCCCTCCCGCCTTTGCTGAATGCCACCTAAAGTTCAGTGCTTTTTTTGGTCTATAAGGCCTACAAAAAAATGCTGGGACACCTATGTACACTGTTTTTAAGTTCTGTACCTGCATTAAAAATGTGCAGAATTTTGTTTATTTCCTTTCATAAGTATTTTTCCTGCCTTAAAGCTCATTCCTGAAAATGGATCTGTTTGAATTTATAACCACCAAAAGTATAGTTCAGTGTTTATGAAAAGAATAAAAAGCATCAAATAGGGACTAGGTGCCTAGATCAAAATACAGGTTCTCCTCTACAAATTCAATTTCTTGAGAAGGAATAGCAACAATGTCATTTTAGCACAGATTGCTTAGAAATGTCTTGTGTAGAAATTCAAGCGGAGTGTTATTTCACATGTTAGGATGTAGTTTCCTCAGACAAACTACTATAAAGTAGAGTTTATAGGATAATTCAGTCCAAATGTTTTTTCAGTAGTTGTTAAAGTTAACACACTTCCAGAGTTGCAAATAGACTTAATGTGAAGAGTAGAGTATTTATGGATATTTTGTTAAATTAAAAGGCTGATTTGTCACAGTCTTTTGTAACACTTATTTTCTATGTTGTTTTTTTTTTTTTTGTAGTTGAACTTCAGATATATGTAGTAGAGGGATTTAGGTTTTGTTTTTTTTGTATGGATTTTTCTGAAGAGTTACTATAGAACAACAACTTAAAATATTTCTAAGATGTATTGTAAAACCCATTGTTAACATGGGTTTAACATTTCTTATTAAATATGGACTTTTCTTTAATTGAAATGAGCAGAAGGAAGAGAGTTGTAGATAAAACCGAAGATAGAGCAGCTATGGAAACACCTGAATTTCCAAAAATTTGTTAATATGTACAACTTTCTTTTCCTCACTAGGAATAGGCAAAACAATGCAATATCAAACCTGAATATAATTCAAAGTCTATGAGTTCAAAGTACTCTAGCTGCTTGTTACTGGAGTCACCTTCTCCCATTTTGATGACTGACACTCAAAATTGTGTATGGGTGGCATATGGAACAAAAAAACCCTCTGTAACAATGAAGCCTTCTTTTAAGGAATTTGTATCCATTTGTAAAACACATATATCCAAAGCTGGTTTGAGTTTCTCCATTCACTGCATCTTTATAATGGTTTCATACATCCAGCAGTGTCACTGAAGTCTTAAGTGATCCATCCTCAAACAGACTTTATATTAAGTGAGCAAGATATTTATTGCCATGAATTAGAGCAATGTAAGGGGTTTAGGTAGTATTACATGAGGAATAATACATGTTGAAAAAAACTCTGTAACTGAAAAAAACTTCTCAACTCAATGCTTAAAATCACAGGATTGTTGGAGTTGGAAGGAACCTCTAGAGATCTAGTTCAACTCTCCCCCACCAAAGCAGGATTGCCTAGAGCATGTTACACAGCATTGCATCCAGGCGGGTGGTGTTTATCTCCAGAGAAGGAGACTCCACAGCCTCCCTGGGCAGCCTGTTCCAGTTCCTTGTCATCCTCACATTTAAAATGTTTTTCCTCATATTTAGATGGAACCCCTTATGTTCTAGCTTATGCCTGTTGCCCCTTACCCTGTTACTGGACAGCACTGAAAACAGTCTGGATCCATCCTCCTTGCACCTACTCTTTAGATATTTATAAATATGTATAGCATTGAAAAGGTCAGTATATTTTCAAAAAGTTATATTTATTAAATGGGAGTAGGACATCTTTATGTAAATCTGTTGTGGTTATGAATTTTCTCCTCAAAAATTTATTTCCTACAAAACTAAATTAAATGTTCAAAATTAATTTTCAGCTAAGATAAACTAAATTCTATACATTTGGCTTGGCATGCTACTCTACCCTTGTACTAAGCATATAGGTCATCATTCCCCAAAACAACAAAGATTATATTGGGCTATCCCATTGTGTGCAGCCAAATATAGCATAAGAACAGCTAATTGGTCTGCTTATGCTGAAAGGCTGACAAGTACAGTTGCTTGTGAATTACCTAGAAGATAAGCTTACAATTTAATCAGAACTAGTAGCAACTTAGGGTGATCAGAAAGGATAGCTGGCTGAAGTGGTGTTTGGTTTGTTTTTTTTAAAAAACAAACAAAAAGAAAAACCAACAAAAAACCCAGAACAAAACCCACCAAAATAAAAATGGAGTAGTGTAAGAGTAGCATCCAAGTAAATGTAGTGTAAACTAAAACTTAAAAAAAAATTGTGTATAATATTTAGCTCATTTAGGAATGGAAGATCCGTGGTAGCTTTGTGTAGGGAAGGATGAGAAAACTAAAACGAAGGAAGAGAATAAATGTGACAGGAATATCCTAGATTTTCGTATGATATGCCGTATACACACATGAGTTTGAAAAGGAGTAAGCAGAAGTTAGAATGAAGTCTGAAGATTATTGTTTGATTAGTCTTCACCAGAGAAGAATGTGACACATTTAAGAGAAATCTGTGTGAGAGAGGATGTTCACTATTCATAAATGCAAGGTCAAGCAGTGGAGGGGAACATTTACATTGTATGGCTTAAATGATGTATAGTTAGGAATCCTACTTGGACGTCTTATTAGACAACTCAGTGGAAACCTCTGCTCAGGGCACAATCACGATTTGCAAGTTTAGATACGTACAGTGCAGTGCCAATCAGTTTCCTAATGTCTCTTATATAAAACTACCTGGAAGAGTAGCTAGTACTAATTGCCTTAGATAAGGAAATATATATTGCAGAATTTCAGGTAATTCAAAGGATGAAAATAGGAACCCTTTGCCATAAGATGTTCAATGCAGCATATGGAAATTTGTAAGAAGGTGAAGGCTGTGAAAAAAGATTAATCAGATTCAATGACTATTCACCTCCTTTTCCTTGCATTTTCAATGTATTAAATATCAAACCAACTAGAAGAAACATTTTTCAGGCACAATCTTGTATTTTTTTGGGAAGAAACAGTGTTGTTGAGGCCATAGGACAATATGTGGCGATAGGATGGTATTTAGGGAGAGCATGCATCACATGACCGATTTTTGATTTCTATCTCCTCATAGTTTACACATCAGAAACTGTTTGTCACCTTTTTGCCTGCTTTCTCAGCTTTGTGATGTCCTTCTGGAGTTCCTCCTTATTATCTGCAGCATTTGATTTGCAACAATTTGGGCTCCTTATTCCTTTTTCTAGGTCATCAATGAAGATGTTGACTGGGGGATGCCAGTCACTTGCTGTCACTCTGTACAGCAATGATTATGCCCTAGTATTTGATTTTCATCCTTTGAATAGCATTCAGTTGAGAAATAGATGCTTCCTCCAGTCTCCTGGTATTTTTTTTTTTAAATAACTTTGAATTTCTTTTAGAAATACAGTTGTCCTGCATTCATGGAATCCCCTTCATTCACATGTTGTTAGACATTCTTGTATAGCATTGTTTTTTAGGACTGGCTGTATTTCCCCTTGTAGAAACCATCCTGACACTTTCATAACAAACTGTATTTATCCCCTTGCTCAGTTATCTTATTTGTTACTGTAGATGTTATCATCTTACCAGAGATGAAATTCAAATTTGTCAATCTGTTTGAATCTCTTCTAGACTTTTGTGAAAGGAAGATTCTTGAGAAAAGACCAATCCTCTAACATGTTGACTGTGATGAGAATTTATTTAACAAGGGAAAATACACAAAATTATTTTCTGTATGGTGTTATGTAGCAATAAAAGTAGATACTAGTTATTTTGGAAGGGGTAATTGGCTGTGCATTCCCTGGTTTATTTTCTGATTTCAGTGATGGTGAGTTCCAAGAAGATTCGTGTCAATCCTCACTGACCTGATGGTGTCTTGATCTAAACTGTTCTCTTCTGTACTTCTTTATTCTGCAGACCAGTTAGAGGAAAAAAAGGATAATATGGGAGTCTCATGTGAATGTCAATCCTTTTTGAGTTTACTCAGAAGAATTTAGGAGAAATTCCTCATTAGAATAAGGAAATCCAATATAATCTGTATTTGACTGTAGATTTGTCTACTTTACTGCTTTTGAGATTTTGTCAAGGTTTTGCCCCCCTTCGTAATTGTTTTCAGAATTTCAGGGAAGTACAAGATTTTTCCATATTTTTCTCTATTGTTAACTACAAGAAAAATCCTTAATAGCTCTCCTTAAAGAACTACTGTTGTTGTGTCTGTACATGAGGCACAGGAAGCTTAGTTGGGATTACATTCTTTTCCAGCCTATTTGCTTTAGAGCTTTCTCCCTTGGGAAGCTTAGCCTCAGGCTTTTATGACACTGATACAGTACTACAAGATATAAGGGGAATTCTTCCCCCTAACATTAATCCAGCTGTAATGATAGAGGAGTCTCTGTTGGTGTTCGCAGCAGTGCCACGTCTCTTGGAGGTTCTAGAGTTCACCGGCTCCCTTTGTCTGCACTTTTACACTTGAATCTTGCGTGCTTAGGAGCATTTGTCTGTACAAAAGCTCTGAAAGTGGACCTACTGTACGCTTTGGGCAGCCAACAGCCTTCCTCTGGTTGATACAGTTCAAGCTGTTAGAATAAAATACATCTTTCATCATCGTCCTCATTGTAGTTCTTTGTTGGACGGATGTTTGAACACATTAAATGGCAACTGATGTTGTTCTCATCCTTTTATCACACATGTACATAAATAATAAAATCAGTTGAAATATCTGGGAGTTAACCAAACTTGCTCTACAGTATCCTTGTATTGAAAAGGAAAAAATGGTATGGGTGTTTGCTTTTTCTTTTTTGTAGTAAAAGATGTAAAACATAACTATTCCTTGTAAGGAGGTTGTTGTTTTTTTTTTTTTCCTTAGCTTTTCCAAACAGTATTTAATTATCTTTAAATGTATGTTTGGCAGAACAGTCTAAAAGTCAAAGTATTTCCAAGTATGATGGACATTTATGTATTTCTCATGAAACAGAACCGTTCTTATATATATGACCAAACTGTGTGCAATGGCAATGCTGTTCAAGTGCACTGTCTCAGAAATATTCAGCTAGATTTGCTGTCAGTTACATCAGTACAATTTAGAAGCAACTGGAAAAAAAAAACAAACAACAACAATCCCTGTACATACTTGAATTTTGCACTGGTGTAAGTGAAAAGAAAAATCTGTCCCTGGAAGGCTTTAATATTCAGAATGAGCACTCAGTGAATATTGAGCACATAATTAAATTCTATGCTTGTATCAGTGCTCTGGATTTCAATGTGTTCAGGCAAGCTATCACCTGCTGATGTCAGAAGTGTACCCAAACAGAAAAAGATTTTCTCGGACTATTGAGACAACAGCCTGATTCCAAGTCTCTCGATGGAAATGCAGGCATACATGTTCTCCTTTATGATGCATAGTGGCCTAAAAGGAACAAAGTGATATTTGGGTATTTCACTATAAACAAAACCCTTAAAGCAATTTTGCAGCAGTGGTTAGCAATGTTGAAGTGTTGATCCAGTCTCTACTGGTGAGCCTTCAAAACAACAGAAAGGAGTTATATGCTTCTTAAATACTATTTTATTCAAAATTTTATAGTTAACTTCAAAAAAAAATCTGAGCTTTTCTTCAAGGATAATTTCAAAAGGCTCTTTGGCTCAAATCCCCATTGAAGTCAGTGCAAGTTTTACTGGGCTATATATTGAGGAAGACTTGCTGCTTAAACATTTATTTTAGGCCTAGCAGGTCTTGACATTTCTGCTGTATTGCACAGAAACACACTAAAATTGAAAAGCAAACTATACTGGGGCTGTGCACTGGATTCTGTTTTTTAGCATATACAATCTTGGTACTCCATGGAAAAGTCAGTCTGTGGTCCCTGTTCTACTTCGACTTTCTTTACAAATTTCAGAAGTCCTTCAGTTCAGTTTGTTTTTAACAGATGCAGGAAAGAAAGGACCCCCATATCTTTGAAACTGTTTCTCTTCTTCCCTACAAACTCACAGAGCCATTGATCATGGCATTTGAACACAAAGTTGAGGCAATTATCTCAGTAATAGCCTCAGTGAAAATCATGGGGTTTTCCTTTTATAATCAGTACTTTCAGGATTGACATAGATAAGTGAAGCAAGAATATCCAAAGCAGTATTAGGTCAAGGATGATCTTCCTTTTTTTTTTTACTTTTTTTACCTACTTCTGTCTCCCAAGAATTCCATAAATCGCAGAAAACTTTTAAGATTTCCAGGCCAAATTACTTTGTCTGAAGCAAGACCTTTGAAATAACTTGGATTGATTATGTGATAGAAATTTTTGTCAATCTGCTCCTACATACGAGTTATAGCTTTCTCTGGTTCTTTTATGCAAGTGTGAAACCATGAGTGATTCGAGCTGGAGAAGCATATTTGATTCAAGTAATGATTTTTCTGTTGTTTGAGAGTGTTGTCAGTGGCAGAGTTGCAGATCTAAATTTCTAACTTTGAACTCACTACTTCATCACAGATAGTCATACTCGTATTTGCTTTTTGCATTTGTTCTGTGTGGTTCATCTATAATCTGCTGTGACTTTGCAGATAATAGGTGCTTACTTCTGTGTATGCAGAATTGAGCCTAGTACTTTATGTGATGGAGTTCAGGCTGGTGAATATGAACCTCAAGTTCAGTGATGGTCAGTCCTTTCAAGGAACTCCAGTACAAATATGTTGAGAACTATATCCTTTTTTTTTTTCTGAGCATTGTAAAAGAGTTTTCATGAATGGGCGAAAGCCATGCTGGCAACCAAAAGAATTTTTGGTGATGGTCAGGTTGCTTGTTTGTAGGCTTAAAGAAAGTTGATTTTTATTTTTTTTTTTTCCTCTGTAAAATACTGTCAATGTGATTTTTTAAATGGTACTACTTGAACTAGTTGCCTAGGGATTTTTTTTTTCTGCTAGGACTAATATTTGTGTCAGTTGTTTTATTTATATCTTTTAGTAGTCAAAGTTAAGTAATCACTGTTAGATGGTCAGAAAAAAATGTGCACTTCCCATAGATGGCCATTCAGGTATTCCTGTGACCACTGCTGAAATAGCAAGTCCGAGGTACTGACAATAAGACAACTCTCAATACAAGAAGAAACAAAGTCCCCTTTCCAAAGGCATGCTCTATGTACGCAATATTAACAGAAAAAGTTAAACCAGATTGTCAATATGCTGTGATATCAGTTAACCTGAAGATAGTGTGTTAGCAACACCTTTTGCCCCAGGTGAGCTGCACTGAGGTGACAGAATTCTACTTGTCAGACTGTACTAAGTGCACAGTTAAAATTAAATTGCAGTTCAGTGTTTATAATGTTGTGTCTCTACAAAAAATGTGTAATAACAGTTAAATTTCAACGTGTATTTTTTAACTAATAAAAAAAACTATTTAGTTGAGCTGGTTATGCCCAAGACTTCCTAATTTTTTCATTATAGAATATTCCCTTATTTGTTTACCATGCTTTTCAGTTCTTCATGTACCTCAAAGGAAAAGGTGTTCAAGTACCTATGCACAGTAAAAACTTTTTTTCTTGCATTTGCAGTGACTGTGGTAATGCATTTCGTTCAGTTATATCCTGAAACATAAATGCCTTTTTAAGGTCTGTAGAAAGCAATTATAAAGCTGGTAAGTTTGAACTATTGAACTGCATGCCCCAGTGCTGTTGGCAATGCTAAAAATGGGAATATTAGATTAAATTTTTTCAAGCAGAAAGTTCTAATAACTCAAGTAATAATATTCATTAACTTCTATTTACACTATTTAAATCTGAATCCACATTGTATGTTTGTTTTGGTTTTTTTTTCAGAAAACCATTAAAGCCATAGCCAACTGCACATTTCACAGTATATGCTAATTAAGATTAGGTATAAATTATGGTTGAATTATCAAAGATAGCACACTACTGCACATCTTGGTTTTAATTTGAAGGGGTGGGGCATTAAATGCTACACTAAATTATTCCTATGGTGAGTTAGCAATTACAATGCCATGCACTGTAACAGCACAAAAGTGAACATGGGGCTATCAGTGCGGAGTTGAGCCTATAGAAATGGCAGTGTGATGAGGCATCCGAGCCTTGCTTGTGCCGGTTGAAGTTGTGTATGAAATGACTATCCTTTCAGTTAGACCCGGAGACACTTCTCCTAGTTCCTCAGTAAGTCTGACAATCAAATGCTGGCCAAGTTGCTCAGTGTGCTATGCTGAAAAAGTGGGTTTATATGATGAGAGAGAGAGACAGTAGGAGAGGCTATTAAAACCAGCACTTTGAGATGCATTTCAGTAAGTTCTCCTAAATTTTTCACATTTTTGGGTTCTGTGACCAGTCTCGTTTCCGTTCAGTGCGAAACGCTCAAATCTGTCCTGGAATGAGTTAAAACCTTTCTGACTGCCAAGGCTTTGGGCATGGTGCCTGGCAGGAAACTCTCTCTGCTCAGGAACTGATAACGGTTAGGGATTTGCGAAAGAGAAGACAAAAGACTTAAATGCTGCTTTCTTGGCACCCTTTAGGAGAAAACAGCAGGGAAAGAGGAGCAGCACTGCAGATGTGAACAGAGATAAGGGTATCCAGGTTAAACCTGCAGCTTCTTTATTAACAAAGGAGTGCAGAAGCTGATATGTATATATTGTATAGCTGCATGAAAAGAGTGAGTACTAGGGTACTGAGATGTGATCTTATTAATTTTCCTTTCTTAATAGGTTTCTTAGAACATGGCTCATGCTTTTGCTTGCCTAATCACCACTAGTATTGTCATGGCTTAGGTTGTTCACAGTAATGGAGATTCATGTGGGATAAAGTAAATGAAGCTGCTTTTCATTGCCATTATCATTATTAAAAAGGCTTTTCGAAGTCAGATCTTGCTATCGGTGCCACATCCCTAAAAAGTGATCAAAGAGCAGTGTCCTGGAGAATGTATTCATGCCTTATGGTGCCTGACCAAAGTACTGTTCTATTAACTGCTAATAAAAAGAAATGTTTGGAATTGTCATTAGTAAGGCTCTTGTTTAATAACGGTATAACATGCTTTGATTTATTTTTTTCTCTTCCCCCTTCACCTACTCTTTTGAATTTCTCTCTGTTTTGGCTTTAGTGAATATGGCTGCTGTGGCTACAGCTACAGCCATTTCACTTGGTAGCTGCACTTACTCTGCTTCTGACAGACTCTCAAATTTCTTGCACACGAGTAGCTTGAGGGATTCCTTCACATTGCACATTGTTGCCTGTTTTTATGCATCACAGGCTATGTTTTCATGAGGAATGACTGCACTGATAGGAGCAATTGTCTGACTTGGGCAGTGCCATTTTTAAAAGAAATATCAGATAGCTAGAGCCAAAACAGTGTATTTTTTCTTACTATATGCCTGATCACCCTGCCTCCAGAGTACAATGCTCCTCTTAATGTGAAAGGTTTGAGTTGTACCACTTACTGTCCTTTTTTTAATTATTCATCTATTAAGTGTTGTAGTAAAAGCTTGCTTGCTCCCATTTCATAGTGTACAACACTATTTTTGTGTCATGCTCAACTGTAGACTACAGCTGCTCTAGGGGTGGCCTTGCTACCTCTTGCTCCAGTTCCAGTACCTTGTAGTGTGTTGCATTTCTCTATGTGAATGCTTACCGGTCACTTATATGATGAATCTGATCATCAGGAGCTAGTGAATACTGTCTTTGCCTGTTCAAATCTTAATTTTAGTGATTTTTATTTTGGGTTCAGCCCCATGGAGATTACACCCTTGAGCATATCATCTCCATCTGGGTAAGCAGTCTTTTCCAGTTGCATATACCCAGTTTACTCACCCATCAATTGCCTCAGCAGGTCCCTGGTTTCCTTCATAGACTGTTTTTCTCCATGAAGAGGTACTTTGCTTTGGGAAACAATAGGTTTCAAACAGCTCTGCAGCTGTCTGCTTTCTTACCCAGTGCATACTGGAAAATAAGCAGCTGTCTGGCTTGCATTTGTACTGCTAGTGACCAACTTCCCGAGTTTAAAGTTGATGTATAGCAGATTTCTTGAGTTATTACTCAAGCCATCAGTGGATTTTGTCTGCTTGACTAGTTGCTTTTATTCTTTAACACTATGCATTATCATCAACTAGACTGTTAGCAGTAGTAGAAATAGACACAAAATAGGAGAAATCCCAAACCTACTATTTCAAGCCCAATACTTTTCTAAGTAGCTTTGCTAAGGAGAAACAATAATTTATTTTTATGCCTGTCTTTTAGAGACAATGCATCTCTGTGTAGCTATTTCATGATAGTCACAAATAATGAAGACAAGAAGATTTTTGCAGCCTGTATTGAGTAACCTGGATCAAACCTTATTTTTAGTTTGAAATTCTAAGTAGAAAGGTTGTGTGATGATGTGACTGCAGAAGTGGTGTCTGTAAATTGTTATAGAAGATATGAGAAATGTGTATGAGATATCATAGGAGAAATCTTATGGAAAACAAAGGATATAGGGAGGCTATGCTAAGTAAAGAGCCTGAAATGCATAATGAAGCAGGTGTTTGGTGTTAAATTGATGCTTCTCATAAAAATAAGCTAGGAGCAAATGTTTGTGCTTCGGTGAGACACTTCCACCACGCTGCTCTGAAGCAGTCGTTTGCAGTGGTGAGTCAGGGCTCTGCATTCTTGTGCTGTAACTAGCAATTGTTTGTAGAGCTCCAGTTCTAAGAAATCCATACCTCTCTGACATATTGTGCTTCCCCCCCTGCCTCCTTTACTATCATGCCTTTACCTTAAAAGTGTCAAATAATTTATGAATGGATGTAATTCCTTTTCCTTTTAAAGATAGGATGGGTAATAGCTTTCTATACAGTTGTGTTACTGAAGGACACTCAGATGGACAAAGCAGTAACACCTAAAACCACTTGATGATTCCTTGTAGGTACTCGTAATTACTTTTCCAAGTTTGCTAGCTTTCTTTTAGGGAAAAATCCTGGACTGAATGAGTTGGGAAGCTGAATATTTAATCCTATTTGTTTTAGGAAACTTGATTGTTTTCTGAAACCTAACGGGATAAAGATAGATGGAAGGAAGACATGACAATTTGCCTGCACAATAGTTATTTGCTACGGTTAATATACTCTGAAAGTATCAGTGGTACAATGGGAAACAATAGCTGGATAATAGAGGAAACTTTGACCTAGAATCTACCAGAAGTAGCTTTTTAGGTTCAAGTATATTGGAGAAAAGCAGATGCCAATGGCTTGGCACGCTCTCCGGAAATGGAGCTGGTGTCCCAGTTTTCCGGAAATGCTAATCTAATAAAAAGTATGCTGGCTGTGACTTGATATCTTACTAAAAATCTCAGAAGATAAAATAAAGGATTTAAATATGTGACTTTTTACATGCACAAGCATTTTCACTAGTTTCTTTAGGATTGCGTGTTTGACGTATCTTTGCAGTTAACAGGTTGCTCCTGTGAAGTAAGGGCATGTAGAAAAGCATCCAGGAAAAGCTCAGAGAATAGAGAAAAAAGAAAATATATACCCTAAACAGGCCTGGAAAGAGAATTGGCACAGACAGTAGTGCAACCATTGCCCAATTGCAGAATCCTATGGCTTGAAGATTTGGTTCCCAGTGCTGTCAGCTGTCTGTCTTTCATGAACAGCATATTAATTTTCAAACAATGATAATATCAGCTGTGAAACAAAGTCAGAACTTTGAATTAAATAGGAAAGACAGAAAAAAAAAAAAATCTGATCTAGAAATGAGAGAATGGAAGCTCACGTCCAAACAACAAGGTGTTGAAGAGCTGGATGAAGAAGTAAGAACTTTCAAAAATCATGGTTCTAAACTTCATTTTTACTAGTTCTACCAGACTGATAAATTGTGTTGTTTTGGCTTGTGAATTTGTACTATAGCACAAACACAATTTAAATGTTATACAAGAGGACAATAGTTAAAATTGTGCATTTAGTCTTATTAAACATTATATTCTATTTTTAGAAGCTTCCTTATTTCAAATCTAAGCTCCTATGCATAATGTATCTTCTATCCTGTGGATTTTCGGTGTGGCCAATTCAGTCCTCCTCATTTTTCATCCCACCATTTGAGTACATTTTAAACTGGTTTTCATTGGAAATCATAAAGTGAATGGCAGACCCATAACAGTGCCTTTGTTTCTTTCTTCCATTACTATTCATAATGAAATTGCTAGATGCTCTTGTGAGTGTGAGCCACATATATTTAAGGGAGGTTTCTTCCATATGTACAAATGTTTTCCTCATTGACTTACAGAATCATAGTTTTACAGCAAGCAAGGAAAAAAAAGTAAGTCTTCTAGACCAGTAATGTTTATTGATACATTGGTGCTCATACATTGGGTTTCATATACTGATGAGCTGCTAAGTTCCAGAGTTTAGGATTTAGGACTGGAGCCTGAACTTGCCATGGTGCTATTGTGTTCAGTTGATCTTCTGTCTCACCTTTTTAGTGTTGAATTTCAGTTTTTTCATGTTTCATTTCTCAAATCTTTCAAGTTATTTGCCAATGCTAAGATGGTTCATTTCATTATTTCATTTCTACTATCAAGAACGCCTGGGAAAATAACATAGGGATATAATAGTCATTCTACCTTTAAACTTTCCTAATATATATTCATAACCAAATGCTCCCAAACTTTGGTCACATCTCGTTAAAACTGTGCTTGTACAATAAAGTTCCACGGTACTCTAGCAAGTAGCAGGGATGTTGTTTAGTAAACAACTTCCTATTATTCAAACAGCTCGTCATGTCAATCATCTCTGTTTCAAAAGATCCTGGATTTTTCTCTGGAGAGGAGTTGGAAAGGAATGTAATCCAATAATATACTGCATTTTTACACAAATACAATAAAAATGCATTGGTAAATTGTTTCAAGAAACTAAACACTTCGATTCTAGTTTCTAAACTTCAAGTAACTATCAACTGTCCTTGCAAGCAGCAACATGCTTTACATTTTGAAAAAGTAGAAGTCGTTACACATCTGTAAATTTCACAGCTTCAGTTTCAAATGGATGTTTGTTTTTTTAATAACAAAAAAAATACTGTTTCTGCTGCTTCATTTTCATAGTATTTATAAGTCAAATGTTTAGAAAAATGATTTATCTGTAGCCACTGTTCGGCAAAGTGGCCAGAGTAAAACATACCTCTTGGAGTGATGTATTAGCCTTCTACATATGCCTTGAGTACTTTGCTACAAGGTATCATGTTTATTTTGTGCTATGTAATTCCAGTGGCCTAAAGGGTGACAGAATTATCTGTTAAGTACGTTTAGAATGTATTAAACGTGATCTTAACAGTTGCCAGGCAACAATATAATAGTAAGCAAATATGTGATGCTGTGTTTCATTGAGCCCTAATTGTTTCAAACTGTTATTGATCAGACAAAATAAGAATTTGCTCTGGTTCTGTGAATAAATATTGAAGATTGTGGGTTCAGTTGTCAAACAAGCTCTCAAAATGGTTCTTGTGAAGTTCAGATAGAATGAAGTGTAAGAAAGAAGCTAGGCTGAAAGTAACTAAAAGAAATGAATCATTTCCAGGCATGATGGCAAAAGAAAGAAGCATCTTGGGAAACTAGAGGGAAGAGGGATGGCAGTGGGAATCTGATCTTCTGGAGGAATGTATCAGCATAGCTCCACTGACTTCAACAATACTGATCCAGTTTTCCATCCGTTACAGATAGAAATTTATCAACAGTTGCTAAAATAGTTCCTTTTACTAAACCACTTCTTACTTTCCCAGTTTATATATTTGTCTCTGTATGTGTATTGCTGTAAATTACTCCAGGTTGAGTGTAACTTGACTTGCCTTTGTCTCTTTAGGTTTGTGCGTCAGGTATATACTTTAAGGTATTCATGGTTTTGCAAGTTAATGAGCCTTTAAATTTATGTTATTTTTTGGATAACTATTTCTTGAATAACTAAAACATACTGTCATGTTTTTTCTCGAACAATGAATTAGTTCCGCAATATTCTTACGTTGATCAAGAACCCTCTACTGCTTCAGCCTGAAAAGACTAAGACAGTTTATTAAGAATATTGTGAGATGGTGGAAATACTGTCTAAGATTAGCATTAAGTAGGCATTTAACTGTTAGAAATAACACTGACATTTCTGTGTGGGCTTCTTGAGCTACCCACTTCCAGAGTACCTCATACAACTCATTAATTCAGAAGCCTTTGCATATCTGGGAAAGAGAAAGGCTCCTCTAAACAGCTGTTACTGCCAGGAAACTAACTTCCTGATTTAGAGACTAGAATAAAGATGGCCATAGCACTAGCATGATAGAGTAGATGTGTCAGGGAGACAGCACGAGGAGGGAGGCTCTGGTGCTTCCCTTGAGAAAGCAATGACAATGGGAAAACATCTTAAATGCCTCCACACAAATACACTTGATGTAAGGAGCAAACTGGAATTTATAGATTTTGGGGAAGCTGTGCACTGTTGCTGAGCTATGTTTTTATCAGGATTACAAAGGTGGGGAGATACAGCTTGTGTGGGTGAAGTGCTGCAGCAGATGGACACAAGCTCTTTGGGAAGGGCAGCCATGTCTACTGCCAAGAGGAGGTTCAAGTGATTTAGCAGCCACAGATGCAGAGATAGTAAAGCTGAGTTACAGCCATTTGGGCATGCTGAAAGGTGGATGGCATCCTTGCAAGACCGCTATTGCCTTTACAATGTCTGTAGATTAGTGGTGGTTTCTGATCAACCAGAGAAAGGCAAACATTGGAGGATGGAAAGAAGGTGGAGCCAGGCTATTCCTATAGGTGTACAGATGGCATATGAAAGTCAGAAAATGAGTGATTCCAACAGAATATGCTAAAAATTCTTTTCACCTCAGGGGTGGTCAACATTGGAACAAGTTATCCAGAGCAGTGGTGGAGTCTCCATCCGTGGAGATATTCCACTGGACACAGTTCTTGGCAGTCTGCCCTAGTTGGACTGTACTATAGAAGACCATTGGACATTTTTTGTAACCTAAATCATTCTAGATCTCTATGATGTGCAGTGCAACAGGCAAATAAAGCCTCCCCATTGTCTTTTTTTTTTCTTTTAAATAATTGCTCTAATGATCTTCAGTGTACTCTTTTGTACTTGGACTCCATACACAGTTTTTAGAACCAGAGTATTTATGTTTCATTGTAAAAATCATGCTGAATCAAGAGGATTAGTGTTTGGGAATTTAATAGTCTCCAGTTCAGCTGAACTCAATAAATCTGTCTCTGAGCTGACAAAGTATTTGAGTGCTAACTATTTTGGGATGGATGGAGTAATGGCAGCATAAACTCTTTTATTTTTTTTCTTCAATATTGAAGATGTGAAATAGAAAATGAATAATTGTGACTGGATTATTGAAATAATCTACTGTTGATGTGTATGACAATTATCATTCTAATGAAGTTCGGAAGTGATTCTTACAAAGGAAAAATTAACTAATGCCAACAAGCTTTTTGATATAACAGTCACTTTATGAACAAGATTACAAGAACTTCATTAGAGAGAACTAGCATAGAAATGTTTGCATGTATAAAATTCCCCAGGTAGCACCTATAGCTAAAAGCCCTAGACGCAGAAATGTGTAAATTACATTACCTCAATGTGACTTTCTAAAATCCCAGCCACTATTGAATTGGGGATTAAAATGGTAATTTTTAGAGTGACTTAATTTTAATAATAGGAATATTCAAACAAAATTGAGGTAACAACTATGGAATCAAGGAGAATAAGCACAACAGAACATATGGCCAGTTGTCTTCTGACTGTTAGTTTAAAATTACTCTATTTTGGATGGAATTTTTTATAAACTCGCTACCTTAACATTGGGGTTAGTCAACAAGTGATTCCTCGATGGCAATGGCTATGCATTAATCATCCCTTTATTGTCTACAGTAGATTTAGAATGGAGTATTGTCATTGCATATAGTTTTAGAGGGGTGGGATGTTTTTTGTACAGATGCCATGGTGTTTAAAAAGCAGTTGTTTTACTTTTGCGATTTTTTTTTTTTTTTGTCAGTTTACTTGACTTGGTATGTATTTGCCTTAGTTGTATGGTGCATAATTGTGGAGTGCAGATGAAATGAATATGTAAATGATACAATGACTACAAACTCATAGCAATGTAAGGCTTGCATTGGTGTAAAACTAAGGAGATACGATTTTAATATTTTCCCTATTAATTGTTTTGTTTATTTTGATGTGGTTTGAACTGCTATATCAAAGACTAGCAATTGTTGCAGATTACTGACCTTAAATGCTACCTTCAGAAAACATGTTGATTTTTTTTTTTTTCTCTCCAAAGTACAAGCAAGAAGTGGGAGGGAATAAAAAAAAATGATTACATAGATAAGACAGAAGAGTGCATACTCTTCATTGTAAAGCCATCGGAAAATAAAGGCTTCATACTCTGAACTCAAAAATCAGCGCTCAAATGACTAGAAAACTTTCCTGTTTAATTCACAAATGATACTAACCTTATCTATTTTTAAAGGATTAGTCAACAAGCAACACAACTAATCTTTTCTTACATATTTTGATTTCTTTTTTTTTCAGGAGATGGCAACTTTGTATCATTATCTCTGTCTTAAAATAATGCAAGGCTGTATGGACTTGCTTGATTATATTCTGCAGTAGCTACACATCCCAAATGAGCTTTCACTTCAGAGACTTGAGAATTCATGAGGCTGGATTTTGTATTCTGACCATCACACTGTTTAAAAAAATGATTTGGCTTCTAGTAGACTCTAAAAATTTTAAGCTAAGGAAACGCAAAACCATGGGCCTTCAAGCAAACTTATTTTCCTTGTCCATTTAAATCAACAGTAAGAGTTACAGTCTTTAGAATAAAGATGTCATTAGGTTTATAATGTCACAACATATAATTTTGCTAAGTACATATCAAAATTGTAGAAATAAAGAGACAATTCATGAAATTGTCAAGTGCCTCCTAAAATGAATAGTAGTGAAGCTGCATAGAAGGCTAAATACGTTTCATCTGACACAAAAAAAGGTAGGATACCAAGTCTTTGGAATGAGACTTGATAGGAGCAGTTCCTGGACTCTACAATACTCTTTTCTCACTCCCTGTGACTGTCTGAAATTCTGCTAAAAAGTAGAACATTGTGTTAGTAGACATGTAACTTGGGTGGTTTAGAATACATTTATCTACATAGGAGATTTTTACCTGATCTTCCACTGAATAAACTAATTGAAATTTGGTTTCATCAACAGTGGTAAAATTGAATTTTGGAAGCTCCGTATCATTAGATTTTTAAATTATTTTTTTTTATTGAGTTGAAGAGAAGATTCAGTAGGATTAATGTTACTGTATGTTTGCAGAGATTTAACTAGAACTTCCATTCTGCTCCTTTTATTGTTCACAGATGCTACAACACTATCATTTAAAAAAAAAAATAAATTGTTTTTCCACAGAATAGCTGAATCTGAAGGTAAATAGACAGAGACTACGAGTTTTGCCTGACCTGGCTTTAGAAGTTTAGGTACTAAGTATCTTTGGTTGTTTAAATGTACTAGCTGGTAAAAAGATACAGGCAATTTTAGAGCATGGGCGATTTAGAAGTCTACTTTCCATTGGTTCCTTTAGTATTTTCCTTGCTTTAATGTATTCAAAGTAGTTATTGTTGTCTTAGAGGACATTTAAATAATACACCTTTGCATGAGTTAGCTCTAAGAGTAGAAGCATACACAAGAGCTAGCTGAAAAGATAAATAAGAATTCTGATGAAAGTTTTAACAAAATATTTTGACCAAGGATGTATATGGTGGCTTGAAATGCTTTGAAATAGCACAAAGGACTGAATGGCAATAAAGCCCTGTCATTGCACTGAATTTGTTCATAAATTCCATTAACTAGGAAAATTTTAAATAAAAACATAAACCTTAAAAACTGGAAGGAAACTTTTGAAGATAGTTTGTGAGTTTATTAAAGTTCAATCATAAACCAATTAACGTACGAAAAGTACAAGCTATTTTTATTTCATTTGATAAAGCATCTCACATTATGTTCATCCTGAGGGCACAATAGCATGACAGGCTGCTTTATTCACCGTAAAGCTTGCTTTTTCTCTCTGCTTTTACAACCTGCGATTAAAATATTTGCAGCACTAGCTTGTTTTTAACAAAATCAGTTTACAAACAACTAGCAGTACAATTCAATGGTTGCTTCTGCCTGCGAAGCAGAAATACAAGCAATACATTCATTTCTTAAAATCAGTACTTTGGATTTAAAATAACTATTTCTTTGTACCAGTAGAGTTCATGAGAGGATAGTTTAAATCGTAAGGAAATTTATTTGTGTTAGACATTTGGATTTGGGCTTGAATTATACTTTCAAATGTCTGTCCTGTCCTATCTTTCTTTGGAAGAAATTAATAATAGGTGTTAGAGGATGTATTACTTAATTTTTTGCTATACATTGTTTGCAAAAATATGTTTTTAGCACAATATTTTGTTTCATTTTCCTCTAAAAATATAAT
>VWZK01001300.1:98355-154112 GCA_013396935.1 Baryphthengus martii | reverse complement strand
TCCAACCTGGCATTCTATGATTCTATGAAGACTGCTTCTTATTTAAAGTGCAGGTGATACAACTAGACTTGAGAGGCAAGCACTCAAAACAGCAACAGCAACAAGCAGGGAGCTTTGTCCACCAAGTATTTGAAAGCTTTTACCGTGCTCCAGGAAAACTGGACCCAACAATGCACGTTCAAGCCAAACTGCCCATGAGGCTCTCCTCGCAAATCTCCAAATCGTTATTCTCGCTCCCCTAATCATGCTTTTCGTTTTGTGGTTGTGTCCTCACTGAAAAATTTTATCGTAGCAGATGACCACAGCGTCCAGAAGCACTGCTCATGTAGCTGGCACGCTGCTAATCAACAGCCAGAGCAGATGGAATGCAAATGTCCCAGCGAGGAGAGACCAGGAGGCTGTCACCATCCTGCTCTGAAAACGTAAATGAGCTATTATTAATTAGGAGCTAAATTCAGGCAGAATTTTGGTGGAAGGCAACACTTCAAGGTGTTCACAGGGAAATCAAGCTGTTCTGTTTTAAAAAAAAAAAATAAATCAGCATGTTTTGCAAGGTTTGTCTGTGCTGTTCTGTCTGTCAGCAACGCATCAGCACAAGTTGTTGTCCTGATTTTATTTCCTGCAAGGATTTTAATTTAAGCTTTAGGCAAAGTAATCCATTAACTACAAATAGAGTAAGCATGGCCTTAAAGGTAACACGAATTTCTTCTCACCAGAAGTTTTTGTGGGGTTTTTTTGGCAAATATTTTGGAGGCTTCAATCAACTCCTCTTCAACAGCAGAAGACAGGAGTTGCAGAAAAAGCATCACCCAAAAGTCAAATGGAAATGAAGTTTTGCTACAGCCACACTGTTCTATACCAACAAGCCATGAAGAAACAGCTTCAATAGGTTTGGGGGTTTCTTTGAAGCATCTTCACACACCAGAAGCAATGAAGCTGCCCCAGTTCATTCACTCAATTGATTCACCAACTGTTCTGAAACATGAATAAATATGTAAGTGGCTACTGTGCACTAATTAGTGACATTCAGTGAATCTAACCAGAGAGCCTAGACCTCCAGCCCCTGCATTTAGCTCTCAGTGCCTGCCCCTTGGGAACTGAATAGCAATCAGGTATGTAATGCAGGGAGGGCTGCTTTTTCTCTTCCCATTTAAGGTGGAAAATAAGGGGGGTGGGGCACAGAGACAGGATGGAAAAGAAGAATTAAATCCTTAAACCCAAGAAAACGGCCTAAACATCCTTAAAGAACTGCTTTATGCATTAAAAAAAAATAAATTAGAAAATAGGGAGAAAGAATAAAGGAAAAATAAAACTGACTGCTATTGCAGAAAACATGAAGCAGATGATGCATTTCCTATGTGATAGCTTAAACAAGTCCCAAGGCACACCTCCTAAGTCCATCAAACACCAGATTTACATAAAATCATTAATTCATTACAGCCATGAAAGAAAAGAGGGATGGGTTAGGAGGGAAGGAAACGCATTAAGTGAAAATTCAAGCCAGAGACACAAGCAAAATGTCCATATTCACACACAGAGGTTCCTGAACTAGACAGAAACATACAACTAACCTCAAGGAAATTTCTCAGACTGAAAAACCTTTGAGTTTTGCCAACACTAAACCACCACAGCTTTGTACGTACAGAAAAACTGTGGCAATGCAAGGGGAAGCTGACGATGTCACCCCTGACAAGAGCTATTTGTTTCTGGTTTGGTCCCCATCACCCCAAATTAGAGATATGGCCTCTATTCCTGTGCCCGTGGACTGCTGGGTCTCAGCCACATCTTTTGACCCCTTGGAGTCACTCTAGCTTTTCATGACGCATCTTGCCACGACCCTGAAATAATGCTAACTTTTAACCAAAGAGTCATCTAAAAGATTAAAGCAAACTCACACAGGAATTAATTTTCAGGGTTTTTTTCTGTTTTATCACTTGATTCACATGCACATCCCAAAACTGCAATTCCATATCCATCAATCTGCCTGAGGAGAGAGTGTTATCATGGTGATCCCACAACACAACAGGTCTTGCAGACGGCTGCGCTATTTTTAAAGCGGAACATGGGTGTATTTTCCTCCTTTTTGCCAAACAAGTATATGAAGGGTGCCATGTGGCAGGTAGCATGCAGATGACAAAACACTCGGAATTCCGCAGAAATATAAGATAGGGCTGCCAAAAGGATGCCAAGAACTCCTTCTCAAAAAAAAATATACTGATACCTGCTGCAAGAAATTTTTTTTGGCTCTCCAGGGGTGATAACTTGCACAACTATAGTCTCAAATTCAGTTGAATAAAGGAGAATTGCATTTAAGACTAAACGGGTATCCTGGGTCTCAGGTGCAAGTATCCCTTGTATCCAAGTATCCCTTGATGTGCCTGTCTTAACCTCGCAGATGCAGAAAGAAGTCACCATGAATTTTTGAGACTATTACAAGAGGAACTGCTGACACAAAGGAAATAGCCTGCATCAGAGGCAGATCGCGTGTCTTCTCTACCGGATAGACTCAGACTGCACACAGAGTTCATTTGGGGAAAAAAAGTCCAGCTTTGGAGCTCACCTGATGAGCACGCACAGTCTGCCACATATACCTAACACTGGACGCAGCAGAAGCGAGTCTGAAAAAACTCTCTGGGACGAAATCTAAGACGAGGGGTAAAAATAACGTTTCAGATTTGTAGCCAAAATTGAGCTGAGCTTTTGCTACCATCACACTATCACCTGAAAGGTCCATTTGCTGCTCATATACTCAACCATAAAGATATTCATGAGACCTACAGGCTTTGGATCGCATGGCTACAAGAGAACAGACGAACACAAATTATCAAAGGCAGCGAAGACAAAAGGTACAGAACAAAATGTAAACACATTTAAAGGGAATCACAATAATTATTTAGAAACACACACACGAAAAAACCCAGGCTCTTCCTTTCTAAGGGCGCTGGCACTGCGGCCATGGAGCACACACGACGCTGCTGACAGGATCGATTACACCGGGTTGTTGTGAGGACAGAACACCCACAAGGCACAAAATACAACTGCATGCAGGCAGCCTCGACACAAAAAGTCACTGATCGTTAGATCTATCTTGCTCTTTAAGAACAAGCTTGAAAAGACCAATCGGAGTGGCTGCTGCTGAACTTATATATTAGGTTTTATGCTTGTTATAGAGGAGCAAATCTAGGAAATGTCTTAACAAGTGACATGTTACGAGAAAGTATCTTTGTAGCTAACTGTAAAGAAATTTATCACTTTAATTTCAAAAAGCAAACTGAAAAATGCGCTAACACATCATGTAGCAAGCGTTATTAGCATCTTGTTTGATACTGCTAAGGAAATGATCTGTGATTTGTTCTTTGGCTACCCACAAACCATGTATCTCTCCTCACAAGCAGCTCCATTAGCCCTGGAAGATGGAAAACAAACTCTTTCCCTGTGAATACATGCCACAGATTCAACAGCAACAGTCCATGTGCATGTATTTAAAATAGTCACAACAAAGTTTCAGGCAGGCACATTTCACAAGAATTAAATTATGTTCCGTAGAGGTGACGCTGTATTGAGGGAAGCTATACACATTTAGGAATGCTGCCAGTACTGAAAAAAAGTTTTGTAATATTGTGAAAAAGAGATTTTATAATTCTAAATAATTACTTTCTATTTTGAGTGGTAAAATATTTGCCAAAACAAGTTACTTGTGAACCACAGTCTACTGCCCTAGATTCCTCTCCGAAAATTGTAATTATTTTATTATAGTAAAACAGTTATATCATTTTCAGAGCCTGAAATTGTTAACACTGTCAAAAGACATATGCTGATAGATAATTCAGTGCCATCAACTATGAAATCCAACTTCCTTTAACAAGCCTTGAACAAAGTCTTAATGAAACAACTTGTACATCAGGGCAGTGCTCATTAAGTAGTGAGCTGCCTCCAACGCCACTAAAAGAGAGAAAAGCTCTGAGCAGCTATAGTGAAGCGTACCTCTCTTCTTCGCTGCTATTCCCAAGCCTACGGGTAAACACAGAGCTCACCCAAACCTACGTTAGAAGTCAATGGCAGAAAAGCCATAAATGCGAACCAAGAATTGTTATACCTCAGGCTAAGAACTACACCCTTATGATTTAGTGCTTTAGCCTAAGAGAAACACCAAATAACAGACTGTAAACAACACATCCCCAAATATTTATCATGGCACATTACAGTGCTGAGGAATGAGGCAAACCTCTCTACTTTCGCAGTAAGTCTGGAATGGAGGAATAGACCTTTCCCAAAAGGAGGGAAGGGGAAGTCAAGGAGGTGGATGTTCATGCAAGTTTAATCTTTCCAGATAAACCAGCTTCTGAAGAACCAGAAAGTCTCACTTTCTGAGAGCAAGAAATAAGATTCTTGCAAACTCTCCTGCTTTTTTTTTTTTCCTTTCTTTCTTTTTGCACACACAGAATCGTTAATTGATTCTCCATCTGCACTCACAATTGCTCTTAACATTTGTACAGCCTGAAACAAAGATGTTCTCAGCGAGCTGTAGTCCTCTTCTGGCAACTTTCGGAAATGAAATGCCAAATCAGTCTGGTGACATCTTTGACCCACGACAACAATGCAGGTTCTTGGAAGGAAATTCCTGGATGAAATCGATACGATACTATAAAACCCTGTCAGTTTTGCTATGGCTCAACAGAAAAACTGCATCAGCAGGACAAAAGCAACAGCAAGTTCAGTCCCAGGATATGGGATAGAATGGAAAAGGGTGGAGTGTCAGGGCTGCATGAGCAGTGGTGGCTTCAGGAACACAACCCCAGTGGCACCCGTGGGAAGCAGGTCCTGTAGGAGGAGACCGCAAGGCCAGCCCTACTCCTAGATCTCCTGAATTCCCACAGCGGGGAAATGGGAAAAGAGCTTTCTTTCGGAAAAGAAACACTAAGCTGTAATCTATAAATAAATAATCATTTCAAGGGTCACTTTCCTTTCTTTATTTTACCTGCTTGCTGCACAGTTCTCACACACCCTGTCACTAACGATGGTTAATTCACTTTTAAACGCAGGACACAAATGTCATGAGTGCAGAAGACTTTCTAACAAAGACCCTTCTCCCATCCATGTGAGATGGGGCTACGGTACTATAATCTCAATCAAAACAATATTCTTAATGTTATAGGATGTCCCTGTGGGCTGTACTTAACCCAGGCAAAGACGTTCTGCGTGCACGGCAGCCAGCGAGGAGCTGAAGAGCACAGATACAGCAATACTCTCCCCTTTTACCTTCCAGTGTTATTCCACATTGGCAAGTCCCGACTTCTGTCAATTCGGGAAGACTGCTCATATTTTTGATGAGATATTGTTAGGAGAGCTACAGGCATCCTCCCCAAGATACCAGCAGCAGGATGCCTTTGCAGGCCTCTAATGCTCACTATTGTCTCTGCTCTCACTTGTTTTAAATTCCTACGGGATACAGACATATTTCAACGGTGCTTTAATAATAGCCTAATAATTGCTCCAGACAATAACTTACATTGTATTGAGACCTCGTCTGTTGGGGGGGGGTGGGTAGAAGGGTTGCCTTGGTAACAAGTTAAAAAAAAAATCATATGGTAAATGTAGACACGAAAGGACACGAGCTGATCCATTTGCTCCCTCCCGTTGCTCAGAAATCCATGGGAAACAGTGACACTGGCACAAAAGTGAAGCTCTTCTGGTCAGAATGTATAAATAGCACTAAACCCCAACTTCTCTGGAGGTTTAATTCAGGCTTAGGCAAAGATGATGTCGTGATTCATACAGTAAGAGTCAAATGTAGCAGACACTACAAATTTAGTGTGCTATCAAAACTGCCTCTCAGTCTCTGTAAGGTGGAAGTTCGTCATCTGAACAGATTATTTGTAAGTGCTGGAGACAAGGTAACGAGGTCAGTAAACTCAAATGCTCCAAGTTTGTGTCTTCTCTTTGCTTTATTTAGATCAGCTTTCTTTGAAAGACATCAATATTGTAATATACAGCAACTCAAGACTCAGTTTTTAAAACATGGCAAGGATTGCCACTCTATGATCAAATATATATATGGACAGACTACACATTCTTGCATTTTGTCGTACAGAGCAGGAAAAAAACAAAACAAACCTCCTTCCATTACAAGCCCCCCCTAGCTAATCTCTCCACATTTCTATCCTCCAAGTATGCAGAGAAACCTGCTGCTTCTCAGGGAAAAACATTCCAAAAGAGGAAGATGGTTATTTCCTGACATGATGGCTCACAGGTTCATGCTCCTCCAGATCAGAAAGTGACAGCAGCAGACAGAGCAGACCGGCAGCCGACAGCTTCAGGAGATCACGTTAACGTATATATTAAGGCCAATGTGCCCAGGAAATTGGAGAGGCAGAGCCGAAGCCGGGCAGCAAAGCTGCCACTGGGAAGGCTCCCCTATCACTTTCTCATTAGTTATCTCAAATTAAAAGCAGTTTTTCCAGGAAAAAAACAAAACCAGTAACTAATAACATTCCAGTCCCATGGTGCCATTTTATGTCCATCTGTTTCAGGGAAATGGCTGGATATACGTGTACCCTAAAAATCTACAAATTCACACACCTCTATCTGGTGATCACACATAAGCTCGTTGGCGGGAATCAGGGTTGACAAAAGAAAACCAAGAGTGCTGTTTCTACCCCTGTGATGACTGAGGAAAAGCTGATCCATCTGCATGGACTAGAAGGCCCCGTGGAGGCTCTGAAAGGTGAACAAGAGCGGACAGAGAGCGGGCCAGAGTAGGAAGCACTCCCAGAGGGAGGAGGGAGCCGTTGACGGTGGCTCAACCCTCACACAAAGGCCGCCCAGCCAGCCACTCACCACGAGGCAGCTCAAAGGACACAATAGGCAAGAAATGTGGCTGGTAGGAGAGAGGCAGGAGGCTCTCAAAGGCAAAGGACAAAGAGCTCCTCTTGAAAGGAAAATGGCACAAGCTGATAAGATGGATGCCTTCCAGCGCACACGTTCTTCCCAGCAGCCAAGTTAAAGGGGTTGGGCTTTCTGTAGTATTGCCTTTGGAAATGGGATCAGAATATGGGTATTTAAAAGCATGTTCTGGCACAGACTCAGTTTCCTTGCCAGCAAGATTTTCAACCTCTAACACTGCACAAAATCCTACTAATTGCAGAATTGTTCTTTCTTCAAAGAGTCATTTCTACAAAGCTTTACAAAACCAGAGATGTCAGCTGAGGCCAGTACTATTTGTTTATTCTGTAAAATACTTAATGGCAGAAATTTAAACCTACAGGGACGAGAAAAGAAACAATATTCAGTGCTAACTCTCGAGCTTTTCTGAATTTCACATTCCAAGCTGCCTGCAGAAAGCTGAATGAGAAGCCGTTAGCTTTCAACCTGAGCTGGAAACACAGCATCGATGGAGAAGAAAAGGAAAATGGGGATCAGAAAAGGGCTAGAAAGGTGAAAATCCCCTGTGACATCCTCATGCTTGGCTGCATATCACAAGACACCAGATCACCTCAAAAAACGGAAGCGACAGGCTCCCGTGCTATCAGGAGCATTTATCCGATCCATTCTCAAACCTGGGAAGGAAGCAGACAGATGATACTGCAATTTACTTCAGCCATCCAAATTGACTAACCAAATCTACAGATATGGCTAAAAAGCCTAGTTTATCTACAGTAACTGTGCAGACTTTATTTCTGCCAGACAACTGAGAGGGAAAAAAAAAACAAAACACAACCTAAACCAGTCTTGTTATTCATGTTTCAAGATAAGTACGTAAACCAATCACCTCCATCTTTGACACCTGTATTCTTAAATTATAGATGCAAGAGTGAGGGTCCCATCAGAAACAAGCATTTATCCAGTTAAATAGGTCTTATTTTGAAATAATCTAAATAATCTTTTCAATACCATTCAATATCCTTTCAACACCCCAATCAAGAAAACGGATGAGGAGTAAAAGTCCGCTGCAAATAAATGCCTAAAGGTAGATATATATACAGACACACAACAACCTCTTTCTGTAAAACTAAAAACTCTGAGAATAGCTTAGACCAATACTCAAAGGAAGGGAATAGAAAAGAGATATCAGGACTATGAGAAAGTATCATGGATACCGAGCATATCACAGCAAGGGGGAAAAAAGGTTAAAAAAACAACATGATCTTTTAAGAGGTTCAAAGCTAAGTTCACATTACTAAGCTCAAACAGCTAAAAAAACAGAACATTAGAATACAGGAATATAATGGTAAGGTTAGCCAATTATTATACTTTTGCAATAAGAACAAAGCATGCTGCAAGACAGTCTGAAGCAAAACCAGGACCCCTTAGGAAGCAACAGCAGTTTCTTGAATATTAAGCAAAGGAGGAAAATGGACAGAGGGACAGAAATGCTTATTTAGGAAACAATTTATGCTGGAGCAGGTCTTTTCCATGGCAGTGTTGTACCTCAGTGTAAAAATTACGAAGAACTGGCATCCAGCTGATTCACTTACGAATTTTAACAAGATTTGCCCTGAGGTTTTGTTTTTGTTTTCTTAAAGCAGTATTATTCAAGGTCAGGTGCTCAAAAAAAAAAGAAAAGAAAAGAAAAGAAAAAACGAGAAAAAAAAAAGATGTAGGTTATTAAAAAAAAAACAAACAAAAAAACAACAAAGAGAGGAAAAAAAGAGCACAGTGCTCTGAGCTGGAAAATACACCATGAGCAAATACTAGAGCTCCCACACCTTGTTTGCAAATAAACTTGTATTATATACTTTGAGCAAATACAATTAACAAAACTGGCAAGGAGCTCTAGGTAGGCAGGTGTCTGAACTGGTTATTTCTAAAACCGCAGACATTAAAAAGAAACTGGTAAAACCACCGGTTAGACCTTCCCACCTCCACATCCCAGGTCTCTGCCCCAGTCTGCCCTACTTGCAGTGGGGTTTTCTTAAGCTCACATGAACAGTGACCCCCACACTGGAAATGTTCCTGGTGAGGTGATGATTATCTCCAAGGATGGAGATAATCAAAACTCTGTTAGATGAGGCCCTTGTCTACCTGATCTACTTGTGCCTGCTTTGAGCATGACCTTGGGGACCAAAGATCCCCAGAGGCTTTCTTCACTTACATTACCCTACGACGCTGCAAGAAGCATCTTTCATCATGGAAAGTGTCACATGCAAATTTCTCAAAATCAAACTTCAAAAAAAAACCAAAAAAACCAAAACAAACCAACAAACATTCCTGGAGGTTGGATAGATTAATCATTGGCTTTTTAGTTAGGTTAAAAGAAACCTAATAGATGCAATGGTCTGTGGATACAGGCTTGATACTCTAGTTTTATTTTGTTGAGGAGAAACTGTCTTTATATTGAGATACTTAAAGAGATACTTAAAGCAGAAAGGAAAACAGTATCTTTCAGCAAGCCACATTTAAAAATGTCATTCTGCTTAACAAAAAAAAGGATGTGGAGTAGCACCATAGTCACGAAGCGTGTATCATTGTTGTCTTCAAAGTTAAATTGCGTCTATTTGACTTCAAAGTGTCTTGTCCCACTGGGGAAAGAAAAATTGGTTCGTTTAGGATCAAAACTTGTGGCTCAGAAATCTAAGCTGCAGGTTTTAAGTCCTAATCAGTCTAATGATTAAGAATGTTTATCTACAGTGCCGCACTTGAAAGAAATAAAATCCCCTTGTATGGAAGCGTGGTTTCTTGTAAGGGCACGTGTTAAGGCGCTTTGCCCGCGGGCAGCGCTCGGCAGAGCTGCAGGCAGAGCACTTCACCGGGCTCCAGGCAAGGCTCAATTCTCACCACTCGCCAATCTCCAAGACAGAAAAGCTTTGCCGTGGCACTGCACTAACACACGGGGCATCGAGATGAGCGTGCATGGAACTGGACAGGCGTCGCCAGCCCATTTGCGAGGCTGTGCAGAAAGTTACAATCTAATTGCTTTACTTGACAGAAATAAACCCCTCATGTTTTAAAGTAATTATCTAGATGAATGATCTTGAAATATATTATTATCCTTAAGCCTACATTTATAGTAGTCAGACCTAAAACAGTACCTATGGCAATCTTGGCAAAGTCCATCTCTAAAAGCCTAAAATTACAGTCCTGGCTGTACCCAGGGCTGCACCACACAGCGGAGAGCAAATCCCTGGATGCGTATAAACCAACTGCGGCAGAGAAGAGCTCTGCCCCCACTCTGCCCATAGCACCCATCTCCACCTGAAACCTTCTTTTGCAGTTACAAAACTGGTTTGATGAGGAGTAATCTGTTTTGTTAATTGAAATCCTAGCTCAAGTCCCACTGAGAGGAATGAGGAGTATGTCTTTTCATTAGCCTGGTGCTACCCAGCTGTGAGGGGCATCTCAGAAAAAATCCCTCAGCTTCTATCTAATATAGAGAGCAGCAGGGGAATCCACATTTTAGAAATAGGCAAAGCTGCCTCCTCACAGGCACAGATTTATTTCATTGGCAAGCCACTGCCAACTCCACATCAGGTGCTTCTCAACTACCATTGAGGGCAATTGGTGGAAGTCAGCAAAGGGAGGAAATCTAGTCTCTGACCTTGTCTTCATTTCTGCAAAAACCAAGTTTGAGTAGCAATGTGTTTGATGACAAACCTGTGGGAAATGAAACAAGCCTGAGAAAAGCTGTAATCAATTCCACACTTATTGGTCCCAAATTTGATTAGTCTTCTGCAAGTTGCTTGACAGCTGTCAATCCCAAAGTAACCCTTATGTTGAACATTCTTTAATGCATTTGCTACCCCCACCTCCCCATGATGAACTGTTCTGCTGGAGGCAGTTCCAGACTGCACATACCCACTGCATGGGGCCAGCAAGGCACATGGCACCAGTACTGAAGGCTGGAGGTCTCAGCAGAAGAAACTGCACCCAATTCATCCAGTGCCTGTGATATCAAAACCAAAGAGCAGACTGCCCATTAAGTTAGTTAACACAGAAAACAGGCAACTTTTAATTTCATGGCCACCTTGTGACTTCCAATTGCACCCTACAGCGGAGAAAAAGCTCTACATCTCTACCAGCAAAACAGGCTCTTCTGGAGTTAATTTTTGCATCTTCAGCCGAGGAGGAGGTTTACTTTTTTTGGGGGAAAAAAAAAAAAATGGTATCTCATTTGCATGAAGTTGAAGTAGAAGGGGAGAAAGTAGCAGGGTTGAGGGCCACACTCATGGTGAGGAGATATCTCCAGAGATCACTGAAGAAGAAAAGATACACGACCAAGCAGTATTAATGGAAGAATTATGTTAGAGTCTTGTGAATTTGTAAAACAAGAACTATTTATCCCTTGTGGTTAGCAAGGGACAACAAGGCTACAGAAACTGAATATAAACCCCCCAATATTTTGCTGTGTGAGAAGAGCAGAAGTAAAGGTCTGGCCTGCAAGCAGAGGAAACTCTGCCAACAATTCATGTGCCATATGAAGGCTGCAACATCAAGAGCCCTTAAAACCAAAAAGGAAGATGGGAAGGAGAAGGCTGAGCCAAAGCACTACATTTTAAAACTGTCATCTTATTATCACAATGTCACGAGTTGGAACAATATATGTGGTTTGACGCATACTGGAAACTACGGGTTTAATTAAATATATTATGGAGGATGCCTCTGATACTTTCACAGTACTTTTATAGTTCTAGTGTTGTGGCAACACAGGAAGCATTTCACATCAAAGACTGCACCCCATAAATAAACACTGAAGTTGGTATTTGTGTATGTGCTTGAACAGTAGGATGACCCAGGTTAGGAGTCAAAGTAGAAGAAAGAACTAGAATTCATCTGAAGTGAAGAGAAGGGGAAGGGTGAAAGAAAAAAGAAAAAGGGCAAGGCCCTCCTAGGAATGGAAAGGTCACCCTCATCTCCTTCCCTGCCATTGGTTCGGCCTTTAACATCTTGACTCCAACCCACAATAGTTTTACTAAGCATCTTCTCCAATTTAGGGCTGGCAAGCAAGAAATCTGCCTAATACCAGGAGGAGAGCAAGAGGTACGAGTGTGCATGCACGGAGAGACCTTTCCTCCAGAATCCAGTGTCCCTCTGGAATGAATCATGGGGCAACACAGGCAAGCTCTTTTCCTGGTCAACCTGTCAGCTGCACCGCATGAAGTACTTGTGCCTTTGAATGAAGCAAAGAGTATAAAGCTGGGATGCCTTGAAAATTTAAATTAGACAAGCCATCTACCTAAGCCACTTACCTAAGTGATAAAAGTTTGCTAGGTAAAATATCTGCTCTCATACCAAAAAGATGGAACCCAAAAAAAGCGCATCAAATAACTAGGTATGGAGGTTATTCAAGAGTAAGTTCTATACTGAGAGCAGAAATACCTCTACTTTGCATTTTGTTTTAAAAATTCATAAATGTAAAACGGGATTGAATCAAAGTAGAAAGGATTAAACCCCGGATATTCACAAATTCACAATACAAACACACATAATAGCTCAGCAAATCAGCTAACAGAGCACCATGATGGTACAGGTGTGAACTGGGAACATATCAACTTAGTCTGGGCTTTTTCTGAAACAAACAAAAACAAACTAAGAAGGGTATTGATGCAAGATGCCTCTATGTACTTCAACATGCAGCATGTGGTTCAGAACTTTAACACGTAATAATTTCAGAGGAAAAATTTAGATTAGCCCAAGAAAACATGTGCTAGTTTGTGACGCTCAGGAGAGGAAGCTGTTTGAACACGTAACATCGTCACTGTTTAGGTGCTGCACAATTGCATCCTGAAGACTAAAATACCAAAGCTTTCATTTCTTCTATCCTCTTTTCCAAGGCAAGCATCCAGTTCACAGGGTGAGGCGTGTTTATTTTGATTAGCACTGCCATATTGAGCCAACACTACAAAACCATGGCCATCAGTTGAGATTCTCATTTGTCAAGCCACAACTTTCTGTTGTGTTTCCATTTCTTCAGAACCAAGGTTATTGCTGAACTTTGGTCAGGAAAGAGGAAATCAGTCCAAAAAAAGGACACTAAGTGTCTCTTGTGTAGGAAAAAGACAAATATTTTCCAAGAAGAGGTAAACTCCGTGCTGCAGCATGCGTTGTGTTTGCTAAAACATATGTAACAGTCACAGCTTGAAGGTTCAGACCATAGTTTCCCCACTGCCTCTTAACAAAATCTTTACACATTTGTCTTTATTGGATTTGTTTCAAGGTAAGGAAGATATAACCAGAAAACAGCTCAAACAACCTGACTCCTTTAAAAGCCTGTAGCAGGTTGGACTTTGACTTATTTCTGAGTATACCAAGTCTTCATCTAGACCAGCCAACTTTTACAAGCATAGTGAGTGACATTTAATTCATCTTTTGTGCAGGTGCGCACAGTTCAGGGGGGAAAAGGCAAGCAGAACTTTAAGAGCAGCTGGAAACATCACCAGTTTAATACTGAGTTAGAAACTGAAAGCTAAACAAACACTGAGGTCCACTACTTTACCTAAATAACAGTCTGCTGAGAACCCTTACAGGGAAGAAGAACAAATGCATTGAAGTGAGGACGCACGAATCGTTACCAGCAGCAAAGAGCTACCTAATAGCAAAGAAAAAAAGTATATACATTAACATTTCAAAATCTCCCCGGGGCTTAGCTAATTGGTATGATCAATTCTGGTTGGTTCACAACAGCCAGGACAGCTAGCCGGGGTGGGGAGGGGGAAGGAAAGAACTAAGAACAAGAGATGCAACTTTAATGAGCTTTTCAGCGGTTAAGACAACATCCCAAGGGACACGTAGGTGCAGGGCAGCCCTGCAGACCATCCTCACCCAGTGCAGCTTCCCAACCTGACGAGCAGCTGTGAAGGGCCGGGCGGGAGACGTGGACCCGCATTCATTAATCCGTGCGAGCGTCGCTGAATTCTAACCACCTCATCCATACAAGTCAGCATCAAGAAAGATGCTCCCCGAAGCCAGCCGCCGCTGCCCTGACTGCGCTCAGCTCTCCAACAAGTGGCTGATTAGACAAGCCAGAAGCACCCCGGCTTCTGTCATTAAAATAACAGCTGTTAGAGTCAAACTTGGGCATATTTTGAATATTTAAAGCTATCTCACCTATGTTCTGCCTAACGCATTAAGAGAGAGCTTTTGTATTATCAGATGTACGTCATCAGACCGGACAAAGGCTATTAGCTGCCCTTGCCTGTTAAATGTCTCACTTAAGATGACACACAGAACGGCTGGATAGCGAGACCTGCTTCAGGGATGGGAAGGAGCTAGAAGGACAGTTGCCACTTTGAGTGATGGACAATGTCTCACTTAGCAGACATTGGAATAATAGTTCACTGTTCTCCAGAAGCAAAGAACTTCCGATAGCACTTATTAAACAACTCCTAAAATACTGGGATTTATTTCAGGAAATGTGAATACTGTTCAGAAATCAAGCACGTACAAGATCAGGAAACAACAAAACACTTGGACACATTCTTTTCAGCACAGATGACACAAAAGACACAAAATCCTCTTAAAAAATAGCTGTTGTAAAGCACAGATAAGGGTTCATTACAGTGCCCTCCTTTTCACCACACGTAGTCTAGTTCAATCCAAATCCAAGGCAGCAAGGTGCTACATATGAACTGTTCATCTGCTTCTCACAGCTGACCAGCATCCTTGTTCCAGTATCACATCCCCAGCTAAGCCCAGCCCTGCAGCCATTTGCACCCAGTAATTCATAACTGGATCTTCAGAGGTGAAATACAGATGGATTGTTAGTACAGGAGCATCCTGTTTGCCTATGTTAGCTGCCAGTACAAAGATTACTTGTTAAAATGAAATTTTACCAAATACATTTCAGCTTGGGCTAGAAGAGAAAAAACAACAACAAAAAAAATAACAAAACCAAACCATGTCACACAACTGCAAAATTTCAGGTCCATCAGGTAGGAAAGCTTGCTATGTCAAGTGGCCTTTATTGAAGCGTTTCTAGAGTATTTAACATACCTTTTTAAAGATGTGGTTTATTGTTTCTGATTGCAGAAAGCCCACTAAATGCAGACCACAAACCATCCCAGAGTAAACCTCACTGTGTCAGCAGACAAATCCTATGTTTTTATGGTACTTGGCTGCTTGCCAAAAGACAGGGTAAAATTAATCCACCCTTCACAGAAGCAGGGACTGACACCTGCCCTACCATACTCCCCTCCAAATTAAAGCAAGCAGAGGGGGTGTAACAATCATACCCTTTTCATTAATGACTTCCAGGAACTCTAAAAGAGATCTGATCACACAATATTTTTTTTTGGCTGTTGTTTCAAACAAATAGAGTTAACCCTCTATTTGAGACATGAAAGGAGGACTGCATATAAATTAAAATAGTCAAAAAGGGACATCCTCTGAGGTTCCCATTGCCAGGATGCTGTAGCAACAAGCAAATTTTACAGTTCATATGCATTCTCACACAGTGATAGGCGCACTAATAAAGTAACCAAAACACTGGGCTAAGTGCTTCTGAAAGATTGCTACAAGTCACTTTATAGTTCATTAAGATGGCCACTTCCCCTTGTCCTATCACTTGTTCCTTGGGAGAGGAGCCAAGTCCAACTGGCTCCAACCTCCTTTCAGTGAGCTGTCAAGAATGAGGTGGTCTCCTCTGAGCCTTCTTTTCTCCAGGCTAAACAGTCTCAGTTCCCTCAACACCATCCCAAAGCGGTCATCCAGGGAAGAACGCCAAGGCAAGACAATGGCGTAAACGAAGCTTCCTCTAAACAACCTCTCCTGAAGTAGCTATTTGTGGTTAAGGGACTTTCTGCCTGTATTTGGTGCTTAAATATATTTGTCTCCTGTGAAATTGAGGATGCCAGAGCCTGGACCAGGCTTGCTAGAGAGGTTGTGAAGTCTCCTTCTGCAGAGACTTTCAAAACTCACCTGAACGTGATCCTGTGCAATCTGCTCTAGTTGCTCTGCTTTAGCAGGAAGATTGGACAAGATGATCTCCAGAGGTTCCTTCCAACTCCTATCGTTCTGTGATTCTATGAATTTGTTAAATCCCTTTTTGAGCTCACAAACTACCAGCACTCTCTATACCCATGACAAGAAGTTTGCTACTCCTCTTTTCGCTTTGCATCTGGCATCTGCTACTTTCACTTCAGGCCCTTTAGTTCTTGTTTCAGAAGAAAGAGTAAATCTTTTATTTTTTTTCATCAGAAAGAGACCTCCATCAGCTCTCTTATTCAGGGCTGAATAGCGAACACAATCACACAGAAGCCATTCTACACTTTCATTCATCTTTACCACCTTACTTTGCACCTTTTTCCAGCTTTGCTATAAGCCTATTGAAGCAGGATATGCAGGTGGAGAAGAGCAGCAACATCAGAACTGCACACAGTTGATCTGATAAAAAAAATACCATCTTTTCCTAGCAGCCTTGTTTTCCCATTATTTCACTTTTCCAACCCTTCCATCAGCAGTGTCTGCTTCAGGTACAAATGAAAGGATCGTGCGGTAAGGCCAGCTCCTAAGCAGAGCTCAGGTCCATTCCCAGCTGTGCCTCTCCACACTTCACTACAACCCTACAGGCAACACAATGCTCACAATGAAACACATAGTAATTCAATACAAAACACCATCAGCTGGAAAAGAGACTGGGTGTAGATAAACCAGGAGGGACTTATCCATCTTATTCATCCATCTTCCTCATGTACTCTCAGTTTCTAGGGGTTTTGTTCAATCCCTTGAGTGTGCTGTCCTTGCTAAAACATCAGCCAAAACTGTGAAAATAATGTGCAAGAAAGTTGATATCATTTCTTGATCTTAATTTCCACAGTTGGGTAGCTATTATAGCAACATTTTGTTCTTTCATGGGGATGCGAGAGACAACATGCATAAAATTCAGGCTTAGATTAATAATCAAAGCAATGTCACCATAAACAAGCAGACAGAACTCTGAGCCTGCTCTGTGTCCTCGTTTAGTCAATCAAAAGGAAATAAAACACACAGGTTTTGTTAATTATTCACAGACTCCCCATACACACACACACCTTGAACATTCAGCACATCAATACAAAGCACTTATGCATTACAACGCCGGAGCATCCTCCCAAGTCTACCCCTAGGTTTCCAAGTGGAGTTCTTGTCTTTTCTGAAACAGCTTTGCCTGGCTCTTCGTAAGAATAACGTTCAGAGTTATTGAGAAAATAGGTATTCAAATAACCAACACAAACATCTCCATCAAGCAGGTATTTCTGTGTTTCAGGTGCGCTAAGCCCAGGATCTTTTGGCAGAGCGTTGCTGGTGTGTTCAAGACAACAAGGAGAACTCAAGGACACGGCAGACAGAGGAAGGTTCTTGCACGGGTGGGAGATTGCAGCGCAGAACTCTGCAATCAGTCAGCTGAAAAGCTCAAGGTAAATACTTTTACCATGATGACCTCAACAAGAGCTACATTTAATGCGTCGTTTGCGTAAATGAAGTATACTCCTTTTCAAGTGTATACAAGCTGTACTGTCAGGTAACTCTCCCAGCCTTTAGTGAGCTTTTCCTTTTCCTAAAACCTGCACCTCTCACTCTTCTGTGACTGCTGTTTCAATTCCTCAGTTTCCACAGAGATAAGAGCAGATCTATAACAAAAGATATATCAAAAAAAAGAAAAAAAATCAAAAACAAACAAACCACCTTGCAATTTCAACCCACACAAACATCATCCTCACAATCTACCCATGTCTGGCGTTCAGCTGCCATTAAAAGACTTCCTACCACCCGCTCCTTAAGGATGGGTAACAAGAAGAGTATAGTGAACACTTTCAGGTCTCCCTTGAAAAAACAAAAGTGAGAAAGCCAGGGCATTAACTTGATTCTTTACTGGAAAAGAGGAAACCCAAGCCTTTAGCATATGTTTTAAGGGTAAAACGATTTTTAGCTCCAATGTCAACTCCAACAAGACTGCTGTCCCAACAGATCATTTCCCCGCAAGCACTCAGGTGCAACGACAGCCCTTCTGAAAGGCTTTTGTCATTTGTGACTGCAAAGGACAACTCAATTAGCTACTCCTTCCTCTGCCCAACCCCCTTTACAGAGTTATCCGCAGTATCTCTCAAACAGTTCTCTCCTTTCCTTAGATGTCCTTTCCCTTCCACTTGCATGGGGTTCACATAACACAAGAGAAGTTATTCCCCTCTTCTTCTCTCTCAGATTATTAGTTGCAAAGTTTTACAGAAGTCAGAGTTAACATCTCTTCACTTTACAGCATTAGTTATTTGTGGTTGTTGGAGCAGCTGGATAGAGTCAGCCCTTCCTACAACCAGTAACAGAAGGAACCTTTGTGGCCCTGAGGAGTCATCAAATGCTGTTTGGCTCCCTACCACCTAGCTGGAAGAAAGGTTCAAGAAAAAGCTTTCGGAGTTCATGTCTTCTAAAATGAAAAACATTACAATTACAAAGGGACAAGAAAAAAAAAACCAAACAAACCAAAACATGAATTAGATCAATTCTATTTCTTTTTAACACCTCCTACTCCAGCTGCTCTGCAAATTTCAGCCCATTACCAGCGAACATACCCATAAAGCGTGAAGAAATGCAAGTCTACAGCTTCTCCTAGCCCTGGAACTCTCATGTCAGGTATCTTGTATTTGCAGCCTTACTGAAAGAGAACAATTTTCTGATAAATCCAAGTTTTCCTGTTTTTTGGGTTTGTCCTCAAACCACACTTCTGCCCTCTGACAGCATCAGAGGGCTTATCCACACCATTGTGTGTCCATGTACAGAGGCACCAGTATGTGCACAGGTACACACACACGTTTTCTTCCGAAAGATGAAGGGTTAAATCTTCACAGCATATTTAGAACCACTGTTAAGACCATCCCTGCTAGGTCTGCACCAACAAAGCCTCCATTTTCTAGGAACATTGCCAAACGAGTATATATTCTTTCATTGCTTTCCAACAGAAGAGTTCTTTGAGAAGAGTCTCCCTATTCCTGAAGCTGGCTTCCATGTGGTCTCTCACATTCTGACTTCTCCCCCATCCCAATATTTGGAAAACACAATCATGTTGAAATAGTTAATAATCATGCTTGCCAGCCTAGGGCAGACTGGTTTCCTAAGGTATTTCTTCTGTTTCTTTTTCTAGTGAAACTTACTTAGTTGGGAATTCCCCAGCCTCTTCTGGTATTCTGCAGTCAATTCAAGTCTGAGATCCAGAAAAAAGATTTGTTTGCGTCTGAGTTGAAGGCATCTTATAGGTACTGATTTCACATCTGCTTTCACAGAAAGTTTCAGTGACAGTTGCATCAACAGTGATGGGATATCCTGGACATGGATGTATTCACAATTATACACAACACCTTATTTTTCCTTTTTTTTTTTTAACTTGATTTTTCCAGGTCAAAAAGAGAGCTGATGTGACAGGTTTAACTCATGGCTCCTTGTGTCAAGTCCAGGGTGTTTGAAAAGAAGCAGCTCCCAAGATGACAACAAGTAGAATGTTTCAGGAAGTCCCCAAGACAGATGATTTTGATGCTTGAACAGCACCATGGATATATGCTGTGTTTCCCAGAACATTCTCCCCCCCTACTCTAGAAAACCTGTCCAAGTAGAATGAAGATGCATTTGTCCAGGATCTCCAGCACTCTCAGAGAAGCTGCAGCCAACATGTAGCATGCTTCCCAAAAACACCAAACTCACCATTTTTTTTATGGTCCATGTGCTCTGATGATACACAGCAAATCTGATGCATCCTGAAGAGAGCAAAGCCTGAAGCTCCGGACACAAGCGTGGATATGCATTTCTGGCTGGAATTACATCAGTCAGAGCAGAGACAGGAGAAGCTAAAAAGGAGCTCTTATCTAAAATAGAGAAAGTCTTAAAGCAAGTGGGAAAACTCTACACATTTTCAGGACAAGTCAGATAACCTGCATTAGATTCCATCTCCAGCCTCAATCTATCTTGGGTTTCTGGGAACATATTTGGATGAGGGAAGTTCCATCATAATACTCCCAGGGGTGGTTTCATAGTAAAAAAAAAAAGACTAGCAAATTTTGAGGACACACTTCCACACTTTGTGAAAACCCTCAGGAGCTTGGTTCCACAAGCTGAATGAATTATCTGAGCCTCTTTGCCTTACAATTTACTGATGAGTATTTATGAAAAATGTCTGGTCAAGGTCTATGTCCAAAGGTTATGGTTGAATGTCATTGCTGGATATCGCCTTGCTTTTCTTCCCCAATTTTAAAGTTTACAGAGAAGTTGGGGATGCCCCCTCCCTGGAGGTGTTCTGGGCCAAGCTGGATGAGGCCTTCAGCAACCTGGTCTAGTTGAGAGGCGTCCCTGCCCAGGACAAGGAGGTTTGATTAGATGATCTCTGAGGTCCCTTCCAACCTAAGCCATTCTATGATTCTATGAAACAGGTTTTTTACCTCAAGGTATTAGATCTCAGCCTTAACAAAACTACTTAAAGATCCTCAAAGTTACCTCTTTCTTGCCTACTGATCAGCCCCGGACATCAGGCAGCAAACTACAAGGGGCACTGCACCTGCTGTTATGCTGGAGCAAGAAACACAAAGTTCTGAAACGCAGCACACTCTGAAGGTTCTCCTTGCACTCATGTCCTTCAAATCCTCATACTACACGGCTTCATGTAACCCACAGACAATGAGATAACGTTATAAATAGCCGCAGTGTGTCGTGCCTATTTGCCTCTGTGAATTCCACAGTGAATAAGGCTCAGTGACTCAAGGCTAAACAGCACTTGATTCAATAGTCATGGGGGAAAGAGTTTAAAACGAGAAGTGAGACATTGCTTTTCCATCTGTACCTAAGAGCTGTGCCCCTCTCATCTGTCCACAAAGGACAGCTGAAGGACAAGGAAAAAAGCTGTGCGCGACTGCCAGAGCCTCGTCACAGCCAAGTCCCTTGTGCCTTTGGTCAGTCTGCCTCTCTCCATCCCTCCAGCCTCACACATTTAATAAATTCAAACTTAAGGGGTTCCTTTTCTGCTATATTTCTCAGCTATATTTTCTTCTTGCGAAACCAAAGATTGAAAAAGTTTAGGGAAATCTTTTCTACAGATGTGCAGAGTCTAAGTGTGCTTCAAGGACACAGCCATTCCTAACTTAACATGGAGGGGGAAAAAAATTTTTAAAAAAATAAACTTTCTATCTCCCTAAGGAGCCGTACCCATGACCACTGTAATGATGTGCAAAAGAACCAAAATTCCCTCTAGAGCCACAATTCATTTCCACTCCAATAGTTAATGATTAAATATTTTCCATTTTTAAAGCCTCCTGCCTCATTTTTCTTCCAGCACAGCACCAAACTCGGGTGTTATTGATTTTGTAGATGACAGGATAAGTACAAACAAGCTAGAACAATAAGACACACTATTACCACGGCATTTCAAAATATAAATTTCAAACTGCATTATAAACACAAGCGTTGTTACCTTCTGATCCATTTCTGTGCTGAACACCATAATTTACCTTCATTTTGATTCTGGAGCTAAGCCAGCCAGCCACAACAGCATTACAAAATTATAGAACTCGCCCAAGCCAGTACCAGTGAGAGCTGTGTCGAAGTGGAGGGCTACAAGACAAACAGCTTGCTTGGAGCTCTTCACATTTAGTGGATCGTAAGAGGCATGCTTATACCTGCTATATGTTTCTGCTTTGCAGGTGGAACTTGGGAATATTATCCCTCCAGTAACTCCATCAAAGAGGAACTCAGGGTGATGGTATTCTGGAGAAGCAGTGCCTACTTGGCCTGCCCTGCTCATGCTTCTGAAAATGACCTGGCACACCGATGAGACAGAAATACCCCAGAACAACAATGCAAATGACAGTAATTACTGAATCAACCGTTAAAAGCACACAGCATGCCCAAGTGGAGCAATAAACGGCTTATACCTGTGAGCAAAGAAACCTTAAGGAGCTGTCATATGAAGAAAGACTGAGAGAAATGATTTTGTTCAGCCTTGAGAAGAGAAGGCTTAGGGGGGGACCTTATTACCAGGTCCTGGGACATAAAGTGTGGCTACCAAAAAGATGGAGACTCCCTTTTCACAAGGACTCATATAGAAAAGACAAGGGGTAATGGATACAAGTTGCTCCTGGGGAGATTCTGATTGGACTCCAGAGGAAAATTTTTCCACTGTGACATCAATTAGATGTTGGAATAGTCTTGCAAGGGAAGTGGTGGATTCCTCAGCTTTAGACAGTTCTAAGGCTCAGCTTGACAGGGTGCTGGGCCAGCTCATTTAAACTGTATTTCTTTAGCTTAAAGAGTTGGACTAGATGATCCTTGAGGTCCCTTCCAACCTGGGATACCGTGATATTGTCAAATTAAGAGCACAACCCCTGTCCCTTACAAAGGCTATGAAACCCATGTCCACAGTGACTCTACAACACTGCTGACTTGATGGTTAAGGATTCCCTAAAGAAATTCCTGTGTCATAAACACTGAGGGCTTAAGACACAAAGATGATAAACACAGAGAAGGCAAACTTCAAGAACAGCACTACTGCTTGGTTGAAGTACATAGATGTGGGCTTAAAAAGATCACAGGTCATAACCAAATCTCACAGCTTTCACAGATGCTGTGAACAGTCGTATCTTGCAGGTGAAAACCATGTTGCGCTGCCAGTTCCGTCTTGGTTCCCAGTTCCAGCATTAACACAGGTGCAGAGTTCAGAAAACTTCATTCAGCTTCACAGCTGATACGGAGGACAACGACTTAGACCCACAGAAGAACACAAAGCTTGCTGCAAGGAGCTTCGTAACATTTGAAGCACAGCAGTATTTTATTTCTGACAAAATTTACTATAATTAAAGTAAACAGGAGTCAAATATAGAGAACTTTTACTCTATTCCATCAATTAAGTGAAGCAAAATTACTAGGTGGGACACTTAGGTGGACAAATTGGGCAGTTACAGTTTTGAAGCTGGCACCAGAGACAAGATGACAACATTACAGGGCCAGAGACGTTCAGAAGTTAAAGATGACACCAGTCCAGAGAAACATCTTTGCAATAAATACCCCGACAGTGGTGTCTGCTTTCTATTCGCTCACTCAACCTGGAATTTTACCAGTTGCTTTGTAGGAATAAGCACACTGAGATTTCTGAAGTAGCTCATCTTGCACAACATCCTTCTAAATTAAAGGAAAATTCCCTTCTCTTTTTCCACCTTTATTCAACAACTATTTAAGAAAATCCCCTAAATCCCCTATTATGAAAGTATCAAGAAGGGATAGTTAAATACTGATCAACAAGCAGTTCTTGATTGGAATATTACATTTATTATTATTCACGATAACTCACTCCCTAGAGGCTCATAAGAAAAAACAGCGGTGCGTGTGTATCTTGACATGAGTATAGAAGATAACCAACTACGAAGGGGTAACAATTATAAAACTCGATATAATAAGGTATTTCAGCATCAGTCAGACTTCCTGAGGCAGTAAGAACAAAAACTTCACTAAGCCAAGAGAGACTGCTCCTCCACATCAGCAACTTTCTGACAGCACCTGGTCTCACGGCATCAGTTCAGAAATGCTGTGTTCCAGTTGTGCAGAAACCTCTGCAAGATCGGGAAAACAAAAATATGTAAATTTTCTTAATGCATTGCTGCACTCACCATTGTACATTGTGCTGTACTATGCACAAAACCACAATTTAACCAAAAAAAAAAAGATATATCTGAGTATTCATCACGGATCTCCACCATCATGAATCTCACTTCTTGTTGCCTGATGTCATGTTGCCCCTGGCTTATCAAACTTGTATATTCAAGGTACTGGTCCTTGGCTGTTAAGTTTGAGTAATTGGGAACGTTTCCTCCCCGTAATCTGAGGCAAATTCACAACTAGCCTCAAATACAGGTCTATTTTAGGGGAAGTTACTACACAAAGGAGTTCATGCCAGAATTAACAGCTAGCACTTGAAAAAGGGGAAAATGTCTACAAAATGTTTGGCTAATCTGCTTAAAGAAAGTCTCTAGAAGTTTTTTGTTCTTTACTTTTCTCCTAAGTGAATTGTTCTTCAATCCTGACTGCTAGAACTATTTTATGCCTAGATGTAGCATTTAAAGAAAGCCACAACCTTGTACCCGAATCTCATTTCATCCTCCAAGTCACACCAGCTCCCCAGAGAATGCTCTACTGCCTCGAATTCCTCTGTTTAGTTTTTTAAAAAAGCACGAGTGGCCAGAATAAGTGAGGTCAGGCTCCAGTGACCCATCAGGAAAGTACATGAAAGCAGGAGACAAATCTGAGTGATGCTCACTCATCTGTGTCAGCTCTTTAAAGAAAGAATTCCCTTTGTAAAAAACAGGTACGTTCTATTCTGCGAGAGCATTTGTAAGGCTGGAACAAGAAAAATCAAGAATAATCATAAAAAAAAACAACTGAAGAGGAAATAAATGGGGAAGATAGAAAACTTCAGATGACACTACCAGGCCTCCCACAAAATGCCTTTGTTCTCTAGTTCAGAGACCTCTTCTTAACTACTACAGGAAAATCAACAGCTCGTTTTGCAGAATAGCCCAAACTCAACTTCAGGAAGTCTAAAACTGTTTAAAATGTTATTAGAGTTAGACTTGAAAAGAAATGCTTGTGAAAATGCTACAGAATCATCTGTTATTTAAAAAAAAAGAAAAAAAAAGTAGGAACTTCCTGAAAAAAATCCAAATTGTGCAGATTTCTCCAAACGAGGTATCTTTTGGATGAAGCTAAACCCAATTGGGCGATTGTGCTCGGTATCACTAGTGGTATCTCCTTAAAGAAACACAGGCATCTATAGGTGTTGACCTATCAATGGTTAGGCTTCAGGAAGTCTGAAATTCAACAACCCATCTCCTTGCTAATCAAGCTGCTTCAGCTCTCTTAGCTGTTAGAATCCAATCAATGCAGCAATTAGTAATCGAGGTGTACCGTACCAGGCAGACAGATCTGCAGCCAGATAGATCTGAAGAGAAGCTGGTATGTGGATGCTGAACTAACAGCTGCTCAAGAGTCTAAATTAGATGGGTTTTTTTCCTACCTCTCTCACCCCTCACCCTCAAGTCTCTGAATCCATCAACAGCTTCCCCAAATCAGACAAAGCAGTAGACAGAGGGAAGAGAATGAAACTCCCTGGCAAGCTGTTTAGGTTAGTTTGTCATAAATGCATTTCTAAACAAAAACTTTTGGTCTGAGCTTGTACTGGTCCGAGATACCAAAATCCCAACTTGAGAAACAAGGGGGGTGGGGGTGTGTAAATATCAATTCCAGAGCTCAGGAAACAGCTTGCTCCTGAAACAGGTATCTTAAAAAAAAAAACTTAAAAAAAAGACTTGTATAAAGCTATATTTAGAAACTGGAAAATAATGGCTACATATACACGATCCATTTTCTGACAGAGATTGTATGAAAGGCCATCCACATTCTCCTGAGAGACCAACAGCTGAAACACAAGTTTATCACACCATTCAGTATCAACAGCCAAACCAGTCAGTAGTTTAAGCTAATCAAACAGTCAGGGTGACTAAAGTTCAGGAAGAGCAGCGTATTCAAAGGCATGAGCAAGTAGAAATAATCATTCATGCCAAGATAGCATAGCTGAAAACCAAGAGGCAGGTAGGTTTCCAAGATGGATTAAGGCTATCGGGTAGCAGGGGTGGTGACCAAGCTAGTAAACTAAAATAAGACACCAAGGCTCCAAAACAGCTTTTGGTTCCTTACCTCTTAGGCACTTAAGTACTGTGAAGTGTTGAACCTCCAGAAAAAGGATACAAAGCTTTCTTCAAAGTCTGAACCAAGGAGTGCCAAGAGTTTAGAGGAATTCTTGTCCATGCCTTTTGGGGTACACAAGGTCTAACTACTATCAAAAACTCACAAGTGGGTAAAGAGGAGAGACTTAATAGGTTTTCAGACCATAGCACAGGTTTTCCCTCTCTTTTCCTTCCTTCCACTCCACAATTAACATCAGTACGTTCTACCTCGAGCAGCAACTTTATCTCCAAGCAGGATAGCTATGGCAAAGACACTTCTTGTACTTTAACAGGGTTTGACACAACTGTATCTTGATTTTCAAGAAGTTACGGAAGAAGGTGCCCCTCTGATCATCAAAGAAGATACCTCGACCATCAGAACTGTTCAGATATTGCAGGCTAGAAAAGACCAATTTTCAAATAAAACTTTTGATAGAAGAAGAGATAAATTCCAATTTGTCTTGCATTATTCATCCAAGTCAAGCGATCAAGTTCAGAGGTCTCCTTTAAAGACTTCTGAGATTTTAGTATCTTGTGCAATATTTGCTATATGCCAAAATCCTATCACTACAAATATCATAACAAAGAGGGTATGTTCTCATTATTTCGGCAGCTATCAAATCTCACGATTAGAGTGATTTACTGGAGATCATGTCAGCAGCTTTCCTTAACTTGAAGACAGATAGATACAGCTGATCACTCACAGACATGAACCTGAACCAAATTGTCAGCTACAAAAATGGAATAAATATTGCTTCAATTCCTTCTATTTTTAACGAGCAGCAATCTGCTTTTCTCTTACCATTTTAAGTTAAGCTATTCCCATTTCTGATGTCTCAAAACAACCCATCAAATAATACATGTTAAAGTTAGAAAACGCATCCCATTTAATGACAATGTTGCAGCAGCATGAGCTTCAAAACAGAAAGAGGAGTGACCTCCTGAGATGTTCATCTAAAATAACATGAAAGTTGTCCTAAGAATGCATTCCAGCTTCTAAAGACATCTTATTTCTATGTAGGAATCAAATTTAGATTTAGAATTCCTTGTGTTTGAAGACTACACGAAATAAACAGTCCCAAACTCTTGGGCTACAAACAGCCTGCGGATCTGCCTGCACCAGACCTATGATCAAACATTCCTCTCTGAGCACGTGGTTGACAACTCTGAGTAGTGCAAACATCTCAGGAACAAATTCGTTCTCTGACTATTCAGGACTTCACAGAGGTAATTAATCTCCAGTAGGATTAGCCTGCTGATGTTCAGAAAGCTTACTGGTTATGTGAATAACCACCAAGAAAATGACAAAGGAATTGGAAACTCCAGTGGCATTTTCAGAACGTATCTTACCCTTGTATCTACACCGTTACTCAGTAGTAAATAAGCTGTTACACAGACAGAAAAAGAAGTAATAATAGAAGTGGGTTCTTCATTGGTATCTATTACCTCCCTCCAGCACCACTCATCTTCCAGAACTACCACAGGTTACTTCTGCCTTCTCCTGCAGGCTCAGTTATCAGCAATGAAACAACCAACCCCAGGCTCTCAACTGCCTCTTTCTGCACAAAAAAAAAATAAAAATGTAGGAAGTGAGCAATATGAAGGCCTTCCACCCTTCTACGGAAACCAGATCATAAGCTCAGAAACTGAGGAAAAGAGAGTACAATCACAAGCCTCACGCCGTCAGGAAAGCAGGCAACAAACCCCTACCCAAAGCAGGGCTGCATTTCATTTGGAGTTCATTAACTTCACTCTCATTTTGTAGAAACAACAGCACGTGAGGTGCACGTGTAAAAAACACTGGAGTTCTTAAATCGAGTTTAACCTTGATCTTAAATTTAAATGCTGCAACTAAGACACCAAAGAAGTGTGTGGAGTGCTCTTCAATTTATTCTTGATTTCATTTTCTCTTGCAACTTAAAAAAAAAAAAAAAAAAAAAGAAATAACCTAGCAATAATAGTAGGTTACTAAAATTTCAGGCAACCTACTGGAAGCGTTGTTCAGTTAAGGTTATTTGGGTTTTTTTTTTTTTTAACTGATTTTTCAGTGAAAGATGGTCCAATTGCCACCAAAAAATTAGCAATTTTACTGGTTTATCAGAGGAAATTCTTACATGATCCAAACTTTCAGAAAGTTACAGGGATTCCCACGCTCTGTTGCTAATACAAGCCATGTTTTCAAAGTACAAAGTCCCTGCAGTCGTAATTGTGCAGAGTGGGGAAAAAATCCCACATTTTTCTAGACCGGGAAAGAGTCTATGCATTCCTCAAATAACACTTTTTATGGCAGTCAAATATTTTTTTCACTTTGCACAAAACCTTTCAAAATGCCATCTACTCAACTTTTCTTCTTCCTTTCGAGTCCCCAGACAAGTAAGCAGTTCAAGTTGTTTGCAAACGTACAACAGAAGCTTAGCACCACCCAAGCACTTCGGAGGGTTTTTGCCAAAACCTGCCCACGCCACTAATAGAAACCTCAGTTGTTTCATGCTTATCTGAAAATATCTTAAGTTAAAAGACCTGACGTCCTCTTCTCAATGGTAATATTTCTTACTAGCTTCAAATAACTCACTTTGGCTGCAAGTGCAGTCATAAGACAAAACACTTCTTACCATTTGCTGGCCCACACTCACCAATGTAAAGCAGATAGAAGACTGGGGAGATCAGGTCGCTCTCCACCAGACTCAATTTTTAATCAGGTCGCCAAGGGTTATAGAAAGCAGTGACTTGAGGAAAGGGAACCCTGGAATTAGGCATACTTACAGTATTAAACAGTCTAAAAGTTCAGAGCAAACACATGGGATGGATCTTGTGAAGAGTAAGTCCATGTACAAGATTAAAGCAGTTTAATGCCTATTATTTACAAGCGGTAAAAGAATTACTTGTGTATTAATAGCTGTGTGAGACTTTCACACTATCATCACAGCTGCGAGTGGCTAAATTCTGGTTAGTACAACTGCAACAGGTATTATGAACGTGAAGTACCCTTCTACAACTAAGTAGCATGTTCCTTGGGGGTCTCACCAGGAAGTTATTCTCCTAAAAGTATTCTTTACTGTGTACCTGCACACTGGGAGTTGAGAAGTACCAGCACTGGGTGAAACTGTGACCGTAAAGACTAGTCGTAGCTGAGGTCCAAAGAACCCAATCTGCTTAGAACCTGTGTCACCACCACAAGTATTGGTTCTTCCAGCCAGATTCAAGTGGCACAAGAAAGCCATCATTTGTGATGGCACAAAAAAAAATAAAAAATTTGCCATGATTCAGTCAGGTGAAATGGATATAGTTTAAGCAGTTTTATAGTATAAACAAAGATTAATGGAAGAAATGCAGAAGTAATCAATAATTTAGATAACACTACATCCTACCTCCAAACCTTTCCCTTCCAAATCCCCAAATACTAGGTTTGCAAGTGAATCCTCGAGCCTGGATTGACGAGATAAGAAAATTCAGCAAATGGATGAACATCACAAAATTAAGTTGTTTGAAGAAGGCAAAGGAAAAAAAAAACGCAGCACTGAAGGAAGCATTTTTTTTTCTTTGAATGCTCCTAACTGAAGGCTGCCAAAACAGATAACAGATGGCTTGCATTGGACAAATAACAAATATCTATTGAAGCTGAAGCTGTCTGAAGAAGTTTCAAAAAAGTTTTCCGGAAGTTAGAGAGACCAAAACCATCCAAAATGAACATCAGACAGATTCAAATAGAGTATTATATTGCAGCATCAGGCTTCCTGCCACAGCAAGAACAGATCTCTGCCGTCAGGGATGTCCAGCAACATGACCCAAGGAGTTACAGCACATTCAGCACCAGTCGTACTTCAAGGAGAGGTTTATGGAGTGTTGAAGGAGCTCGGAGCTTTGCTATTACCCTAACAAGAATTCACCACCACCGCACGCTCTAAATAGCACCTGCTTAAAACCAGAAAGTTTTCCCTCAGTAAAAGATTTTTAAAAGTTAGTCCACAATTAATATCCTTTTGTCTAAAGCAGACATGTTAAAACAGTGAGGTTTTGGGTTTGTTGTTTTTTTGTGTGTTGTTTGGGGTTTTTTTTGCTTGGTTTTTTTTTGTTTGTTTGTTTTGTTTTTAACCTGAATTATGAGTTCACACGGATTTCTTAAAAGAAGAGGCCAACCTCTTTCTTTCAACTGATTCAACTGAAAACATGATGAGACGATGAGTAAATGTAACCATAAATTGTTCTCCCTCAATCAGTTTCTACAATTAACTGAAGAACAGCATCAAGAACAACGCCCTGCAGATCTAAACAAGAAATACCAATTTACAAGATGTAAAATAATCGCTTTTGATACAACTGGGAACACAAAGATAATCACATACCTCTCTAAACATAGCTGCATGGGATTTTATCCATCATTCTGGAGGTTAGCATTGCTTTCCATCAATGTTTTAGTCACTGTAGTCATCTCAGTCTTCCATCTTATTCTTCCTAAGGCTTAGGTACTGTCTATCTTTTTAGGCACATCATATTTTTACTTCAAGTAGGTACTCACATTACCACGGTAAAACAGTACAAAAAAATTCTGTACAATTTCTTTGTATGTAGTTCTCACCAGCATTTTGCCTAGGTTTTGAAGGACTGCCTGAAGTTAACAAGTCCAGTTGGACGCTTATTTCCAGTGTACTCAAATCACAGTCACATGAAACCCATGGTTTATCTGAAACCTTGACTGTGCTCATTTTTCCACATCTTCATTTTCCGAAGCCAGTGAACCGTCTGATAAACAGTTTAAACAAACAAGTATTAAATGAGTTCTGCTATGGATCTACCTGACACAGGGCCAAGGTTGTGCATGATGACGTAGAGCTGATTTTCTCCCTTTCCCTATCGTGTCTTCACTCCTAGTTAATAATTTGAGTATGTCTTTAATGCTATTACAAGTCATCCAACAACTGAAGACAGCTGTTTTATCAAATTAAATATTTTCGTTTGTGAGGGAGTCATTCTTACCCCACTATAATCTATGTGCATCAACCTCAGTACTAAGTTCAAAGAGCAGCAGAGTTTAACAATTAAGCACAGGGCCACGCTACGCTAATGGATTTTACTACATGCTACATATATTGGTGTTCCAAAAGATTAATGGCAGAAAATTGCATTAATTAATCATCCTAATGAGCCTGATTGTTTCTCTAAAGGAAAACAGTTTCTGCCTACAACTGGAGAATGTTTGCTGTCTTCCACATACCTCCCTGTACTGTTCAAGTGTCCTGTGCTACCAAACCACAACACGTGGCTCACTCCGGAATCCTATAGTCTCCAGCAGCAGCTTTTTTTCTTCTGTGTTTGTGAGAAAGGTCACCAGGGACTTCTTTATTCTAGGGTAGCAAGCGGAAAATAAAGAAAACTCAAAAACAACAAACCAGTAACATGGAGGGAATGGTGCAGTGTTATCCTCAGATCTTGTTTGCATGTAAAGCTCTAATTTCGTACTAATTATTACTAATTTCATACTACTATTGGAACCAGTTCTGTTCTCTCTGTAGGTGCCCTTCAAGACTCTAAACGATCACGTCCAGATAATGTAAGAGAAAGTTACTTTCAGGTTCAATTTCAGGTTTGTTTTCAGCTTACAGATGTATCAACAACTTAACTTCTCTCCCTCCTCGCTCAAAAGGAAACCTTCCAACAAGCATTTCCAAAAGACACGCTTGCTACTACAGCAAATTAATAATATACAACAAAGCTCCATTTTGGCAAATCTAAACACACTCTGAAGTGTCATGAATGCCTTCCTTTCACCTGTGGTTTGTCATCAAGTGCTGAAAGCCTGAGACTAACTGGGCCGCCATTTGGAAATAGCCACAAGCAGCCTCTCTCTTGTACGATTACCATCAAGACACACCATCAGATAGAACTTCTCCCGAGAACCTGGTTTCTCTGCTTCTGACACGACGGCTTTTGTTAGATTAAGTGCTTCTTTTCTACTGTGAGGAAATTAAACTTTTTGTTCTTCTGGGTTTCAGCTAATGACATTTTACCCCTCCTGAATGCAGCCTGAACTTAAAGTGGAAAGACTCAGATCTAGCACAAACACACTTTTGCAAATTACCACCTCCTTTTATCATGGCTTCAACTTACTTATGCTAATAATAACACATTTTAGCTCAGCTTTCTGACATGAAATCTTGCAGGAGGCCCACACAACACCCTTATCTACAAGTCCACCTCAGAGAAGCCACCTGCAATACAGATGTCAGAAGCTGCCTGCAGTTTGAATTTCAAAAGCCACACGTATCAGCCTACATCAATCACAGGAAAATATAGATCTGTTGGCTTCAGAGATAAAAGATTTTTGCCTTTGTAGCTGTAAAAAAAAAAAAAAAAAAGTTTCTTAAAAATTGTCTATTGATTTTAACAAGAGCAAGGAGCACTCAGAACATCAACAAAGCAAATCCTCCGTTAACCCCTGGGAGAAAGTCCCATGGCAAGTTCTTCAGCCCTTCAAATAAGTAGCTACCAAATACAAACTCCCATTTACAGTGGCCACGTGTCATCATCTGACTAATCATTATGAGTCCTTTTTTTTCCTTTGAATTTTTTCTAACAGTCATGCCAGCTTCCCAGATGCATTTAAAGAGAGTCCTTCATTTAGGCCAGGTGTCATGTATTTGTCATTATAGTAATTTGCCCTGAAGCAGGCAGGCATGCATGCCCTAGAAGTCATGTAATTAGAAAAGTTAATGAATCATTTTAACTTTGCAAGTCCTTAAGGGTCTTGGAACCTCATGAATTTCCAACTAGGTATGAGGAAGTAATGAAAAAAAATAAAATCTGCATGATTAAAGTTTCTTCCACAGAATAAATTTACTTATTATAAGAAATCACTTTCAAGATATTCAAATGAAGTACCAGCATCACCAAGGAAAAGCTCCAACACATTTTCATATACAAATGGCAAACACAGAGAGAAGCCAGACCGATTTTAAATCCTCAAGCTTCTACTCAGATAAAGTTCTTAATGCCATGCTGCTGATTAAAGTTAACTGTGGAGTCTAAATCAAACAAGCAACACCCCTCCTCCAAAAGAAATTCTTTAAATATCTGAAGTGGAACCTTAAACAGGTTAAATATAAAAAATTAAAATCCTAATACACATTGAAATGTCTGAAATTCCATTGGATCCATGTCAGAGCAGGAGATGCAAAACCTGGAGGCCTCACACCACTGGCACCAGGTGACACAGAGCACACAGTGCAGGACAGAACTCCCTCTTCTATCTCTCATAAGCAAACTATCACATCCTCGATCTGTCCCAGCAGCAATTGCTAGGGATGCTTAAAATGAAGTTCATTAGAAGTAAATTTTGACAGCAAAAGCAGCTACAACAGTAGATCATGCAATGAGGTGCAAGCTGGCTATTATTTAAGAGGTCCTCTTCACAACTGGCACAGTCACTGATGACTATCATGAGACGATTACAAAACAAAATTAGTGCAATTGCTACACTGAAAGGATCATTTCAGGAAAAAAAAAAAAAAAAAACGAAAACAAACAACAAAACAAAACACAAAAGAGAAAGCTTGTGAGAGAGCAGCTCCTGGAAAATAGAAAGCACCGCTGGCTTAAGTGATCAAGTACCACAAAAGATGGTTACAAAGCTTCTTCCTCTTCCTCCTCTACTCCTTGGCAGTTGCACGTAATCCAAGTTCAGATGCTTGCGCTAAAGTTTTATGGAATATACAAGTGCCTGTAGCTACTGGGTACTAAATTAGCTACCTAAAAAAAGAATAAAAAAGTTACCCTAGTCTAGAAAAGCAAAATAAAGCCAGACCCAAAATCAGCTTGTCTAAGAACACCAAACTCCTATTTCAGTCATAAAATTCCTCACTATGCAGTAAGGAGAAAGCTATGACAAAAATAAAATGACAAGAGAAAGCTATTAAAAGCAAATCTCCCTTTAAAAATGATCTGATAATCACAAATGCTACTTGTACTTTGTGAATGTAACCGATTTGACAGGAGCAGTAACTGGAAACAGATTGTGGTTGACACTGACGTATTTCTACTCTTCATTTAACAGGGAAGTCTTCAACTTTGTATTGGTTGTCTAACTTGAAATATAATAATGAAAGAGATGAGAACTTCACTGTCCACAAAGAAGAGGCTGCAGCTAACCGTAGCTGGTTCAGTTCTTCAACTAGTTCTTTCTGGACAGGAACAGGCAGCATTTCAGCAGATTGATTTCTTAAACCACTAAAATGAACAGCACAAACTTTCATCATTTATTATCATTATTAATAGGCAGAAACCTCAAGATTTGCATGGCTTTCAGTTCAACCTAGGAAAATCAGGTTTTTGCAAATAATTTAAAATTTACAACCAGAGATTAATTTTTTGAAAAACAAACAAACTAAGCAATAAAAAAACACCACCAATGAAAATGCTTAAATGCAGAACATGTGAAAAATTTGCTCTAAAAGCTATTTCTTATTGTAAAAGAAGATGATCTTGGCTGATAACAAATACTTATTATAAATACAGGTGCATTTTGGATGAATAAAAAGCTTAGAGAGAAAGCATAAAGACTGCCTTTGAGTATAGCTACCTAAACAAATGCCATTTAGGTGAGAGCACCTAGTAAATTATAAAACTAGAAATGTAGGGGGAGAAAAGACACAACCTGACTGTCTATCTATAGCACAAAAGGCAACCATAATCCGTACCATGTTGCTTGTTTCTTACACTTTCTCCATTTCTGGGATAAATATACGGTTTAATGAGTCAGACATAAGAGACTCTATGCAGATTTTATATTCAGACTATTGATATGTGTGTGCAAAACAGTTATCACAGACTCATAGAATGGTTTGGGTTGGAAGGGACCTCTAAGGCTCATCTAGTCCAACTCCTCTATGTTAAAACTGAGACATCAACTAGATCAAGTTGCTCAGAGCCTTGTCAAGCCTGACCTTGAGTATCTCCAAGGATGGGGCCTCAACTACCACCCCATAAAACCCATTGTTCCACTATCCTCCTGGTAAAGAATCCCTCTCTCCTTTATAAGAAAAATGTTCTGAAAACTCATATTCCTCACAGTTTGGTGAAGATCAACTTTGTTCTGCGTGGGGAACTTTGCCACACAGCTTCCCGTTAAAAGTAACCCAGTTGCTTGGGCTTTGAAATGCCAGAGTAAATATTCCAACAGAACAAACATGTCCGTTAAAAAACGACTTCAACAAATTCTTCACTTTATCCTGTTGACAACAAAGAGCCCATCAAGCTCAGGTAGGCCTGCTTCAGAGCTGGCATTTATTCCCCCTTCGCCAGTTTAGTTCTACGGCAGCAGCGTAATCCTCCCGCTTTGATCAGCTGCAAAACTACTTGTTTTAAACAGACGGATGCACGGAGCCGTCACATTCTGCAGGCAGTCATCCCCAGCCGGGAAGTGAACACCAAGCGACAAGTAACAGAGCTGGGTTCCTTAATTACAGATCAAGAATATTTGTAAATAAATATATGCACAGAATGCTTATTAAATAGGCCACTTTATTAGAATCCAAAGAGATCATTTCTCTCCCAAACGCTGAAGGAAAACACAGAAGATTAGTGTAAGGTCAGTGGTGCACCGCAGAGCTATGTAACCAGAGAGCGGACGCTGCCTCCTGTCTTCTGCCTCTCCTCAGGAACAGCCGTGGTCTTTGCAACCCAACTATGAACTTTCTATCAACAGATAATTCCACCCAGCGTGGTGTACAAGAGAGGCACTGGATAAAAAACAGCAAACTCAGTCTCAGGCAGCACAGTCCCTGCTTTTTTAGGTTTCAAGTAGCCATTGGAGTCTCTGTTTTCAGTGCAAATCACCTCTTGTCACCCTCCAATGTGGAAAATTGAAGATGTAGATAAATTAACTTTCCAACAAAGATGAGCACAACGTTATGCAAACCAGAAAGAATTAGCTGTGTGATCCAGAAGCTGCAAGTGCAAAGGAGCTGTGCTCATTGCCGACACAGCAGAACTGAAGTCTCACTAAAAATCAGGACTCGGTATAAAAAAAAAAACAACAAAAAAAACCCTCATCAATGTACATCTTGAATGATTAAAAACAGAACACCGTGACCAAATGATGACCGCAACCAAATCGGAATGCATAAATAAGACTCAAACACTTTCTAGAGAGAAACTGCCAACTCTGATCATACTCAAACAACTAAGCATAAAACTTGAAGCACTTTCTCATTTTTGCTAATTTCTGGAAACAAACTTAAAATTGAAAAATGGAGAATGACAAAACGCCAGTTGTCAAGCAGTCCAAGACATACTGGCTTAGCCTCACCAAAGGGCTGGAAAAAGTCAACTTAAAAAGGAGAAGAGAACTCACAGTGGCAGCTTTCTCCTTTCCGTTAGAGCCAAAGATTAGCATCTGAAGAAAAAGAAAAAATAATACCAACCCTTCAGGTTACACTTACAAGCAACTCCTAAAAGACGAAATCCTGTACTGCCATTGCGCAATATTCAGAGAGGTTTGGGGTTTACTTCCTCTGTTTAAAAATCTCACAAGAGTAGAACCACGTGAAGGTTGAAAGGTCTGATGGGTATTTGCAAGAGAACTCAAGGAAGTTGTGGTATTTCACACTATGTCTAAGCTGCTTCCTATTTTTTTGTTAATTCAGTATTTCAAGTGGGATCTCCTGTAATTGGCATAAACGGATTATACAGCAATGTTACAGCACCAGAAACTGAACACTTTCATTCTCCAGACTAAGCTTTGACAAAATGACTGGTTTCAAACTTCAACATGATCTTGCTGACGTAACTGCAAAATATTCCGAGAAAAGAGCGCAAGCATAAAGTACAGTTTCATGTAAACCCCAGCTTCTTGCAATATTCAGGATAAATCCCCCTGTAATCTTTTAATTTTGCACTTCCAGCACAACTCAGTATAGGAGTTAATAAAAATATCAAGCCCTTTGGGTACCAGAAAGTTAAGGCAGACTGGAAGCTAGAATTTGGAAGGCTTTGGCATCATTATTTGGTAGCCAAAAAAAAATAAAATAAAAAAATCAAAACCATTCAAAAGCCCACGATATCAACCAAGGTTCTCTTGCCACTTCCCCTTGCTACAGTGAAAAATTACTCATTTATCAGCCAGTGCACATGGTGCTTGTCCAACAAAGGTAACAGAAAAATTGACAGGCTGGCCAGGAGCCATAACGGCAACTCTCCAAAGGATCAGTAGTGGTGGAAGTTATAATAGGGAAATTCATAAAGCAGGATAATAATATTGACACTGGCCTTTTTACCCACTCTAAAGAGCAAATTGGTGTACATAACTGAAAATCTCTTTAACGAATGCTGATCATTAGTTATGTACAAAAGACCATACACGATACTGGAATTTCTCTTATTTGCTGGGCAAAGCTTCCAAACAATTATTTTTTTCAGATCTTTGGAAGCTTTACCTATCAAATAAGGAAGAGAAAGGTCCCACCATACATGAGACCAGCCACCACAAGCTACACGCTACAGCTGAACACCAGGAAAAGAGAGAGAAAACAAAACAAAAATGAGAACTGCAGCCAAAGCGGTAAGAAAGCGATGGAGCAGAAACACCTCTTCTCAAACTCACCCTGTTATCACCCATATACCCGAATAATCATATCGCTCCTGAAATAGATGGAGGAGAGCAAACCTCTCCAGCACACCCTGCTTACTACACAAATAGGATTCAGTAAAAATCGCTTTGCCTGTAGGAAACTGCAGAGTTGCTACAATTAAGGTCTGCTGCCTTTGGTTTCAAAACAGCCAGTTAACATGTTTATCTAAGCTAGGTAAAGAGACCAAAGCCTTTAAGCACATGCCATAAAGCACTCGTGTTACCACCAAAATATCAAACTAAAGTATTTCCCAACCCAGCCTTACTATATCAGCAAGGGTGGGGGGAACCTTCTCAGCTGGCCACAGCTCCTGCATCAGCAATTCCTGACTGACAGCTGGGCTGTACCAGCCTCCCTCTTCGTGTCCCCAGGGAAATGAATTCCATGTCTGATGACTAATTCATTACTCGGATTTGTGCTTAGGCAAGTCCGAGCCCAGCTCACGCACCTTCCGACGCCGAATTCCTCCTCAGCCGGCAAGCAAGCGGGTGCACATCTGCTCCACCTAGAACGCTGCATTAGCATGCGGCCACGTCAACCCAGCTCTGTCAGCTGAGAACAAAAGCTGGAATTGAATCTATCGGAGTTGGCTGAAAGCAGAAGAAACTGGAAGGGAAATTGGTACAGATCAATTCTAGCTGAGCTGCATTTGGATTTCTAAAACTGGAGAATAAGACTGGAAAGCTCTTTTGTCAGTGCCTTTGAGACTCGAGCTCAAAGTCCTATTTAATGCCGATGGAGGCAAGCTGTAAGAAGCCATGGATGCAGCTAACATCAGAGCCAAAGACACCAGCTGGAGAAGAACAGTGTCCACATGCACAGCAAAACGTGAGCCAGGAACCAAAAGCAGCCTGGCAAGCTCCCCTCCACACTGCAGCCCCTCTGAGAGCCGGGGGCCAAACCCCGACCCAGCTCCTGGCAGGTCGCTGCACACAGATGGACCTGTTCACCTTTTCCCTTCACTGTCCTTCTTGGGCCTTCACCATCTGAGGTTTCGTCACAAAGATGACATCTGCTGAAGAGAACAGTATTAAAAGCTGTGGCAGGCTCCCCATTGCTGCTGTATTGCTGAAACTCACACCTGATACGGGGTATTTTTGCAGGATCTGAAGTACTCACCAGAAGCAGCAGCCTCCTTACAGCCAGGATCACTACAACAGATGGGGCTGGTCAGGTGTGGCAAACCCTACAGGCTCAGCATCCTGTTTCTAACCTCTCTGCTTCCAAGTGCTCAGAACTTCATTCACAATCCCTACGTTACCGACTTACCCTGTGAAACGTGAAGTTTTAATAAACAAGTCTTATCAACGTCCTACTAATTAAATCTACATCATAGATGAATGTTGTGTGTTAAGAGCATCACCTACAGCATCTGAAAACCACAAATGCAGCCTCTATTGACATAATTATCACTTGTGAGCACTGATGTTTAATCCGCTTTGATCACAGATGAGCAAAAGGTATTTTGATTTTTCTCTTCACCTCTTCTGGGAAGCCTTCTTGTCTCTCAATTACAGTGAACTGTCATCTCTCAAAGGCTTCAAAAGCACAAGAAACTTCCACGAAATGTTTTCCTGCACCTGTGTTCACCAAGCTCCGAGCAGAACCAAGCCTGGACCCAGGCTTCTAACAGAGATGTGTGTTCTCCTGGGAATGGGCAGTGGAGAAACCGAACCTTTGCTTTGGATCGCTCCAGAGCTCAAGGACCATTTGGCTGTGAAAGAATATTAAATTGTTTTCCAATTGCTACTTTTGATTAGGGAAGACAAAGTCATGGCAAAACATTGAAGTACGAGCCAAATTCTATTAACCTATTTATGGAATTTACCTTAGCGGTACATCAGCCAATCCTGCTCATGACTACCCCATTCTACTGCCTTGCCTGTGACTCACTCCTGCAGCTCCTAAGGGAGCTGGGTTCACAGATCAGCACCCACCACACTGTAACTCTTGCTGATGCCCTGACACACGGCATTAAAAACACAAAGGTACTCACAACTCACATAAATGATCAATCAGCTAAAATAGGAAAGGATGAGAACAAAAAAAATGGGGGTTTAGACCAACAAAGTCCATTTTTCCCCTACAGTTGACACATCATGGGACTAATAACTAGACAGGCTAGTCGGTACCGAGCTGCTCCGTCTCAGCAGAAGCGAGGGGCTCAGCAGAGCTGTCCCAGAGAGCCACGCAGGGACAGGACACCAGCAAAGGCCATACCAGAATAGCAGCCTTGGCCACATGTCAGAACAAGTCTGCAACCGCCAGATTCCGAGTTAACAGTTCGCTCGTGATGAGCTTTTCAGCTCCTCTGCACTTTGCCCCTCCAGTACATTAGGAGCATTTATAAAAGCACGCTAAGCAATTACAGTCAAAAGAAAACCAAGATTACAAACACAGACTCGATGCCAAATTTGCCTCTTTTTGCTCTTCAGGGCTCGCATTTCAACACGCAAAGAATTCTCACCCCCACCCCCAAAATGGGCGCCTGGAGCTATAACAGCACATGCAAAATAAATTGCATTTATATTGGTATGTTATGGCATGCAATTTCCTTCTTCCCAATCAAACTCCCTGCCTCTCTTGTTAAGTCAAATAGCCTGTCAGCTTCTCATCAGGAAGTAGAAATTGGTTTTCCATCTCCTAGGAGATAAACAAGGCTTTCTCCCCCTCTCTGCAGAGGGGAAGTGGAGCTGCTGAGTGCCCCATGCAAGAGGCAGTGCCCACAGACAGGCTTGGCACCAGCCCCGGGGTGTTCTGTGGCCGCTGCAATGCCGGTTGCCTCCCTGAACGGAGCAAAAGCTACTTCAAAAAGGGTATTTGTGTATTTTCACGCCATTGTCTTTGTGATTTTTAGCTGAACGTACACGGCTCTGACTCACAGTGCCGCTGCCTTATAGCTCAGGAGATTTAGGTGCTCTTGTCATACCACACGAGTACAATACCCTTTATACCTCTCCGAGGTGTTCTTGGTGCTGTGTCCCTTCTCGTTTCACAGGTTGAACAGAACCATAGGATCACACTTTTACATTTAGGCTGGACTAATTCAGGAGAAAAGGGTGAACGCACTCAACAAAAGTTGTACACAACAATCTCAAATGCATTCACTAAATGGCCATATAATAAAATATTATATATATTTTTTACTCAATTTTTATTGGTCTGTGGCTTTGTAAAACAAAGGTGCTGTAATTTGGCAGTTTTACACCGTAACTAAAGATTATGTATTTACAAAAAGCACATTTACATTTTAAAATTAATTCATTATCTACTTTTACTAAAAAGGGGACTGGATGCAAGGCTACAGATCCACGGTTAAAAAAACAACAGGTGAAATACCCAACTAGCCTTCATTTTTACTTCAGGAATTGGGGAAAAAGAAACATGACTGGGAGTGGGTTGAATTTTCACTACATCCTTACTAATTTTACCTTGACTTAATGAAAGAGATGGTCGTCTAATGTTCAGAGGCCATTATTGCAATAGCCACCACATGGCATGAAGGTGAAGGTAACACCAGCAAAAGGTGGCACCGGCAGGAGGGTGTCCAGGGACAGGCTTTGCTTCCCTGCCACGTCACACAGAGATGCCAGGACTCCACGGGGTAGTCGTGGCCTGGCCATTTTTCTAAGGCATCTTATGAGCAGCTACGATGTAGGAGAACGAGAATTTCCTTCCAAGGATATTCTGCTCATTGCCTTGCCCACAGCATGCATTTTTAAAGAGAGAAAAGCCAATCAAATCTAATTCATCTTCCATTATTCACTAAGTAGCTACAGCCTCATCCAAAAATCTTAATTGTCTAATAAGTCAAATCTCCTATTTAAAATCCAGCTCCAAAAGAATGACTAGAAACCCAGTGGCTGCCTCCTACATGCACACTAAATCTCGCTCTTAAGATGTCTAGAGCCATTTTTTTCCTGAAACAAAGCAATAAATACCGGCCTCTTGTAGATACATGTGCAGCGCTGCTTCACGTTGACAGCCAAAATGCTGTTTGATGTTTCACTGTTGTCTTGGGAGCGCTTCGTTGCAGGCAAGGCTGCCCGTCAATCTCCCAGCTTTGTGAAGCTTTTTCTACTTTCCACTCCTCCAGTTTTGACCACTAACATGAAACGTGGCACATACCAGTGAAGTTATGAGCACTGTTAATTCCTCTGACCACTGAAAAGGTAACAGAACGGGATTTTAAAAACACCACTAGAAAGCAAATGCAGGAAGCAAAAAGAGACGGAAAAGCCGCCATTGAGCATTTGTGATGTTGCTGTTACTCAAACATCATGAAGGAATCACTTACAGCCCTTCTGCAGCAAGACTAACAAGCACTGTGTAAACCTGCGAAAGAAACGTGCCTCTAAGTGCAGCCCTTTCACATGGGCCAGTCTCGACTGTCAGCTCCAGCTCTCACCATTACCTCTTGAGCTACGTAAGTTCTTTGATCATCCCAAATCAAAGGATTCCTGGCGCTCAATACCAAAGGACGCTTAAGTAAAGGAAAAAAGGGTACAGAACAAAATTACAAAGCAGTTAACTGCCCATCCCCAAGCCTTAGAATCAGGCTGGTTTGGGTTGGAAGTGACCTTTCAAGATCATCTAGTCCAACCCCCCTGCAGGGAGCAGGGACATCTGCAACCAGAGGAGGTTGCTCAGAGCCCCGACCAACCTCACCTGGAATGGTTCCAGGGATGGGGCAGTGACCACCTCTTTGGGCAGCCTGTTTCAGTGTTTCACCACCCTCAGTGTAGAAGACTTCTTCTTTGAACCTCTACTCTTCAGTACACTTCGGACTCAAATTCTTCACCCAAGTGAATGCCTCAAACCTCTTTGAGCTGCTGAGGAAGACATCCAGAATGCAGCAGAAGACAGAGGAAAAGAAAAAAAGGCTTGCTCAGCAGCATCATGAGCTTCTCGTCTTGCGCACGCAGATGAAGCAGCCTATCAGCCCAGGAGTCGGCCATTGAGCAAATGGAAAACGTGAGGAAGCCCAGTGTTCACACCAACCGCAATCACAAGCTTCCTTCAGAAAGAAACAGTAATCTACAGAGCGAACTTGCTGAACTACTGTCCACCACAACCATGTCTGTTACCCCGCACGGTCCCACACCAGCTCAGAGAGCTCCAGGGAAGCTCCCACCTGCCACAGTGGTGCTCTCCCCTAGACCTTCTGAAGAAGTGGTTTCTACGAACCAACAGGCTTCACAGCCAGGTGCAAAGATACAAATGAGCTCCTAGGAACCAACATCTCCACACAGGCCAGGACCTCGAGCACACCAGTCCTGAGGGATAGCAGAACTTGGTCAGTCTCAGTGACGACTTTGCTGCAAACACCAGATGTCTTTTGACACAAAAATGACTTTTACATGAGCACTCAGTACACTGCCTTTTCATACAGACATCTGCACTCCAAATATTTTGGTGATCATCCAGCTGCGCTCTCACACTACTCTGCACCCTTCTACAACCATATGCACTGTTTACCTTTCAAATTTTATTGCCCTAGGGTAAGAGAAATCAGACATTACCTCCTTCTCCAAATGCTGATATTCAGCCAAGTTCTCCTCCTGCCCACCATTTTTGGGCTCTGGAGGCTACCATTCTCAACAAGCCCAATAACCTATTTTTCTATAGTTGGTTCAATACCTGGCATCAGATCTCAAACTGAGAAGAGGTCTGTCACGCATTTTTGTTGTTTTGGTTTTTTTTCTTTCTTTCTTTTTTTGAGTTGACACACTAGCTACAAATGCAGAGGCCTCCAGACTGAATTACAACGTGCACAGAACCAAGGACCAGCATCAAGGGTGTAGGACACCAACCTTCAGTCACACACGTCCTTCCAAAGGACATCAACTCCCACGTCCTTTCTGGGTGCGCAACGACGTAGTGAAATAACGACAAAACACCTCTCTGCTTGCGGCTGCTGCAGGGTAGTTGATGCGAAGCCTGCTGAAGACTCCCTCAAGCTGAAGCATTCCCATGTAAACAAAACCTCAGCCCGCTACAAAGTAACCTCATGCAATTGGTAATAAATGCTTATTTTGAAATAAAAGAGAAGACATATGTACATATACCGACAAGCCATAAGCCTTTGATCAACCTGACAAAGCAGTAACAACCGAAAATTCTCAGCCTCAGAACTTCATTTGGAAAAAAACCAGAATGTGATTTCCCACACCCCGCTTATTCATTAGGATTACTTAATATGATTTTATTTATTTAGTAACAGAAATGTCCAAATTAAAGATTTGTGGCTATCACTTAACATGGTATGTACATTACGCATGAAAGCGGGAACATGAGTGTGGCCACACAGGAGATGCTGGCACTCTCAGGATGTCCTAACCTTTCCCCCCTTGATTTTCTAACCTAGCACAAGCCAATAGGTGACCATCCAGATGACAAGGACCAGCAGAGCATCTCCACTACCAATGAAGCATCCCCATTACCACTGAAGCTCTTCCCCTGCCAATCAGATGTTATTTTAATATCGCCTACTCATTTTGGGTCTGAGTTCTACCTTACAGCACCTGTACTTTCCACTCCTACGCTATTAAAACCCACGCAGCCCTTCATCTAGCAGCAATCCTCGTTAAAAAGGTGCCACTGGAATTCAGGACTGGAGTTAAGCAGAATAATCACCTCCCTAATGAGAGTATACAACAGAACACTCGTACCAGCTGATATTACAACAACAACATTTATTTATACAAGTATTAAAGGGAGGTTAAATTTCAATATCTGAAAGACAAATATTCTAGGAAATAATATTTAGAGTGGACCTTGTCCACTCAAGCAGATAATCGGAATGAATAATTTACAGCCACACTTTCATCTCCGCTGCAGCTGAGAAGAGCTGCATCAGAAGGAGCCTGGGGACATGCCGACACATCTGCTCACCAAGTGGAATAATCGGGAGAACTGCAAGCAACAGTGGTCCAGTAACCTGTTTTAGGTGACAAATGGGACAGGAAGCAGTGGGAGGAACAAGGAATGCAATAAAAAAAAAAAAAATCCACATGATCGTGGTGAGGTCAGTATTTCATGCTTTCGCAATACCGCACATTCTGTCTTGGACAAAACAAGGGCTACGCTGGATTCTCACTTGTCCTTTGTCACAGATTCTTCCTAAAGATATCTTTAGGTGGAAGAAGGGTGCCTGCTCACACCACTGACCTGGTACACCAGCATGCAAGGCCTTCCTGCCGTGCCATGGGGACTCAGAGGCTGAGAATAACACCAAGGCAGCATCAATTCATCCAGATTGCTCCAGGAACGGTAACAAGCAGCTAACAGAGCAAACAGGCATCAAAGAATCCTCCTGAAATTCAAGCAAGTCCCATCATACAGCTGGGAATCAAGCATCATTTGATACTTTTTCCAGTGATGTGTATGAGATTGAATTAACAGACCAAACATTAATTTTGCACAGATGTTGCTCAGGTGGAAGAATGGTGCAAGTTTCATCAGGGGGAAAGCCTCACAAAAAGATGATGAGCATCTGGAAGAATAACTCCGGCATATATCAAACTGTCATTACAAAGTAGTGAGACAGGGGGGGAAATAACTGTATCTGAGCAGATTAAAGAAATCTCCATGTACAGCTAGCAACTGCCAAAAAGGACATGCACGGTCTGGCGTAACTCTCACGAAACACAGGAGCCACAGCACCTTGCAGTAGTCTCAGGGGGATAGCTATAAAAAAAATCTCATCCTATCATACGGTCTCCACAGGTTTTGCTTATTCACATCTACAGGGGTTTGGGGTAACATCACAGTGTGTGTTTATTACCTGAAAAGAAGAAAAAGCAGATAGACATAGGTATGATGCCAAGTAGCACAATGAGGAGGATCCCCATACAACTAGATAGCGAGCAGAGTAAAAATTACACAATGTAAAGCCAAGATCATCCTCCTAGCAATGCTTTGCCCACTGAAGAAGCACTAGGACCACCAGTTGCAGAGCTTAAGAGTCATTCTGAAGTTAGTTTTGTTTACCCACATCCCAACACAAACAGGAGATTTCTAAATACAAACCCAATGCAAGCCATTAATCGTGGATGGTTCAGCTATTACCTGCCTTGTCTATAACTTCAAACCATGCTTTGGGTGAGGAGCACTATTTTTTTTTCTGATTTAAAGAGTTTCCAAAATGCTTCCAGCATACTAGTAAGCAATACAAGGCTTCTTGGTACAGATACAGATTTTACCAACTGACATAGTAAGCAGCCTGCAGCAGAAATCTAAGAAACTCATTCACAAGACCTGAGTACACATCCAGCTGAGCAAAGAAATAGGAATAACCTCAGCTTTGCTATACAAAATTCCCTTTTCTTCCCAGTCCAAAGTATTAACTGAAGATTAGCTTTACAATCCATGTAAGGTAAATCAAAGCCAACTGTGCATGGCTACAGTGCATCTGTGATCAACTAGATCAATTAGAAAATGGATTTTAATTAGACCAGTCTAAAATGAGATTACATGCGGCTGGGAGATTACATTACTGGGAAGCTGGGTTTCAGCAGCACGCTCCTGTAGCTTCTCTGCTAAGTTTAAAATAACACAGAAGTATCCATTGCAAAAAACATGTTCAACTGAAAACGTGCAGGCCAAAAGTCAGCCCCTGACAATAGCTGCTGTTACATCCCCCCTGAAGTTCAAGGAACTTGAACTCTAATCCCATCTCTGATAGGGACCAGAGTAGTGTTTTGGGCACAGTTTATATGCAGTCATACACTATCCCTAGCCTAAGGCTTCGATGAACAAAGGCTTAAAGGAGAAGGAAGCAAGCAACAGAGAAGGAGAAAGAAACGTTTTACAACGAGAAAGAAATTTTGTACACAGGGGCTGGTGAAACACTAGCAGAGGTCACCCAGAGGGGTGGTTGACACCCCATCCCTGGAACCATTCCAGGTGAGGTTGGACGGGGCTCTGAGCAACCTGCTGTAGTTGCAGATGTCCCTGCTCGGTGCATGGGAGCGGGACTCGGTGACCTCTAAAGGTCCCTTCCAATGTAAACCAGTCTGCGATTCTCTGAGAAGTCTTGGTCCGTTCCCAGTACAAGTCTTTCCCAACGCTGCAGCTCATGGGAAGGGATCTGCCTTTCCTGTCCTTTCTGCACTCCTATGGACAATGGCAGAACCACCCACTGGCTCAGACCTGCCTGCACACCCAGCTCAGTCGCTCCACCACAAACATCCTGGCTCCATCCTCATCAACACACCATCTCCACAGAGGAACCCAGGTCAGTATGCCAGACGCACTGGAAAATAAGAAATCAAAAAGCTAGATTACAGCACTTTGGAGTTTTACAGCAGGCAGCTCAAAGCCCACCTTAAAATTCTAAGTCTCACAAGCAAAACTCAGTAAGTCACATTCTAACATCAGACTACGTAATTTTATGAACAGAGACACCATTTGCTCCCATTGTCAATAATAAGCTGATGGACAGAAGAAAGGAAAAAAAGTCTTGTAAATGCTCCAGTCTTCCACAACTCTAATGATTAGCAAGTTGTGTTTAAAAATCAGAACAACAAAATTAGCACGTATGAACAAAATTAGCAAGTTGTGTTTAAAAGTTAATAGTCAGTTTGGCCTAACACAAAGCAGTTTAGTTCCTCTTGGCTAGAAAACTGGTTTTATGTTGCTGGGGAGAAAGGTTCGTGGGCAGTTTTTAAACAATTTTGCCACTCAAAAAAAAAAATAAAGCAAGATTTTCCTCTTTTGTCAGTGTATTGCAGGCAAGTTTTCCTCAGTCTTCCAAAAACAATATATAAGTATATATTTTAGATGATGTTAGGGTGATTACCTTTAGAAATCTAGTTCTAGGGCCCGCACTTTAGAGAAAATGGTGATTGATGGAATAGAATTAGCAGGCTGAATCAAGTGAGCAACTGTCAGGTTAAATCTAAAGATTATACCTCCCTGAGCATGGCTTCCATGAATTTTTCAGCTTAGATTGTGCCTCTGATGTGCATAAGAAAAGATCGCCTCATCACTCACACACAAGTAGTCTACTACCTACTGCAGGTTTTGTTTGAAAATCCTAATCGAAGAGCAGGTAGAGTTAAATTTAAAAAAAATTAAAATATTATTTTAACTGTGTCACGCCTCATTTCCCAATTCTAAACAACACAAAGTCATTAATAAACTAACATTAACAGTGACTAGAGTTATTCACGTTAGTCAACTGACTACACCAAAAGCAGCAGTTGTTCTTCTGCTCTATAAATAATCAAGGAAGAAGCCCAGAGCCACATTCAAAGAGGTTAGGGAAATTAACATTGCACTACAATCAAACTGAAAATAATAAAGGTAAGGAGGTCAAAAAACAGTTGGAAATCCACACGAAGGGCAAGAAAGTAGGGAGTGAAGCAACATGAATGCAAAAACTATTCAGTACTTCAAAGACAAAGAAGGAAGAAAAAAAATAAAGGAAGTCAAGGGATCTATTGAGAAATTTTGCACAGATCATCACTTAATTAAACAAACTATTCAAAATGCAGTGAGCTTAAAGCCAAATGCTGCACCAAAATAATCTAGAGAACTCGGTGCCAATAAACACGTGCAAACAAGAAGAAAACATACTCGTGCCCGCATCCGAGAGGTAGCACAGCAGTCAAGGAGGACACAGAACCACAGGATGAGGCTCTTGTAGTTCAAATCACCAGTAACAAACCAGGAACCAGCATCTCTCTAGTGCAATTACCTCCCGAAGCGCTTGCTGCCACAGGGAAACAAAGGTCTGTTCTCAAGCGACGAAGAGAGTACTTACACCAGTGAATGCCCTTATAAGCAAGAGGAATCCAGCTGTTGGAGTCCCATACTATACAAAGACATCTATTGTCCTAATGGCAGAGGACAAAGAGTTCTAACAATCAAAAATAGCTGTGAAAGGCCAGGCATTTGCCCATCGGTATATTAAGTTTACCAATTTAGGATGACTGAGGACAGAAAAGTAGCAGAACTATGTGTCCAGCACCCAAGGCCAAGAAAAACATGATCCTTGGTTACAATTTGCTTACCTTCTATAGAAGGGGCCTGGTCCACAGCTGCATACAGCATCTCTTTCAAAGCCTGCAAGGGAGAGAACAACAAATACCATCAGTATTAAAAAACAAAAAAACAAAAATAAAATTTTTGATACGTCTGCTTGAAAAGAAAAGTGATTAAAGCCCTTTTATCCTCCAGACTGACACAGAAAGCTATGATACGTGATGTCAATGCCATCACGCGTACTTCTGTTAACAAAAGAAACACCGGTTCACGTTTACTGACTAATCTATTAAATTTATTCCAACTGTAGCTTTCAACATCTTCCTTTGGAAAAATATTTTCTGGTTGGTAGGATGTTAAAGGTTTTACATTAAAAAAAAACCACAACAACAAACAACCAAAACTAAACTAAATACTGCTGTGTGACACAAAAAGGAGTTTGTCGAGGCAAATGAAGGAGAAGCAGCCTCAGGGATTTCTTATCACTGTTATATAGGAATACAGAACTCCACATACATTCTAAAAGCCGAAGACGACACGATGAAGGAGATTAAGGAACCAGGGGTGACGGCCTTCTTCTCAGGTGGAAACTGAAGGACACAAACACCAGCCAGAATTATTAACCAGGTCTTCAGGTCCTAGGAGCACTGTGAGCTGCCTCCCAAAGATGACAGGAACCAGCTGCTTGAGCTCGGCAGCGTGCTGGTGCAAGGGATGAGCAGCGCAGGCAACAGGACCAGGAGGCAAGGTGGTCCTGCAGCTAAATACCACACACCCCGGCAGTAACCATTTTTGTTATCAGAGCCAGGCACCGCATTGTAAACCTCATCACTGGCAGCTCCTTTTCCCAAGGCCTCTTTTCAGGCACTTATTAAGATGCTGGTATTATTCCAGCCATGGACTAAAGATTTGCCCTCTCCACAAGTGCAAGCAAGGGTCACATAAACTGAATTCAGATCAATGGCTGAAGAAAGATGTTCAACCATCATTTTGGAGCTACAAAGCCACCAGGATGGGCCCATTCTTACTGCAGAGTGATTTTGGTTACAGACACCCCACATCACGCAGCTGAGACAAACATGTTAACACATACTCAACATGAGCGCTCTTTACAAGCTACTGCAAAAACGACACTTTATTCCCTCACTTTTGAAATCTAACACATGAAAGTTATTCAGGTCTTTTGAGTTCCCATCTCTTCTGCCTATTTCCCAACATATCCTATACTTCTCAGAATCTTACACCTCTACATTTCCCATCTTGTGCGTCGTCCCCCGCCCCAGGCCTAAATAACAAATTCCTTAATAGTCTGTTGGAATCAGAAAGCACAAGACGTTTGGAAAGCATAAACTATCAAAACTCATCACTGTTGACAAGCATCCAGTGTCTAAAGCAGACACTGAGGCGGGATGGAGATCTGGTGGTTCCTGTTGTGTTGGGTTGACACTGAATGGGGAGTGAGACCAGGTGTGGTCCAGACTCCCATTCTCTGGCTTATCTCAGTAGTTAACTGTTCTTGCCAGAAGTGAATGTGACAATGGCCTGTTCTAGGCAGAAGCAATCAAGGCTGGAAAGTTCATCAAGAGATGCTTTGTGTATCTGATAAGCACAGTTAAAGGTTTGCCGACAGCCACATCCCCACGCTTTACACATTAATAAGAAACTGAAGTATAAACGTTGGTCCTATTTCGGATCTAAGTGTGGGACGAGAATTCGACACCAAATCCTAGGGATAGACTGACGGGTTTGTCCTCCTTGCCCCCCACCCCAGCCACCCACCCAGAAGGGACGCCTTTTGGTAAGACTTGTGCCTCGGCTCTGCTGAGTGGATGTCTATTTGTTCACTCCAGGAAATTACTTGTATTTTGAGCTATATAATGATTTCTGCAGCTTAGTATAATATATATATATATATCTCACTGGCAATCTTAAAGAATCTGTGTATGTTGCAAGTGTAAATAAACTGTGTTATTCGTGAATGCGATTGCTTTTAGTGAATGCAACCAGACCTACAGTATAATAGACTGGTCGTACACCTGGGGTCGGACCTATAATCACGGACAACTGTGCTACTCGCGCATCCAACTGCTCCCTTGCAGGGAACCGGACCTACAGCATACGGGCTGTCCATGAATCTGGTGTTGGACCTATAGCTACAGTGAATAAGCTATTCGTGAATCCAACTACTAACCTAAGTGTGGTCTGGAGTTGGACCTATAGCAACATATCTTAATTGGTGTAGCTATTAAGAGATCAGCCCAGCCACCCCTAGCCCCTTCTAATCTCTAAGGACCGGCTAGAATGCAAGGGGACTTTTCTCTTACTAAATTCGCCCACGCACACACTTCACGCAACATACCCTCAAGGCAAATCCCACAAGCTCAGCAGCTGGAATCTCAGCCCTGTTGTAACATGGTGGTTACGATCCCGTTTAGTAAATACAAGGTCTAAAGGACAGGTCTGTTTATCATGAGCTATCCCAGGTGGCAACCTGCGCCGGCAGCTCGCCCATCTCTCAAAGGTCTGACTCCCCAGTCCACAGAGGTCTCAACAAAGGTCACTTGCATAATTGTTTTCCCAAGTGAGCCACCCTCATTCCAGCAGCACAGCTCTCCTCTACCATCAATGTTTTCTTTAAGTTCCTCCCAAACACTGGCCACTTCAGTCTTTTCCTCCCCACCATGACTCACTGGCCAGCAGCACATGATCTGCCTCTATGCATCAAGCAGTCAAAAAAACCTTCCCCCTTTTTCACCCCGTTCATCATCCCTTCCTACCTGCAACTCTTTCCATGAACTACAACCACATGGCATAGGATAAACAAACCCAAAGAGACACTAAATTGAAAGCCACCGTAATAAGAACTCCATCCCTTAACTCACCCAGAGATAAACTCGCAGTGCACATCCTATCTCTGGTTTTATCAGTCATTTTAAAAAACAAATTGAAACAGACCACAACACTGACAGTCCTGCACTAAATCTTGAAAGCTGAAGATGTCAGTCGTCCCACAGATGTCTCCCCATGCAGACTGATATTACAATCTGGCAGCTGCAGGGCAGCAGATTTTGTTACTGCTTACCTGACCTATATAAGTTAAACCAATCACCTGAAAGTGAAAGGCTCCGTGCTCCTTCACACTTCAAGTGCTTAGCCCTCCGGGCTACAGAATTTTAGAAATGACTGTTTCCAAAAGTTATCCATCACTGTCAACTTCAAATGTTTTTAAAAAATACTCTTCCTGCCCTCAAACTAGACAAAAAGGGTTGTTTCCTTACTTTAAGTGGTGCTAGCGATATGCAATAAAATTGTATAAATGTGTATTGGAGAACAAAACCAAAAAAAAAAGGACAAAGAAAACACACTTGAAAATGCCTCTGTCAGATCTGAACAGTGAACAAATTCAAGGACAAAAAAAACCCCGTAAAACGCCCAAACAAAACCGTTGTTCGAAACGAGTAGCTTGCAAACCATTTACGCTCTTCTAAGCTCGCCTGCTAACACCCAGAAGGACAAATAGTGAAATAGCACAACAGATTTGTGTCAGGAGGTGGCAAGCCTGGGTGTGAGCTGCCTATCATGAAGCAAGGTTTGACGAGCAGAATTGGCCACCTCCCAAGAGCCTGTTTCTGGAGGAGAGACTCCGAGGAGAGACTCCGAAGGCAAGCAGGCCTCCTCAGCGATCGCTTTCAGTTTCCCCACCTACTTCCTGCTAAAGGTTGTGGCTCGGAGAAATGGTTTCTACAACTCAGCAACCTGCTTTCTCTCCTCCAACAGCAAAGCTACTGAAAACCTGGAATTCTTTTTAAAAAGGAAGAGAATTCACCTGCTTGTACCTTTTACCCATCTCTTCCATGAACTTTGCGCCTGTACTGCTTCTCCTTCTTCCCCCTGACGCTGCAATTTCAAAGGTATCGAGCACTTTTTCTTTCCAAATACCCTCAGACTTCTGCATCCAGATAAACAAATTCAAGCCACATTAACTGAAACAAAATTGCCATCTGGCAACTGCAAAACTCCACCGAGTTTCCATGAGACATACACTTAGGTTTCAAAGTCTGAGCAACTCTCGTCTTTCTCCTACAGGCACTCCAGAGATAGACACAGGAGCAAAGGAAATCTGCAAGGCTGTTTGTGGATAAACAGAGGACCAGCCACCCAACAATTTCACTGCCCTGCAAAATTGGCATTAAATGCAGTGAAGCACACTCTTAGTAAAAAAAAAAAAAAAAAAATCAGCTGAAATTCATCTAGAGTTATCTTAATTTGTTCCAAACTGACTACGTGGAAAGTGAATTCTGTTGTCTGACACAAAAAGGTGTGATTTTGTTTGTTTTCCTATTTTATCTTTACACCAAAGGAACTGAAGAGTAAATAAATGGTCTAAAACTTTTAAGGAAGTTTTTGGATGCCAGGCATTGAAATCACGATCAAAGTTATTTAAAATTTTGGCATATTTAGCATGTAATATAATTCACAAGCATTTCCACAAATCAAGCATTTGTCTAAACATTGTTTTGAACTCGATCACCTCCAGGGAGCGGCCTGATAACAACACTCAGTACTTGAACAGGAAAAAAAAGTCCCTTTACACTGGGATCATGCATCACATTATTGCCACTGCTCCTCACATGAAGTCCTCCTGATCATTTGCACTGACTGAAGCTTCAACAACCATCAGCTGGGAATGGAGTTTCCGTAGTAAATGTGACATATAAAATTTGTGTGCTCTCATGCAATCCTTACAATGGAAGTGTGGAATGGGAAGTCAAATCAAATCAATCAGGGTTTGCATAAAGCTCCATGTTAATGTTGACCTGTTTGAGGCAAACATCTTTGTGAATGGCTAAATGAGTCACATACGCCATCGGTTTTCGTCTGGCCTACAAGCCAAGTGCTCGTTCTCAGAAAGACTGGTCACCATAACGATCACTGCAGAGCTCTTGCTAAAAAAAAAAAAAAAAAATTAAAAAAAAAATCTAAGTCACAGCTATCAAAGTATATCTTGTTTTAGCCTGTTTAAAGAAAGTGAATGGATTTTTCTCTCTAAAGTTCTTCCCCTGAGCAAGTATCTGCCCTCTATCTGGGCAACTTGCCTTCTTCCCACAAGCTTTGTTAGAATAAACAAATAGATTTTTGTCAGAGGGAAAGTAGTCCTCAAAGTCCTTACCATTAATGTGAAAGTTGTTAAAGACCATCTGAAAGTGAAACTACATTTTTAAGTATTCAAAACGCAACAGTCTCATTCTTCCTGATGTTACCACCAACAGATAACACCCTCCTAGTCTGACGGGCAATTTATGCCAGGCGAAGCTTCTCACAGCGCATCCCATCAAACCAGAGACAGGTCACCTGGTGAGGATCTCCTCATCTGAGTCTTATCACACTTCAGGGCTGTCTGCCTTAAGAGAGTCACTTGCTCTCCAATGAAAATAACTACAAACTGTCAGAGTGGAAAAATAAGATGACTACTTGTAAGCTTTATGATATAGAATGACTTAAAGAAAGCAATTTCTATACCATGTGCTAGTTGTTGCATCATGAGCTTGATGCGGGAAGTCCCTGGAAATAGAAACAATCTTTTCAGACTTAAAAACCTGTGGGGTTTTTTGTAACAAGATCTCTCACTCTGAAACAGTGCTTGATTACTGTTTGAAAGACACAGGAAAAGATACAAACCGTCAGGTGAAGAACCATTCAGATGCTACTAAATATACATCTAATTTTTTTGAATTTTGCTCCGATGTGGGCTGTAAGCAACACCACAACCAACCAACGAACGCAGCGCTTGGCCTCGGGTTTTCTAATCAACGGCTCGGAACGTCTCTCACCAAAGGAGGGCTTTTTGCCTCAAGTATCAGCAGCAAGTACTCCGAGGTAGCACTGGCCTTTTATGCACCACACCCACACGACCACCAGTTACTGAATAATAAATGCCAGACTACTCCATCACTGTAATATGCATGAGCGGGAGGCTGACTCACGTTCAGTCAACTGCAACGAGGGAAACAAAGAGTTTCAAAACTTATGACTAAAAAGGAGGGGGGAAGAGGTATTTTTGTTCATTCTATGTTAAGCTTTCAATCCAAGGAGGAGATTACTTAACATCTAGAAAGAGTAACAACTTGAAGGGAAGTCCTTAGTGAAATCTACCTTTATTTTAAATCGGGTTGGGGGAAGGGAGAACGCTATAACAACGCTGCCCCAGTTAAAACACCTGAAAATTCACCTCCTATAATGAAAACAGTGGCCAATAAGCAGCGGAGGTCTTCACACATTAATCAAGGTGTCATAGTTCACTGGGTCTCCCTTACCCTCCCCTCCAAATCCGTCTGGTCAGCACGCAGCGAAATCTTTCATTTTTTTGCCCTTCTATTTCCTCTTTGCCTTTCCCTGCAACTCGTCTCTTAAGATAGGGAAGTTTTCTGTTTCTAGCAACAGACAATTCTTGTAGAGATAACCCATTAGAGACACAATGCAGAACGAAGCCAGTACTCTGTTTCATCCAGACAATGGATTTTCTCCTTCTCAAAGACTGAAGCATTTTTTTGTCATCTAGTTTTACAAATAACTCAAGGAGATCGCATTTTAGTGCTAAACTCCAATCCAACCGCAGTTTTTGTTTAAACATTCCATTCCTTTTCAGTCAGGTAAAGGAAAACAAAGGAATAGCCAAACTTTTCAAGTTCAACATTGTAACAAAGCAAGCTGAGATAAATGCGATTTCCCTTGCAAATTAATAGGCAAACTAGAAATAAATTGCTATGATAGTCCCAGAGAGAAAAGATAGGCGTTCAAATGATAACAAATGTTGGTTTTGACTGACTCGGTCAAGAAGTTTTGCTGATCAAAGCAGCTCTCCTGTAACCAGCTTTCCGTAGTCCAGGTTTAATTATTACTCATCAAAAAGACCAACATCAGTGGCAGCAATCACTTTTACTGCTAACACTGATATAGGAAATGGTTTTGCTACAAATTACCACCTTGAGCTTCATCTAGTTAAACTGAAGTCAAGCACCACTATGATAAATCTGGAATTAAGCAACTGGCGTGACCTTTAGAAAGCTGGCACGATAAAAAACTGAAAAGCTGTATTCTGCAAACAATTCCCGGTTAATGCAGCAGAACTTTGTGCAAGCAGCGTTGTATAAATGTCCCGATTCAAGCGGTGCGCCTGAAATCAAGTATGAAATAAAGGAGATGCAAGCCTCGCTAGCCTGATTTAAGTTAATATCTATAAAAAAAAAAGGAAAAAAGAGAAAAAAAAGCAGTCGATGCCCGGTTTGCTGCCCTGTGTTGAGTCACCCAGGCAAGCTGTAAGCATTACCAGGCGAGGCTGCGGCCCTTCACAGGGCAGCGCTTGCGGGATGGGAAGGCTCGGCCCCCGGCTGGGAGGCGGTGGGTGCTGCCCAGCCCGCCCGCCCTTGGGAGCCGCAGCCGGAGGGTGAGAAGCCACCGCTCAAAGTCACCCCCCCTCCGCCCGCCCGTGCAG
>VWZK01001300.1:85463-97861 GCA_013396935.1 Baryphthengus martii | reverse complement strand
AGCCGGGAGGGGGAACGGTGGCGCCGGGGCTCCCCCAGCGGGGAGCGTTGTGTTCCTCTTTTTGCTGTTTCTGCGCATTTCTGGGGTAGATTTGGACCCCAGCGTGTCGCCTTCGTCCCTCAGGATCTGCAGCCCAGCCCCAGCGTGAGCGATGGCCGCTCTGGGACAGCCCCAGTTGGAATCCTGAGCCCTTTGGGGCTGGCTGGGTTGGGATGGGATGGGATGAGATGGGGGTGGGATGGGGACAGGGAAGGGAATGGGGAAGCGATGGGGATGGGAATTAAATGGGGTGGAAAGGAGATGGAGATGAGATGGAATGGGATGAACATGAGGATGAGAGAGGAATGGGAATGGAATGGGAATGGAATGGGAAGAAGTGTGAGGGCTAGGGAAGAGACAACGGATGGGGAAGTACCAGCCAGGGCAAGAGAGGATGGAGCGAGAGAGGATGGAGATGGAGGGAAGAGCAAAAGGAAACACAAGAAGGATGAGTAAGAATTGAGGGAAGAGGGAAATGAGACTGACAGGCCACAAAAAGCTGGGTGAAAGGAAGAGAAGACAGTGCAAAGGAAAATGAGGAGAGGAAGAGAAAGAGGAAAAAAAAAAAGAAAATTCTCCAAAAGGTGCGTGATCACAGAAGTCTTCACCCTTGCACCACTGGCCACACTTAACAACAGGGTGCAGGGCAAGGGGGAGCAGGGAAACACAGGGCAGGTGCAAGAGCAAGCCCACCCACAGATGGGCAGGGCTACCCCAAAACACAGACACCCCCAGGGCTGGAGGGTTCAGTACCCACTGCATTATAGCATGAGAGACCAAACTGGAGGCCTCTGGACTGGGACTGCAGCCCTCTGTTATCCCCAGGTATCCCAACGGCCCTAATCTTGCCTTTCACCAACTCCCAGATTTAGGGAGTTTGCTGCAGTTAGGATTAATTTTGGGTTTGCTTCAAGCCTCCCAACCTCTGGCACGAATTCAGCTGATAGTTTTCAGCTTTTTCCCACACCAGAGCTGATCCCCTCCCAGCTGCCAGCCCCTCGGCACGGCAGCCACCCGGAGCATCCCTCCCGCTGATGTCTCCGGGAGCAAAGCTCATTTGCTGTGGTGATTTATCAGGGTCCTGTCGCAGGCCTGGGGACCGCTGATTTGCGAGGGCTCTTACCCGCGCTGCGATTTCACCGTCAGCGACAGCGGCGGGCGCAGCAGTGATGCTCGCTGATACCATCTCTTAATTATGTTTGTGGAAAACCCTTTAATGAATAGGGCTTTAGTGCCCTTCATCTGAAACTTCACACTCAGCGACCTGCCCGACGCTGACCTCAGCGTGAGCCAACTGCGATGCCACAGTTTGACTTACATTTAGCAGGTCACCAGCTTTTTAATGCATTACCTTTACAGGCTTGTTCCAGATTAAATCGCTCTGGATCTGAGCTTGCTCCCACCATGATCAGTGGCACCAAGGTGGGTCTTTGGAGTTTAACCCTTTGAATGTTGTCAGCCTTGCAGAGATAATGTGCAGCACGGGGGAGGAGAATGGTTTAAGAAATAAATATTCTCTTTATTATTTGCTGGATGTGTCGCGTGAAAAATGTACCGTGACGTATAATAAACGAGTATCTTCCGATAATGGCAGCTTGCAAATTCAGTGACTAAAAATCATGAGGGATGCCCCTTTCTATGTGTTCCTTGGAGAATTTTTTACCCACCAATAAATGCTATTCATTTATTTAATATCAATAAATACTATTTATTTATTCAGTACCAATAAATACTATTTATTGGTATTAAATAAGTGCTATTTATTGGTTACTATTCTCAGACAGACAATAGCAAGGGAGGCAGAGCAGAGGCTGGACTCCTTACTCACCATTGCAATGTTCTCTAGCAACAGCGCTGTTCAAATATCTGATCGGCAAAACCCTGCCTCCCGTTATCAGACGCGCTTTGGGACCGTGCTTGGCATTGCGACGGTGTTTCGCTGCTCTGCTGGGACTCGGGGCTTTCCAACTCCTCGAAACATTTCCAAACTCTCAGCTCTGCACATCCAGGGACTGGTGCAGGAAGGCAGGGAGGAAGAAAGGGCAAGAGAAGACTTAAATGAAAGAGGAAGGGCCACTACTGCTTTCTACCCATGGCTGGGCTGGAGGGTGGGCAGGAGGATTGCAGGCAGCACATCCCAGATGAAGAAGAATGCGAATCCCAGCCGATCCCAGACAATCCCAGCTGGTTCCAGCTTCAGGTCTGGATCCTGGTCCCCATGCCTCAGGTCTGGATCCCAGACCCCGTGCTTTTCTTGCAGCAGGCTGCCACATTCCCCTCATCTCTTGCTCTTTTCCAGGAAAGAGTTTGCATTGTGTTTTTGCCCCCATGCTGTTGTAACTAGGGAAAAATAAAAGCAGCAATGTTATTTGCATTTTTAAACGGAGCAAGGAGTGGGCTTTCCGCCAGTACAGTCTGGCACTTGCTTTGTTGAGAGCATATAGAATAATTTATAAATAGCAATGATGGATTTTATTTTTTTTTTTAAATAAAAAACCCTATACTTTTAAAGATCCTGCATTGCTGGGGAGGAGTCTTCAAAAGAGGCTTTAGAAAAAGAGTCTTGTAGAGGGAAAATTTCCTTTAATGGCACTCATAAAATTGCAAAGAGGAGGGATTTCCATAGCGGGAGACAATGCAGGACTCTCACAGACAACCATTCCCGCACCTCTCTTCCCACCTCCTCCCCAGGCAGCTGACTTTTAAGATGCCAGGATATTTATTTAGAGGCTCAGTTTGTCACAGAAGGGGATGCTTTAGCAGCATGACCCTCTCTGGCCTCATGAGCCTGAATCACGGGATGGGTCAACGTTCGGGAGAACAGGGCAGATAAATTCATCTCCTCTCCATCAAAATCAGAAGAAATAATCCAAGAGCAGCAGCGTGCCCCTGGCCTCAGCAAGGCTGCTCTCTGTTGCTGCAGAGGTGGCAAGAGCATCGTGTGGAGAAATGGCTCCTCGCTGCATCCTCAGCTGCCCTGCCTGGGGCGCGGTTCCTGCTCTTGAGGGAGGACCAGGGGCTTCACTGCCATGTGGAAAGAAAGTAGGGGAATGAATAAATACGGAAGTAAAAGCAGGTCAGGGGTGAGCTCGGTGTGGAACGATGAGAGGATTTAGTAAATCACATCAAGAGATGCTGCCCTGCCTGCCAGGATCAATAGAGCAGCAGCCCTGGGCTTCGGACACCCTCAGCATTCACCAACCAGCCCTGAATGCTCCCATTATCTGCTTCATCAATGCTGGTCTTGAGAAATGTGATCAATATATTAGATTTCCCAGAGACAGTGATGCAAAATGCACAAATCTGCCGGCAGCCTGAGCTGGAGCTATTGACTTTTTACATATTCTCCTTCCTCACCCGGTGTCGATGTTGGATGAGGATGTGATGATGAGCATCAGGAGGCGGGGGGCTCTCAGTCCCCAGGCCAAAAGCAGTGCACAGGGTCAGACCAGGAGTGGCATAGCCCAATCCGTTGGGAATTGCCAGGGTGTTTATACACCTAGGCAAGCTGCCTGCAGCAGGTTTTTTAAGACAGAAGGAGCAGTGGTTTCCAGGGAATTAGAAAGCATTGGGTGGGCCTGGTTCCAATGGCAGGGATGTTAGTACCAATCCATCCTCTTCCAAGCACTTTCTCAGCAGCCATAATGTCCTGCAGCTCTTCTAAATGGGGTAAGATGATGCTTTTCCCCATTTCAGAAGGAGCCAGGATGAGACCTGCCAGGAGAGTCATGCCTGCCTCTGCTTTGGCTGCAGGTGGGTCACTTTACCCACCACCTGAACTTGATCCGCTGGGACTTGAGACCATTACAGAGGTGGATTTAGGACTCAAGATCGCCAGGAGGCAGCCTCAAGGATAGGGAAGCCCTGCCCTCAGCTGCGAGCGCATGAGCATGTTGGTCTGTGGGCAGTAACCATGCACTGCTTGGCTTATTTATCGCTTTCCCTGCACTCTCCAGGGCAGGATTTGGTCCATACATTGCTCAGCCAGTGCTGACATGCCTGATCTTAAGAATCCCATGGTTGGGCAACAATGTACCCCTGACTGCAAGCCCACCTGTAGAAGCGCAATCACCCCCAAAACATGTAGGGGTGCAGAAACATGGAGCAAAAAGCCAAAGTGACAGCAGCTCCCCTTTGCCCGGAGCCTGACCCGTGGGGAGAACGGGGCTGGCTCCACTCATTGCCTGACTGCCCCAACCAGGCTGACCTTTCCTGGGCTCACTCACGACTGACGTATGCACGGCTACTCGCTCACGTATCCTCCTCTTTGCTCGAGATCATAGATGTGTCCTGCTTGGAAATCCAGCCAGGGAGTAAGAAAAAAATCATCTGCCCAGATGATTTAGGTCAAGGTGCCCCTGCCCGATCACTTCCAGCCCTCTCCTGCACTGTGAGAGGTTCAGCGTTCCCCAGTGCCTCAGAGGAGCTGTGCTGGTGGTGCTGGGCCAGGGACTCACTGCACTCTCTTACAACTGGGAGCAGATGGGAGGTTTCACGCCCTTTGCTGACGTGTAAATGATTGCTCCTGGATCATTTCCAATACTTATATATGTGTCTGGTTTAATTTATGCACGCTTGCTTTGTGCGAGAAGACAGCAGCTGACCGGTGCTTAAGAAAACTGAACACCCCGAAAAGATCTAAAATTAGAGAAGAAATAGGAGCTGCTTCCTCTGAGTCCTGGAGCTGCCTGGGCTGTTCCAGGAGAGCCCTGGGAAGAGATTCAGTCCTCCACACTCTGTCCCCACTACTGTCCCGCTGTTTAATCCCCCTCCTCACCAATTGCAGCTGGGGGGAGTGCAGCATCCGTCCCCCCCAGCACGTCTCCATGTCCTGGGGCAAGACGGACCCTTATCCCTTCGGGATGTTTGCCAGGGGACAGAGGCTGGTAAAGTGCCAAGTGGCCTTGGAACTGTCCCCGTCCTGTTTACCCCAGCCTCGCCTGCCTTGTTAAACATGCTCTCACCTCCCCATCACCATCCTGGCTCCTGGCCCCTTCCCAAGGGGGATGTAGCAGGCGAGGGGGGAGAAGGAAGGACAGCAGCACCCCATGAAACAGTGGGAAGGGAGGTGACCTGGAACAAGATACAGCATCCCCAGAGCCGGCTCAGCCAACGCCGTCATCAGGCCAGAGTCGTGGCAGGTCGCGGAGGAAACATGAGCTACCGGCCCATCTCGGTTTATCGCTGCTGCAGACACCAAGCTGGCACAAGCACAATAAAGCGTCGGGGCCGCACTGGCAGCAGCACCATGTCCTTTGCACGAGAGATCAGCTCCCTCCCTCCTCCTACCCGGGCAGGAGCCCGTGCCAAGCCACTGCTCTTCCTCCCTCTGCTCCAGAGCCAGCTGGATCCAGGGGTGTGGGGTAGGGTCGGGGCAACCACCCTTTTCTGTGCCAATCCCATGGTCGATGCAGGTAGACAAATGTCAGGATTGTGCTTTGGTGCTGGTACAAAGATGCTTTATATTCGGCAAGTGGTCCCCGTTGGGAAAGGAGAATACGTGGTACGCCTGTGTGACACATGCAGTGTAACTGCACTCTGGAGGACATGTCCCTGCAATTCTCTATGCTAAACCTGTGTCCCTTAACCAGCGTGACTGTAACGACAATAAAAAGCTAAGTGCAAGCGAGGTGGAGGTATGTGGTAACAGCCGTGGCAGAAATCTCCAAAGCTGGCTGGACTTTCTGGGAGCTTTTGGAAATGCTGCTGTAGCTTTGTGGTTTTTTTCTACCAACCTCTGAACCTTATCAAAGTGCACAAAAGGCAACAGGCTTCCTATTTGCAAAGGCTGTGTTGAGAAAACAACTGTCAAACCTGGCTTGACCCTGCCTGGCATGAGCCCTGCATCGTGAACACCCTTAGGGTGGTTGACTCCTCCTGATGCCCCCAGTGCCATTGCAAGGGACAGACCATGTCCAGAGTGAGTCTGTTTGGTGATCTCCTGGGAGAGCACTAGGTTAGGCTGTTTCTCCATGGAGGGTCTTGCTTGGCCTGGAAGGAATCGTGTGTCTCCAGGTCTCATTCCCTTCTGCGTCAGGGCTGAGTGTGAACTGTCCATAGGTGCTGTAACTGATGGCTTCAAGGTCCTGCAGCCTTGGGACAGATGTCAGATTGAAAAGGATTGTTTGAAGCAAAAGGGAATATGTCCCAGAGGTCCTTGTGCCACCAGGGTCTGAGGAGTGGCTTGGCTGAGTTCACGCTGTGGACTCCACATCTGCTCCCGTCCTGCTGCTCAGAAGTGTGGCTCTTGTCTCTGATGGTAGCTACAGACTAGACACAGGCCAGGGTCCTCACCATAGAAATTTATCCTGGTGCTGCAAACCACACGTATGCGGAAACCCCCCAGTGTTTCTCAGTGCCTCCGGCCAATGCCAGAAAATTTGGCAAAGATCACCTCAACAGCCTGAGACCTCTGTCCCTTGCAGTTCCTCTTTAGCTCCAGACGTTGTCGTGATATTCTGTCTGGCAGGAATTAGTCTAAACCCCTTCCCTTGCACACAGGGACCGCCAAATGGGCAGGGGCAGGAGCTCTGATGCCTGGCTCATCCCCAGCAGGGCAATGAGGAGCGGACCTTGGGCATCCCCTTCCTTTGAACCATCCCAGCCTGTCTGGTCAGGACCCGCTGACCTGCAACCCCAACCCTTCCTGCTCTATTTTATGGCCAAAACAAGCCATAAATCTTATTCTGCAGAGCTGGAAGGTGCAATTGCTTTTCTGCGGTGTGGGTTTTCCCTTGCGCGACTTGGAGCATCACGTGAGGGAAATCTGTAAGTAAAAGTCAGGCTGGAGCCATTTATAACAGCAGTGCCATGATTGTTACTGCTGACAGCTGCAATTACAGGCACTCCCTTCGATCACTCCTTGCTGAGGGAGAGGGGAGCCAGCACCAGAGAGGAGAAGGGATCGGGAGCAGCTTTTCTGGAGCTGCATCCCCTCTCTGGTGGTCACTGTCACCCATGGGCAGTGCTCAGGGAGGGTTTGAGGGGGGAATGTAGATTGGGGAGTAACCCCTAGTAAGAAGGGTTTGGGGAGGGATGCAGGATGCTCCTCAGTAAGGAGACAACATCAGCTGGTGCTCCCCTTCGCGGGCAGGATGAGAGTGGCCCCAGGGCTGTGCAGGGACAGACAGCAGATCCAAGTGATTGCCAAGGAGAAATGCTGCTGGTGGCCCCAGATAACCCCAGGGTGTGCTGCAGGTGGGGATAGCATCCCCAGCAGGTCACTGCCAGGCACTTCTTTCCAACGCCAGGGTCTAGATCTCCTGCCTGTGAGATTTTCAGTGTGTGCCAGGCAGGTAGACACAGAGGTGCCATCAGCCACAGTGGCTGGGGAACTGCCAGGGGACTGGGGATGCTGGTACCAGAGGGATGCAGAAGACCTTACCTGGGGGAAATGAAGAGCAAAACGAGGGACGTCTGTGGCCTTGCAGTGACAGGGCAGTGACAAATGGAGCTGTTACTCATTATCTGCTGCCGCGTGGAGATGTGAAACAAGAGGGGGCTGATGAGAAGCAGGGGAGTGTGGCGGCAGCAGCCCTGCAGCAGCTGAACTTCAGCAGGACTTTCCTAACTCCTCGGTTCTATCTTTTCTATGCTGTCTACAGGGAAATGAAACATAGGCAAGTGAGCTAAATTTCATAATTTGCTTGGGTGAAAAAAAACAACAACTTTTTGTTTTGCTGTTTTCGTTAAATAACACAGAATCACAGACTGTTAGGGGTTGGAAGGGACCTAGAAGGATCATCTAGTCCATCTCCCCTGCCAGAGCAGGATCACCTAGAGTAGGTCACATAGAAACGCATCCAGGTGGATTTTGAATGTCTCCAAAGAAGGAGACTCCACAGCCTCTCTGGGTTTTGTTTCAAACCTAAGGTTTCTGTCGGAATTTTTGCACATACATGAAAAAAAAGATGAGAAAGCAACTGGCTGGAGCAGGGTGCTGAGTAAAAGGAAACAAAACCGAAGCTTTCTGTGTTTGTTTCACATCAAGCGAAACACTCTATGTCAAACAAACTTCTCCTTATGTTTTTCCTTTGAATTTAGAAAACAAAATACCATACAGAAGCTCATCTGACTGCCCCAAACGACTTAGTGGTGAAATATCTTTCTTGACAGCAAGATCCACTATTTGCACAGCTCCGGCTGCAACCTTTGCACCACTAGCTGGCCGCTGTGTTGCAACCACGCTCTTGCTGGTTTGTCAGCCCTGCAAGGCTTCAGCGAAGCTCAGGGAGCAGTGCTTGGCACCTAGCAGAGGAGTTTTTCCATCAACCTTTAAGAGGTTTAATGATATGCCGAGGAGAGGGGAGATTTATGCGCTTCTGAGCGGGGTTATGCATTCCTTTTGAGTTGCGGCTCCTGATTTGTATTCACGTTGACTCAGGAATTTATGGAAGGAGGGAATCGATGTTTTATTGATATCTGAAAAACCTATATGATGGATGTGCTAATTACACGTTTTTCTCCCAGCTCCCCTTTATTATCCACAAACAAACAGCGCTGGTGCGGTAATGAACGCAGGTAAAATGTGCAGCGGAGCCGAACTCCATGGAGGTGATGCATGTGAGGGAGACTTTGTTTGTGCCAGGGCAGAGACCTCAGCCCTTTGTTTAGTTTCTTCCCTGGCCAGTATTGAATTTTGGTTTCCCACTGCCTGTGACTCCATTTCATGGAAATCACTTCCCTTGTCAGGAACAGAGGGGCACAGCTCTTGCAGCCACTCTGCAGGCTCCGGGCTACAACAGCATCTATCAGCTCCCAAAAATAATAAGCACGGGGTATGTCTGCTCTGCCCTGCTAACAGGGGACACACGCACAGGGGGAAAAATGAGAAGGCTTTATTTTATCTCGCTGCTAAAGTTGTGAGCATGCCAAGTAGAGGGCCAGTGGTGGGTGGTCCTCTCCCCTCTTCCCTCTCCCACCACAGGGGCAAAGGTGAGTGAATTGCTGTGACATGTATCGTGTGTAGCAATAAATGCAAAAAAAGAATCCGTATTCCAGATGCAAATCACAGCTCGAGGCAAGCACACGCCACCCAGTCCCTGCCTGACACACCAGGCTCTGCTCCAGCCCGACCCCCACACAAGCCCTCCTCCTGTGGGTCCGGGCAGGAAAGGATGATGACTCTGCTCACTATGGATAGGTGGCTGTGCTCCTGTGTCTGCTTACTGGGGACATGGGGTTTGGGGAGCCACGAGAGAACCAAAAGGACCTTCTTAATGCAGGACCTGGCATAGATACAAGAGGTGGTAACACCACAGAAGAGAAGGTGGGATAAAGCACGGAGCCCAATGTACCACACAGACACGTCACCTGCCAGAAAATTGCAGCATGGCTTGGCTTTTCCCAACAAAGACTTTGTGATCTTGGAAGCCAGGAGAAAAGCTCTTGGCCATCAGGCTCACGTCCCATCAAGAGGAGGCTTTGGCAGGCAGCTGCCAGCCATGCATCTCCAGGCTTTGTCAGTAGGCAAAGCCTGGCCCAGACTAGGGGTCCCTGGCTTTTGGAGGACTTGATGGTGCCTCACAGGAACGTTTGGCAAAGGCAGCCCAGGAGCTCCCACACAGGGATGGTGGGAGGAACGATGGGGAGGAGGCTTCTCCCTTCAGGAAGTGGGTGCAGGCAGCAAATCTCCCAAGAAGCAGAGATGAGGGAGACAAAGTAGATGAGAGCAGTGGGACAAGGACACACACCGATGGGTAAGCTGGAGGAGCTCAGGAGACAGGAGGAGACATTTATTGGGCAGAGGCACAGCTCTGTCCTATAGCAGAGCTGGGGGCTGTGCCACGGGAGAAAAAAACGCCTGGGCTCCCCCTGCTCTCCATGTCCCCGACCCTCGGGAGAGCACGAGTGTCCCCAGCCTGCAGCCTCCTCCTCCATAGACAGGTGCCTCCCGCTGTAAAATGCACAGCCACAAATAAACCAGCTCTTAATTGCCTCTTTCTCCTTTTGTTGTGGGAAAAAAAAGAAAAAAGTAATCATAGCTTAGCTCACAGGGATCCCGTCAGATGTTCCTTTCAGGCTAGCCAGGGTTTGGTGTGTGCAGTGTCCTCTGCCCTCTGCAAAGGGACAATGACAGGTCTCCGGGCTGACGGGCAGGATGGAGATGATAATTATACAGGGATATTTTTTCCTTGCTCAGAATCACTGGTCACAGCCTGTGATTGTATCCCTGCAATCCCAGTGAAGAACCTGGGACTGACCCACACGCGTACCTCGTGTGAGGGCCCTGCATGATTTTCTTTACTGCTCAGTGCCTGTAATGCTCTGCAGCCAGGGGCTGGGAGAATGGGCCAAATTTGGCCCAAATCATTCTGCGGTGACTGGGGCTCTCTGAGCCCTCCACTGCTTCATGTTTGCAGGGCGTGGCTGGTGCATCCACCAGGAGGAAATTGGCACTGGCGTCCCCCAAACCCCAATCCTACCCTCTCCCAGGCTACTGGGGACCAGCAACTAAATCAACATCATCCCGCAGAGCGGGTGCAGTGTGTCTGAGCCCAGCATGCCCGTCCTCAGTGTTTCCATGCCAGGCTCCAAAAATCTCCACGGGTGTCTTGCATCAAACCTGCTCCCACGCCTGACAAAGCGAGGGGGTGGAAGGAAGGATCAGGCCCTGAGTGCAGTTGCTCTTTAAAAAAAAAAAGGCAAGGAAAAAGTGAGAGAGATCTAGTAGGAGGTCTAGTGAAGAAACCCAGCAAGGTAGCGAGGCCTCTCTCACCATGGAGACGAGGCGGGTAGCGTGCGGAGGCTGTGTGCTTCAGTTAATTTGCTGCGAATACTTTTTCTGAGCTATTCAAAGAGGGTTTCATCCTGCCAGCCTGCCCAGCTGCCTGTCCCTTGCTGAATGTCAGCAGGATCAGACTAGGAGATGCTTCCCCATGACGATAAGGGCTGGTCAGGGTGGCACAGCCAGCTGGATGGAGCCAAACGGCTTCTGGTGGAGAGCGGCGGGAAGGACGAGATCCCTGTAAATATTGCGGTCTGTTTATGAGGCTGGGTGTTAATCACACACTGGAGAGGAACTATTACATTTTATTTGCAAGCATCAGAGCCACACTCTTTCTGCCTTTCCCCTGCTTCCTGGTTCAAACTGGGGTTTCGCTCCCTTACACAGGCAAGGAGGCTGAGGGGGCCACAGATCTGCTTGCAGGGCATCCTTGGTCTCTTCAGGAGGCAGACTTGGGCAGAGCAGGTGCTTGCAGGCACCCTCCCAGCCCTGGCACAACCAAGCCCATTTCCAGTCTGGTCCTGAGCAGAGACTGGGGCCGCACCGCCTCTTGCACAGACTGGGATATGGCAGTTCCCTCGTGCTCTGTGTAGCACTCTGGTGTAGCTGTGGTCCCATGATTGATCCCTGACCCCCTTCTTGTACCCATAGGCCAGGGACAGGGACATTGCCATGGCTTGGTGACCCAATGGGAGGGTGGTGGTGGCCCTGCTGGGCCATGTCCAGGTTCTCCAGTTATGCCCCAGCTTGCTGCCTTGGCTGTGTTGGGGCCTTTTTCTCCCTAAGTAAAACCTCTTGCAGTCAGTGAGGTTGTGGGGGGAGTAAGGGAATAAAAACCAGCTTATTTCTGGTTCTGATGGAAGAATGGAAGGTCTTTTCTCCACAGCTCCTGCACTTCCCCCAGGATGGAAAGATGGGTGCGTGCATTGCTCACAGGCTGCACAAGTGAGGGGACACACTGTAGTGTCTGGGAGACAACGGGAGACCACAAGAAGCTGTGCAGATGGACCACATCATGCACGGGATGCTCCTTCATCCTCAGCCTCCTTCGTCCTCATCCTTGAGCCCAGGAGAACGAAAGCACATCTAATACCCCAGCGAGACAAGGACCTCTAAATCCAGGTGCAAAAACTCCAGCTTGCCCCTCTTCGACCCTGGGGTGCCTACGCATAAGACGGTGACACACTGTGGAGCAGCTCCCCCCCCACCCCCGACTCACCGAGACAGAGGGATCAACGCGCCGCAGCCGAAGGGGGCAGCGGGCGGAGAAGGAGAGGATCGGGGCGCTGCCGAGGTGGCCAAGGTCCCCCCGGGGGACTCAGGACTGCCATTTGCTGAGGCCGGGGGTGGGGAAGGGAGATGGACTCGACAGCTGTTCAGGGAGCGGGGGGAAACTTTCCGCCCGAAGTAGATACCGGGCTAAATATAAACCGTCTTTAGGTTGGCGCTTGGCCGGGACTCCGGGGGCAGCGGCAGGGCCACCAGCCGGCACCCTGCACCGGCATCCCGGGAGGATGCTGGCTGCCACCCGGCACCCTCCAGCCCTCCACTGTTGCTACCGACGGCTCCCCCTTCTCCGCCCCGGCCCGGAGCGGCAGGCGGCCTGCGAGTGCCCTCCAGCGGCAGCGAGAAG
>VWZK01001300.1:60922-85312 GCA_013396935.1 Baryphthengus martii | reverse complement strand
GGCCCAGTCTTACCGACCGCCCGAGTCCGGGCACTCTGCGGCCAGCGCCTGGCCGCGGGCGGGACGTGAGGCCCGGGTGAAGGAGCGGGGCTGGGGGTGGCCCAGGACCCGAGAGGCTGGGCCTGGGGCTCTCCTGGGGCCACCGGCCACGGGCCTACGTGGCTGCTGCCCGAAATAGGATGATGCCAAGTAGGAGAAGTTGTGTCGTGGGATATGAGAAACGAGGGCCCCCGCAGGGAGGTTTTGGTCCAGCTCGATTTGGTGCCCCTGGTTTCGCCTGTGGTGAAGGGAGATGCAGTCTGGTAGGACAGAGTCCCGCTAAATTCGTCTCCCGGGTTGTCGTTCCTCTCCTCCGCCCCTTGTTGAACGTGGACACCCGTAAGTCTGTGCCACTTGCCACTGCTGCCCGGACATCGGTTTGCCTCCAGTGAACCACGCGGTGGAGGGAAGTTGAGTGTCGGTGTGGAGGATTTGGCCTTTGTTGTTGGCTGTGACAGGTTCGCTGGTGGGTTGGTGGCCTGAGTGTGGAGTAGCTTGAGTGGTGAGTACAGCTGCGTTTGCCTGTGTGTGCTGGCTGCTGGGGTGACGGGGCAGGTGGGAGAAGGTGATTGAATAGTTTGGCCAGTGCAGGTGCTCACCTCCCCCTTGGAGACATCGAGGAGCTGCAGTGACAACCCGGGTGAGAGCATTAAGTCTTAGGGGTTTTCATGTGACCCCGTGAAGGATGTGCCTGTGGAGATCTGTCTGTGGAGGGCTTTAGAATGAACTGGGAACTTAAAATGGTTGTCTCTAGTTACAACACTGAGCGTGGCTCCTTTGAGCAAGCTATAGGATGCATCCTGTGGGAATGCACAGTGTGACTCTTTCCTGCTCCTGTGGGAGAACTTATATAAAACAAACAAAGAAGCATCAGTTAAGATACAAAGGACTGTAATAATCACCTAACCTGAAGAAACAAAAAAATGTTCTAAGCAATGTTACACCTGGAAGACTAAAGAGTAAAAGTACATCTACGACTCAGGTATGTGGTCAGAGTTGCTGCCTTGACTTGAAAACAGAATCCCACACGTCCAGATTAGTAATAGTTGAAGTTGATTGTGCGCGTTTTCCCCAAGATCTTCCTTCCTTGTCCTACTACTGCCACTTGGAAGTGCTTTCATTTTTTAATGCAATAGTTATTTATCTTCTAAGAAGGTGGCTCCTGGGGTATGCTTTGTGGATCATTAATTGTATTGAAAGCAGACTGGTCACATGAGGTTTTCTTTTCAGATTTTTCTAGTGCTTAAACAGGTTTCTCTTTCCCTTTTTAAGAAAAAAAAAGGAGGGTAGAAAAAAAATACTGAGGCGAACTTTTAAGAGTACCAACACTGTACCTCGGATGAGGTGAAAAGAAAAAGTGGTTTTTCTCTTCTATAATTTTTTTTACCTGTATTCTCAGGAGATTTGTGACAAATAAGCTCTTTTTTTTCCTCTCTGTTGCAAATGCTTTGTAACTGTCCTAGGTGGAAACGGGAGGGCATCAGCTCGTGATTGTGGACAGACTCCAGAGCACTTCCTGATGTTAGCTCTGTAAAACCAAGAAAGTATTTAAAGTCAAATTTACTTAACTTGGAAACTATTTCACAACAGTTTTTAATGCAAGTCAGAAAAATGCTGATAATTAACACTATACCGGTCCAGATTTCCAATTGCCTTCCGCTGAGGGGAAAACAGGGCACCTCTGTCCTCATCTCCTCAGTCTCTCTTGTCTCTGGCCAAGCAGGATGCAACAACAGGTGCCTTTGTGCTTTTTGGTTTCAGGCTGTACTTGACTCCTGAATTTCCATGCCTTTGGCCGCCCGGTGCTATCCAGAAAGGTGCTATCCCTGGCAGGGAGCAGTTTGCCAGCACAGCTTCTGCAGGATTACACTCTGCTGCCTTTGAGTTTTGCAGCCTTTTGGGCTTTAAATCAAAAGGAGGGCGCTTAATGCAAGTTTCCTCTTTTTAATTCCAGCAGCTGCACCAGTATGCACACTGGGCTGCTAATATATTACGCCAGTGGACGGTAGGATTGTGAGCACACAAAAGGTGCTGACTCAGATCTGTCCCCTGGCCTTGATTTGGCGTCCTTGTCTTTCCTCAATTTAGTGGTTTATGTCGTGCAGGACTTTGATTTAAGGCACAGAGCTGTCATAAAAGGGGTGGCAGCAACAGCTGAGCTCTCTGTTAAAATACTGTAGCTTATTTCTTTCCAACTGTTTGGGGATATAAACATTTTCCTGGAATTTTATTACCTTTTATTGGAGGCCGTTTCAGGATTTTATTACTCTTCTTTCTGATTTTGTTTATGTGTCAGAGGCTTGAAAATAAGGGAATTGCTTAGTTGTCATCTCCAGTGAGGTTTTTTAGAAGATTTTGCTGAGTTTATGACTCTGGCCCGGAAGAGGAGGAAGAACAGAGTAGTCGGTAGGGCTTTGGACTGGAACCGATCTTGTTTTTCATCTCCTGCTTTCTGTGTGGCTTTGGGCATTGAGTCCATAGTGGTGAAGACAGTGCTTGCCTGTCGTGCTGAGGATGCAAAAAAATGAAGTTCAGAAAGTGTAATGGAGACCAGTGTAGTGGTCATCATTCAGAAAAAGGAGAGAATCCAGAAATTGCCAGAAATGGTTTAAAAAACCTGCCGTGCCAGGAGGGTGTGCTGGTGCCTAAGTAAATGCTGAGAGGTGCTGCTGGCAAAAAAGGGCTTGTGCTGTTGATGGTGAGTGTAGACTCAAGAATACAATCCCAATTTTTGCATGACGTCTTTAGAATATTGCAGAATATGACACCACAAATCTGCCCTGAGCACTGGAGTTCCTGCTTGCCTCTTCCTGTTGCACAGAGCGGTGTGGTAGCACTGACTCGGTGTCCTAGGTGTCATACTCTCTGCCTCTCTTGGATAGACAGCCCCCTGGGCATCAGGGCCCAGGACCCTTTGCCTTCTGTGACTGATGTTTGCTTGTTCTTCCTTAACACCCCTCTTTCACTCATTTGAGTACAGGGCTCTCCCACAGTTCAGGGCAGGTTAATAGGGTCGGGAACAGGCAGGAATTCCCATCTTGCCAAAGAAATTCAGCTTCCCTGGCCCGTGTGTACAGTTAGAGCTCAGTCCTGCTGTCCACAGAGGTGAAATCTCTTCTTGTTACTGCTCCATAGGGAGGCTGTAGGTACAATTCACTGTACAGGATTTACAGTCAGGTAAGAGTATTTGGCTGGAATTTTCTGCTCAGTAAATGTATTAGCTGAAAAATTACCCGAGAGCTGTTTTCCCACCACCAACAACCAGGGGTGGGATCAGTTGTGGAATAATGTACAAGGAGAATCTCAAGGTTTCTCAGAGTCCGGACCAGCAGATGAAGTTGTGCGGGGATGGTGTGTGGCACTAGCACGTCTCTGAGATGTTAGATGTTGGTCTTTCCAAAATGTCGTGACCTTCAGCTCTCAGGTGAAGGCCTGATCCAAGGTTTCGAAATTTCCATTTTGGCTGCGAATGGAGATGTCTGCAGACGCTTCCCGTTTGGAACTGCCTGGGTCCTCTCTGTACAATTCATGAGCGTAAAGCTTGCAGGTGTCTCTGCATGCAGAAGCAGTACTGGGAAAGTATTTAATGCATTCTGGCTGTCTTAATTTTTTTTTTTAGTGCAGCTGATGAACTGCAAATGAGGAGAGCTAAGCATCAAGTGACCAGTCAGCCCTCTGGAGACCACCAGTAATTATTTTGTGGACAGGGAATGAGAAACTCCGACTTGAAAATGTTAATATGGGCTCTTGTCTTTCTGCTGGTTGTGGAGAAAACCAGCTTTTGAGGTCCTCCAGGGAAGCAGGAGGGCAGAATCCTTCACAAAATTCTCCCCCCTCTCTAGTTTCTGCCATGAATTTGCACTAATAATTAAACAAAACTCCCCTTCCTCATCTTTCAGGCTTGGGTCCCCTCGAATGTCAGATCCCTGCTTGCTTTCTGATGCATTATGGACTCTTGCAGTAAAAAGAGGGAAGCCAAAACTTTTTTTCTTCTTCTCTCCAGCAAAACCACTGCAAGGCTTTTTAATATGTCTTAAAATAGCAAGCAGGGCACAAGTGCACTCTTTTTCCCCACTCTTGATGGATGAAATTTAACTACTGTTCCTTGATTTGTATTACTATCGATGTTACTAACAGTCTTTCCCGATGCTAGAACGGTCTTTGAATGCCAAATCTAAAGATAGGAAACTGCTGCCTGTTTTGATGATGGCAGTGGAAAATTAATAGTAAAACAGAATTATTTTTTTATTTTACCCAACTTGGCCAATTTTTGCAGGTTCGATGTCGAACTACAAAATTGCTGAGCGTGTGTTTTCCATCCAGATAATGAATTTGCATTTTATTTCCATGTTTGTTTTGCTTTTTTAAAACAAGTGGTCCCATCCACCTCTGAGCACAGGAGAGAACATTTGCACTATGCGCATTATGACTGATTTATAGGACGTAACTGTTGCTGGCCCTTTCTCCTGTTTCTCCATGGAATGCAATCTGTTGTTTTAAAGACCAGCTAAGGTGTTCCAATTTGAACAAATGGCTCACTGGGACACAGTCAGATGTACAGAAAATTAATTTCGGTTACAGTCACTCATATCCTCTAACACTTGAAATGAAAATGTAGCGTAACTAATAAATATCTCTCATCGTGGGCAAGTTCTCTTTAAAGCCTGATTAATGATTCCATCCTCAGCAGAAAATCCCCACACTGTTAAGGTGAAGAATTGTGAGTTGATTTAAGCACTTCACCTGCCTGAACACTCGAGTGTATTTCATCAGACGTTTAAGGAATGCAGTTTAGTTTTGCTTGGCTAACAAAAAAAAGTTCAACCAGCAGGTTTTGCCCACCTCCAGGCCTTGCCCGTGTCCCTTCCATGGGGTCTGTGGAAATACCTTATCCGTGCTGGGCTGTGCCCTGTGGTACAGGGGCTTCCTGAGCCTCCTGCTTCCCAGGGGCTCTGCTCTGGCTTCTGCAGTCTTTCATCCATCATCCTTCTGGGATATATAGTCCTTTCATTGGAAAAAAAACAAAACAAACCCAAAACAAACAAATCCCCCGTGTTTTGTGTAAATTCATTCCCTATCACAATGATACTTTCATTTTGGTTAGATTAATTTTACCGGTGTCACCTGTGTGCAAGGGGACTTTGTTTTCTATGGGAAAAGGGCACTGATAACAGCAGGACCTGGTGGATCCTGTCCCATATTCCCCATCTCCTTCATGCAGGGACACAGGCACCTTCCCTTACACATTCTCTTGAGCTGACTTCAAGACAATATCTCTGTTACCCAAATCTCAACCTGCTAACTGCTCTGTTCTTGAGGCAGTTGTCGGCTCTGGCCTCATCACAGGAACGTGGTCGTGCCTTTGGAACCCTGTGCGAGCGTAGCCTCTGTCTGTTCCCCGTCGTGGGTGGATGAGTTTACAGAGGAGATAGGTCTGCTAGACTTTCCTTCTTGGAGAGGAGGAGCTTTGGCTGTGTCCCATCAGTGCACCACCCTATGGAAAACTGCCCAGATCCCACTGCCACCAAGTCCATTTTGCACTGGCTAGAAGATTTTAATTTTTTTTTTTTTTTTTACATACATCTATCCACTGATTCTGGCTCGTTTTCTTGCTTCTTTGCATTTTTTTTTTTCTTCCCTCTCTATTTGGATTTCTGGCTTGCTTCTGATGGACTGGTTCATCCCTGGCACTCAGGTCATGGCTTGTCTCTCCTGCAGTCACATGCCTTGGAGCAAATTCGGAAGCTGTGTGGCATTCCTTTGCTCTGAGTTTGTTCCCCTGCCTTCCAGAGGCCCTTGAAAATGATTAAGCTAAATCTGTTTACTTGAGCTTTGTGTGGAAGCGGATGAAGTTCATCCTTAATGAATAATCAGCTCTGTAGAAACCCTAATCAACAGAATTTTTCTTGCTGCTGGTGGAGGATGAGGCATTTGACTGGGTAATAAACATCATGTTAAGTGAGAAATCACTTGCTGGTTATCCCTGGTGGGTAATGCACACAAAAGAAAGGAGCTGCATAACAGAATTGCTTCACTTGCATCACAGGAAGAAAACACAGGGATGCAGAGGTGCTAATAACTGCGAGAGAGCTAAAATGAGGGTAAAATGGGGTTGTGTCAGTTCTTTCCCACACAAACCTTTCCTCTGGCACAAGAACAAAATTACCGTGAAGCCATCAGAGCCCTTGTGAAAGTCCCATTCTCTTTGCTTTGTTCTAACAGGAGGAAATTTCTTTTCTTTAGGTGAAATTTGGAACCTGTAACACTCCCAAGCCAGGCTTCTTTGATTTTGAGGGAAAGCAGAAATGGTAAGAGGAGATCGTTGTTATTCTTAGTAATTTCTGGCTCTGCTTTTTGTTACATCTTGTCTCATCTCTTGATGGTGTATGGACCTAGAGGATGTCAATTTGGAATCTGCCACTCAACTGGCTTTAAAATCCTGTGCTTAATAGAGAAATGTTTGCTGCCGTGCCTGATGTAGATATGAAATACCAGACTTCTGTATTTACCTTGTTCATCCAGAATTAGCCCGCGTACAACTACAATTTTGAGAAAATAGGTACGGTTTTACAAACAGCTTTACTTTGTGAACACAAACTGTGTTCCAGCCTGGATCAGGATCCCCTGAAAGATCCTTTCACAGTGGAGTGCTGCACTGACAGTAGCCACTCATGGCTTTGGGGAAAAGTTGCCCATTTCAAACGGAATGAAAGGTGGCTTTGCACCCCCTGAAAGTATTTAGATGAATCTGTTCACTGTGTTCTGCTGATAACACTGTATGTAAAACCACATTGTGTGCTCTGAGTGGCTCCTGATGTTTTGCTCTCTCTCTTAGGGAGGCTTGGAAAGCCCTGGGAGATACCAGCCCTCATCAAGCCATGCAGGAATACGTTGCTACAGTGAAAAAACTGGACCCCAGTTGGAATCCTCGGGTAGGAAACATGAGAATACTGTTTGGAGAACAAACCAATATTTGTCTTGGTAAAGCTGACAGCGGCTCAGCTTCAGGCAGATGTGAATTGCTGCATGGCAAACTTCATCTTGAGCAGATTAAAGTCTAAATTCGTTTTTAAACGTCTCCTTTTGTTAGGACTGAAACACCAAGAACTGTCTCTTTCATTCATGATTATCTTTGTTACAGTGAGCACATGCACAGGGTTGGTTTGGCTGTAGTGATCTAATTTATTTTGCTTTTATTGGTTCCCGCCGTATTTAGCATGTGGAGATACTTTGTATCCTTTTCTCATCTTTCCCTTTTCAACTACTGTTTAAACGTTGATCAATAGAAAGTAATCTCCGTGAGAGTGACATGAACTGAATGATCAATTCTAAAAATGTTTCCTTTTTGTTTCGATGCAGCAAATTACCAAATCTGATTATGATTAGGTACTCCAACATAACGAGTGTATTTGTGAGTCCTGTATGTGTCTGTTAGAGGGAGACTGCGCTGTCATTTTAATTAATCCGCCTTTCATCTAGCGGGTTTATTACTTGATTAAATATTTAAGGATATCTCCCTGTTCATAGACTGGGTTTTATACAATTTTTAAAGAGGATTGCTCTTTAGAAAAAGTATTGCCTTTGGTTGGAGGTAGAGTGGAGATATTTCACTAATAGCAAAATGCTGAAGGCAGGGTAATTTCTTTTCACGGTAGGAAATTGATTCTTTAAGTCCTGCGCTTTGGAAGCAAAATCTTGAGTGAGCAGAAGCCTATGAATCAAGAATTTGATTCCCAGTTGTCTTCTGATGCTGTTCCAGAGACTTAAGAGTAATCATTTTTTCTTCACTAGTTCATGTTTCACGGCATTGATCCTGTTTTTGCAGCAAAGAAATGTTGTCATTTAGAGGAAACCCTTTTTAATGCCCTTGGGGAAAAGAAGTTTTATATGGTGGGCAGTGCAGTTAGCAGAAGCAAGCTGTGCGCTGTACAAAATTCTTCTTCAATCTAAAATTCTCCTACAGAAATAATTTTTTTTAAATCCATGTGCAATCTTGAATGAGGGAAGTTGTCTAACAGTGTAGAGTGAATATTCATTAAACAATGGGAGGGAAAAAAACCAACCCAAAAAACAAACCACCCAACGTTTTCCTGAACTTTTCAGTAGAGCTTCTGTTCATAACAAGACTTCTCATGGGTGGTGACAGGCTTAGCTTTGGACACTCCGCTTTCTTGCCTCAAAAATACTTATTGCCACAGGTGTGACCTTCAGGTTACAAAGCTGTCAGTGAGGAAACTGGAATATTCTGTTAGGTTTGTGGGTTTTTTAAAAAAAATCTGTATTTTAAAGAAGTCCTGTAGCAAAGAATGATTTGCAGCACTGCTGCTCCCCTCTCCTCCTAAGGTGAGGATCACATGCATGTGAGCGTGTTTCTTCCCGCTGCTGTCCTTGCACAAGCCTGTCCCCAGGACTCAGCAGAAACTACACCCTGCTGAGTGATGCTGTTGCAGGAGCATTTTTGCTTATTTGTGCCTTGCTCTGTTGTCCCTGGTTTTTTGAGCAGCTGGCACAAGAAGAGTGGTCTCGCAGGGGAAGAGTAGTCCTGGAGCTTGAACAGAAGTTTCTGTGAAGATGGCAGGGCTGAGTTGTTCAAGTGGTTTAAAGGAATGGGATTTTCTTTCTTCACATGCTTTTGTTGCTGTGTTTCAGTAGCTGTGCTTCTCTTGCTTGTGTAACTATGCAGCTTTTTCTTGGATTTTTGAAGTTAGTGGTTTATTTCCCCCCGAGAGTGTGATCGGGTTTGCTGTCCCTGCACTGCTGCGTAGGTGCCATGTGTCTCATCCTCTTTCCCTTTCCTGTGCCTTGCTTGTGACTGAGCTGGAAACCTGTTAAGGGATATGGGCACTTTACATTGAAGGAATATACTCAGGTGCAGAAGGGCCAAGCAGCAGAAGTTCTGTTAGGAAAGAATGTAATTTAGCAGTTAGCATTAAAGTACAAGCGACTTCGCGTTCTTTTAAGGAAGTCATGCGTCCTTCCTACTACATCTTCCTTTTAATTCCACTTTTTTTATGACTAAAATTCTATCAGGAATCCTCTCTGATCTCTCATGCTGTTCTGTGTGATTTTTCTTTTTCTGTTTTCCTATTTCCTCTACCAGATCCACCTTCTGGAACCACAAGAGGGAGCTCTCTTCTTTAAAATGATGGAGGCGCCAGTGTCAGAGGATGGAGATAAAATAGCTGTTTTAGTCTTCAAATTTCAAATTGAATTTATAGAAAAGATCTGTGGGTACATTACAAGGTGCTTCATCACTGTCATAGTGTCTTCTTTACATGCTCATCCTCTGAGTTTTTCTTATGTTCGGTAGATCATGAATGAAGTACGCCTAGGATTTGGTTAAAAGCAGTATAAAGTGCTTGGTACACATTTGAGAAATTCAGCTTTCAGATCATTATGAATCATAAATAGTAATTCAGTGCAAAGGTGTTGAATTTCTAATTGGGTAGCTTCATGAGGTTTGCTGTTGTAAAGCTTTCTCAATGTTACCTACATATTCTTTTCAACAGTTCATCTTATCCCTTAGAAGTGTTCTTGTGTGTTACATGAAACAAGAGGCTGAGAAGGATTTAAGGTATCTGCAAATGGTTTATAACGTCTTAATCCTTTTGTACTAAATATGCAAAATTTAAAACTTAAACACTTATCTTTTTCATAGGTTCTTTTTTTTTTTTTCCCCCCAGCGGATGTGCTGCTGCTCTCAAGTTGTCAGTGTTTTTCTTAACTAGAACGGAACAAAATGCAGTATTTTTTATGCAGTCCGAGTAGATCCACTTCTTCATTCCTTTTTCTTGTTTCTTTCTTGATTCATTGTTTCATATTGACCTTGCAGTTTCTGTATTAGGCCATTTTCAGCACCTATAATTTAGTAATCTGTGCTTGTTTTGTACGGGGGTGGAGGGGAAAGAACAGCCACCCGTTCTGGTGCTGTAGGAACACCCTGAATTTGTGCTCAGAAGCAATGGGAACACCAGTGGCAGCCAAAATCTGACTTGCTGCTCCCTCTTCTCACATGGAGTTTGGAGTTCCTGTTGTTTGGAGACAACCAGACATGGAGAGGCAGTGGCACAGCTGCTCTGTGAAGCTGCTGTGCTGCTTCTGACGGTAGAGACACATCTGTTGGCTCATTTCCATGACTATTTCCAGTGTGTTTTAAGTTGTTCTTCACCCTTGGTGCTAGCAGCTTGTCTGACCATCATGCTGAATCTTTTCTTTCAGAGCTAAAGCTGGGAAAGAAATGATCATGCTGCATTTATTTTCAGCAATTTTGTTTGCTAGGCGATCTTTAAAATAGCAGATAACCTAGAGGATGTGGAGGTGAGACCCATTGTCTTTATGTTCACGAAGCTGCCGGCATCTCCTCGCTGTATTGAACCAAGAATCCCAATTGCCTTTCTGGGTGCTTTGCAGTCAGGTCTTGCTATGTTGGCATGGGTGGTTTTGTTCCTTTTCCCAGGAACAGCTCCTAGTGGGAGATCAGGACTAGACTTTTCCATGCTTGTCTCCATTCTCCTCTTGATGTAGTCTTCCTTCATCGTCTTCTACCTTTTAGCGCAGCTTTTCTTTCTTGTTCGTTCTTGTGAGTCATTCCTTTCAGTCTGAAGTTCCAGGCAGCGCAAAGGTAATTGCTTGGACCAGCTCAGCTCTATTTGCATATTTCAGAGACATCACCTGTCCTTCAAGTCTATTCACTCTCCCTCCAGAACAGAGAATAATTTATGAAGCGATTCTTTTGCATTCTCTATCCTTAAGCAGAAAGGTTTCATGCCATCAACACCTCCCATTGCTTTGGGTCCTTTAGAGAGGTCTATGCATCTTGACTGCTTCACTTTTCCTACGTTCACCTGTCATCTTCCTGCTTTGCTGGCAGCAAATGACATGTTGCTTTCGGTGGCTTGTGCTGATGTGTGTGCGAGTCTGGCAATGAAGTTTTTCATCTGCTGTCCCTTGCCAACCACCTGCAGCTCGCTACCTCCACGTGCTCCTCATCCTTCTGACCTCCCCTGTCCGGCAGTGGCTCTGTGGTACCTGCTGTTGAGCTGCTGTCCTGAAGCCCCAGTGGTGGGTTTGGTGGTTTAGGGAGGTTTACCTTCACAAGCTGGTTGTCTTGCATCTTTGTAGGCTGAGAAATCTGGGCTTGTTCAGCCATGAGCAGAGAAGGCTTAGAGGAGACCTTATTACCATGTCCCAGTACTTGAAGGGTGGCTCTGAAGAGGAAGGAGACTCCCTTTTTCCAAGGAGTCACATGGAGAAAACAAAAGGGAATGGCTGCAAGTTTGTCCAGGGGAGATTCTGGTTGGAGTCCGGAAGAAAGTTCTTTACAATGAGAACAATTAAACATTGGAATAGTCTCCCAAGGGAAGTGGTGGACTCCCCTATGCTGGGCAGTTTTAAGACTCAACTTGACAGGGTACTGGGCCAGCTCACTTAAAACAATATTTTTTAAATTTTTTTTTCACTTGAAAGGTTGGACCAGATGATCCTTGAGGTCCCTTCCAACCTAGCAGTCTGTGATTGCATGATAACTTTGTCACTGTCTCTACTGTGTAACTGGGCGCTTCCAGTACTTGCAGTTTTGGAGACAATCCTAGTGGTTACATTTCCATTCCCCCACACACTCCAAAATTCTAATTTCTGTCGTGTATTTGATACCACAAATCCCCACTGGCTTCAAGCATCTGGATTTTTCAAGCCTCAAGCTTCTGTCAGCGGGCACTGACCATCCAGGGGCGGGAGCAGGACAGGACTGTTTTTTGCTCAGCAGCTTTGGACACGTCTCTTCAGCTGAGGTCACGTCGCGAGGGCCATGGGTGGAGGCGTGCGTACGACGCTGCAGCGAGGCGGTTTTAGGAGCTGCTATCGATTGTTTCTTCTAACAAGGCACTTACATGGCACAGCTTAAACAATATTAAATAGTTTTTCTTTTTAAAAAAGCCTCCAGATTTACTCATCAGTTTTAGCCTTCCATTTGCTGATTGCAGTTTTGGCATCTCTTGATTCTAAATATTTCCTTTTCCTATTTCTTATATTGCACGTTTACCAGTTCCAATCTCAACAGCTTGTCACACTGCTAACTTCAGTGCCATCGCTCCCCAGACACTTAGAGGCTTGCTGTCTATTTGCTTTGGCTGCTGAAACTCACAGCAGCACTTAATGATTTTTCTAGTTCTACAACAAAAAAAAAAGGGGGGGCATTTTAACTTGTTTGACTCAACTTCGCTTAGTAAGGTCTCTGCTATGTAATAGGGAATGTTAGGAATCTGAAGAGCAGAGACATGTCTCTAAGAAAAGCAGGAAGAGAAAGTTCAAAGAAAATAGACATTCACCAAGCATCTTTTTAAGCTCTTAAAGGTTTGAAATTCCAGTGCTGATGTTTGCAGGGGGGAAAAAAACTACCTCTGGGTTGTTTTGGGTTTTTTTAACTTTACTTTTTTTCATTATTAGGTTTTTTTTTTAACTGCCATGGTGTGCCTTGTTTGATTACAGGAGGATTTATTTCTCCGTGCTTTGGACTAAGTAGTCAACAGGAGTAAAACACCTGACTTGCTGCGTTGGAGCAGCTGGGCGACAATCTCTGGGAAATAGACGGTCTTATTAAAAAGAAAACAAACTTCCAGGTGAATAAAATATCAAATGCACCATTAGCTGCAGACTTGAAGCAGTGCAGTAAGCTGGAAAAACAGTGGGAATAAAGCAAATTGAGTTGTCCAGTGGGCAGTGGGTGTTTTCGCAGGAAGTACTGCAGGGGGCAATATTTGATAAGGCGGGTGCCCAGTTGCCCAGTCTACAAGGCTGGGCTCCGTCCCCCCTGACTTTCTGTGGAAATAACCCTTCTCTGTCACAGCTGAAATGCAACGAGCAAGTTGAAAGTCAAATGTGGAAAAGAGAATTTGCAATTTGAGGATACAGTGAAAAGCAGGAGAAACAGTCTCTGAATTTTCAGAGGAGCTGAGTTTATATGTGTGGCTTTTTGCACCAGGTGATAACTGAAATATTTCTGTGGTTGATTTAAATTGATGAGCCTCTTGCATTTAAGTAGGGTCTCCAAGGTAACTTAATTTCTGCAGTGACTCAAATACAAACTGTGTATTCAGTGATGTGAAAGCAGGCGTTTGGAAATCCAAACCTAAATTTTTCTTAAATTTGGACTCATTGCTCAAATCTGGCCCGTTCAGGTTCTGGAGCAAGAAGCTTTGCTCCTTTGCAGTTTGCAGGTTTTACATTTCATCGAGTTCACATTAGTGAATGGTAAATATTACTGTAGTTTTAGGATGAAATCTGTGGTTTTCTTGGCTAGTACTGCAGGCTGATGGAATGTCTTCCATAAATTTAGAAATTTATAGGAAAAGCTGTAGTCTGTAAACAAAATGAGTGCATCCATCATGTTTTCCTGTTTTGTCCATCAGACAGATGTCTCCTTTGGTAATCTGTCCAAACAGCCACCGTTCGTGCTTGAGAAGGAGCAGCAGAATGGGGCAGGATTACAAGGGGGATGGGAAGAACAGGAAGGGAAAAGCCCAGTCTGGGTCTCCGCCTGTCCCCAGCAGCACCAGCAGCATGTTCACGTACCTGCTGCAAGGTTAGTTTAGGTAAACATCTCAATTTATGGCTTGCTATCCTGCAAGGTCAAAAACTTGGAAAATAGTGACTGACTCTCTTTTTGTAGTGTAAAAGCAATTGAATTGCTTTGTGTCAAGTGGGGACTAATGGAATGATGGCTGTGCTCCTTAAAGCTTGCTTTCCTGCACCATGCTAATGCAGCAGCACGTTGGGGAGAGGAGCCTCCTGGGTTCTTGTGAGCTATGTGTTTTGAAATATTTCAATGACGTGACCACACTGGAAGAAGCAAATCACTGAGGTCGTTTGTAAACTGTAATCAGGCTCTTCCCCTTGAAAACAAAAACAAACAATAAAACCAACAGCAAATAAATCCAAACAAACAAATCCCAGCAAGCCTGTATTCTTTTTATTCTTTTAAAAGAAAAGGAAGCACTAGAAACTAAGAAGAAAACAAACAAAAAAATGATTTACCCCTGGAGATAACCTGGAGTATTCTCCCTTCCGCCTTTGGGGTGTGCCAGATTGCGATGTCCTCCGGGTTTAGGCAAACTGCAGAGTAGAGGTGGTTTTGAGAACCACGTTGGGGTGTATGAGATAGATATAGATAGATAGATACTTGGGGTACACTTGGGGTACACATCCCAAGAGGGCTTAGATCTCAGCACACAGAGGGCTGCTTCTGCCCTGCTGCCTTTTGCCTGCTGTGTGAGGGGCAATCTCCAGTATGCAAGCAGAGGTAGTGATAGATGTAGCCTTCCTGGGGGAGAGAGGGGAATCTGTGCCATGCGTGGTTAACAAAAGCTCGCCATTTGCGTGCACGTTCCTGAGACGTGCATGGCTACAGGCAGAGCAACCCACGCTATTTTATCCAAGTTGGAAAAACAGCTGTTTATTAGCTGCACAAGTTAGGCCTTGAGTGTTTTGCTTTTGGAACCTGTTTTTCTTAGGAGCAAGAGGATGTTTTCCTGTTCCTTTTGTGTAAGACAGTAAAACATCGCACTCCAAACACAAACTGAATTTCCCTGTTCTTCAGCGATCAAGGCAGAGGGCGTTGGATCCTTTACTTCTCTACCTTCTCATGAGGAAAGTGTGCTGATGCTTTAAGTACTTGATGTAGGTTCTGCTCATAAACAAAGCTGTCCATACCCTTCTGTCCCTGTTTGTGCATGTCTAACTGTTTATCAATTTTATTCCATGCAAGATAGCTCAACTCTGGCACACCAAGTAGGAGGTGGTGTGTTGCCTGCCCGCTTTGCTGTATAGACCGTTACGCTCCAAGCAGCAAATCAAATTCAGTTTCCTATTTATACTTCTTTTAAAAGCGGCCCACTCAGTCCTCAGTACTGTGAAGAGGACACTGCCATCCCTTAGCTGTGGTTTGAGTCAGGGAGTGCATTGTTAATAAAATAGTATGTGTAGCTTCTGTCCGTAATGATGCCAGCGTAGGTGGGAGCGTGCCATCAACCCTGTGCCCTGAGCGTGGCGTCATCAGAGGGTGCTTTGTTCTAGCAAGTAACTCCCATGCCAGGCGTTGGGGTGCTGTGGTGGTGGCCTGGGATTTTTGCTGTGGACAAGCTTGATAAATCTTAGAGCTCTTTCTCTTCTACAGCTGCATTTTATGGTAGAGCTCAAAGCAAAACGCCACGTCCAGAGTGAGATTTTTCAGGTTTTTGGTTTTTTTTTGAATTGTGGTCCTGGCAAGCTGTGCAGAAGTGAAAAAGTTAAAAAGAACAAGTGTCTCATAGCAGAAATATAAACAGCTGGAATATGTGTCAGCCTCCCACCCCCTGGGAGTCCGTTGGATTGTTCTCTTTGATTTTACATCTCCACAGAAATTTATGGTCTCAGCTCCTTTTATTTATGACATTGCAATCCTCGTTCAAGCGATTGATTGAAATACAACGGTGCCAAGCTGCAACCTCTATTTTAGAAAGGCTGAAGTTTAGAAAGCAAACCAGCAATGCAAACAGTCTTGTATTGAAAGCTGCACTGGAATCCTGTGCAGAGGTTGCCCGTGTTTATGTTCCTAAGCTTCTTCACAGCAAAGAACTGTCATGACAAGGATTCAGATCTCTTTTCTCTCTCTCTCTCTTCTTTTAAGCTGCCTGGTCTCGCTAAAAACGTCCTATGTGTTAAGTATGCAATTTTGCAAACCCTGCAAGGCTAACCTTGGTTTGATAACGATCTTAGTCCTTATTTTTCCTGCTTAGATCCAGTGGTGCTGACGTACTATGTTGTTAACGTACTGTGGGCAGCATAATATATTCTCTTGAAGCTATCTGAATGTAGCAATAGTTGTGTTTTGGAATTGCAAGCAAGAAATTGGAGGGCTTATAATTTTTTGCTACTAGTGCAGTAATTTGGGTTAAACATTGAAGCAAAGATGAAGTTGGTTGTTTTTTTTTTTCTGAATTTGTCAATGAATTAATTTTCATTATCTGCACTAGTTCAAAAAAACATCTTTTACTATCTGGAATGTATTCAAAGGGAAAGAAAAAAAAAAAAAAAGAATAATTGGGGTTGTAGCTCTGCCTTGCTGATGCTGAGCGTACTGCTGCAGTATAGTGATGTGTCTGGCATCCCAGTGTCATGATTCCTGGCTTACTGGTGGATTAAGACACTGCATGCTAGCCAGATATACCAGAGGCAACTGGGGGGAAAACTGAATAATTTAAAAGATATATATTTAAATATATATATGTCGTCATTGCATGACAGCAATTTTTAATATATATTTTTATATATATCTATGTATCAAATTACTGGTATTCAATGATGACAAGATGTAACAGAATGAGGCAAGGTACTTTCCCTGCAGCTCAAGCAAGTTACACAAGCTTAGCTGTTTGGTTTTTTTTTTCCTTTCCCCCTTCATAGATGTGCAGAAGGAACAGGATTTGCTGTAGGGCACACGTAGTCCCACAGCACCTGGGTATGCTGTGATCCCACAGCTCTGGGACTGGAGGTGTGTGACCCACCTGAGCTCTGAGATTTTAAAACTTGACTTGAGGACCAGGAGGATAAGAGGTGCTTTCTCTGCTCACCTTTAGCTTCTTGCTGGCCAGGTCACTTTCCAAGCAGCAGGGAGAGCCTCCCTGACATCCATGGATCCCAGTATTTCCTTGGGGTGTCCAAAAACCTAGAAGAACCTGTCATCAAACTCATGCTCCTGTTTTGACCAGAAACCCACCAGGCTGCGTTAGCAGCTTGACTGTTTTAAATGGGGTAGGGTCTGACCTCTAATTAAAAAACAAAATATAGTAAAAAAAAAAAAAATCACATTTTTCAAAGTAATTGAAGCTGTTGCAGAATTTTCAACTTGCTGTGTCAGAGGCTGTTAAAAATAGTTCAGGAACATGGGTAGAAATTATGAGTTTATCTTACTGTGTGTTCTTTTTCAGGTGTGGAGTTGTAGATATTTACTTTATAGCATTCAGACATAGGAAGGGTCTGTGTAACCTGCTGCTTCACGTGACTTTGTAAAGGCTGGGTTGAAGGAGAGCGTATGTTGATTAAAAGTAGCATTTTGGTTAGAAGAAAATAGCTGTCATTGTTTTGTGTATAGCATAAACTATAGCATAATTAAGCTGTTTTAGTGAAAATACAGCTTTTCCTGTTAGAAAAGGGTTAAGTAGTTATGTTTAGCTTGCTCTTTACTCGATGTATCAAGGAGTTATTGAGTGTAATTACTAGAGATGAAGATTTTGTTTGGATGTTAGGGTCTTGGAAATGCTGTTTGACTCTTAGAGTGGAATAACAGTTACCCTTTACAAAAGCAGGTTATTTTCTAGTACTTAGGTACTTGGGCACTGTTGTACCCAATTACTCCCGTAGTAAGAAAAGGTGGCACTCCTTAAATGTCTTCAGAGCATTCTGTAAATATTTTGAGCTGAACTAACCCACACAAAAGCCTATAAAGGCTCAGACACAGCACTAAAGGCTGTTGAGCAGGCAGCTGCTTCCAGATCCTGCTGCATCCTTCTGACTGAGCCTGCCACCATAACTTCAGAAACTTCTGTTCCTGCTGGGATGCTCTGATCCTTCCATTGCCTGAGTCGGTGGGGATGGGGACCAGTGAAGTTCTCTTTGTTCTGCCACTTCTCGGTCTGCAGAGCTCATAAATTCACGCCCTCTGCCTTCACAACTCAGATCTGTTGAAGGAAACCAATTTCAGTGGTGCTGGACAAGCAGCAATCCTTGGAGCCATTCCTTTTTTGGGAATGGGGAGATTGGCCTCTGCCGCTGCTGTGATGCTGTCTGACCCAGTGCTGCCCCTGCAAGCGGAGGAGGAAGATGTCAGCAGACAGGCTGGGAGTCGAGGCTGATGTCCTTTCTTGATTTCTCAAAAGTTAGGGTCGCCGTTGCCTTTAGAAGCCTCTGAGCGCACCTTTCATCCCAAGCTATGTAGCCTTTCGGTATTTCCAGCTCACCATATCTGGCTTGTATTTCTGGCCTGTATAAATTTATATAAATGACTATCTTCCATTAGATTGACAAAACCTAGCAATTACAGTATGGGTTGGGTTTACGTCTATAACGTAGTCCCCTCTGCCTGGGCGTTTGTGGATTTTTCATATGGGTGATGTGACAGAAGTGATTGATTGCTTCCAGGACTGACAATGCAATGCTCTGTGGTCCCCTCGTGAAAGCTCTGGATTTCTGCAAGCTGCTGAATGCTGAAAAGGGTGCAGAGAAGCCACTCAATTCACCCTTTGATCTTCAAGTACCTGCAGTGTCCACAAAAAGTAGATGAGGAAAGGAGAGTCTGCTTTCAGTCTTGTTTGCCACCTCCATATCTCACTTTCCTTTTTTTTTTTTAAAAAAAAGAAAAGCTCTCTAAATCAAAAGCTGTTGGAAGCCTCTGCATTAGAGTTTTTTTGATTGAACGTATTATTTGGTTCCCTGCATGTGTTAAAATGTGTACAGTGAGTCATGAAGTCGCAGCTACTAGCAAGCATAAGACTCATTCAAAATTGTTAAGCGTTTTACATTTATTTCCACTCCCCTGACTGTCTTTACTACTAACTTCCAACTGTGATTATGGCACAGTTGTTAATTAACTCGTTATAGGGTAAATGAGTAATCTACAAGGCCTTGTTTTAGATCCCAGCACTGTTTAGCTATAACATTAATTATAGTATGTTTGGGTTTAATTTTTTGAATGTAATTAGGAAAATATTTTCCCTCTTTTAGGTTATTTTTTAAGAGGAAATTCTGTGACGAGACTTAAAAGAACCAGAAGACTTTTTCTTTTTTATGCAGTCATTAATGGAGTATTAAACTGCAATATTAAAACAAAAAAAAACTCCAAAAACACCCACCAGAAAACCTACCCCACGTTCTCCTATGGAACGTAGTGCCATTTTTAAAAATTTTTTTTCCCTAGGACAGTTTGCTCAAATTGTACAGCTCCTCAGTGGTCCCTTGAAAAGGCTCCAGGTGCTGAGTCATGTGCAGGCTCTTGCTGAGCTGCTGCTGGGAGCCAAGAAGGATTGTTGAGAGAGGAATATTAAAATAGCCCGTTTATGACGGCCGTTAATACGGCCGGAGCGGAGGGGTAGGCAGCTTTTCCGCCTTTCATGAAAGGTGGCTTTGCAGTGGAGCGTGCTGGGGATGCTGCCTTTTGCCAGGGGCTGCCTTTTATCCTGTTTGGTTTCTGTAAAGAGCAGTGAGAAATGCTGAGCTCATACATTTCAGTGGATAAGGGAGGATTTTTAATGCTCTTCCAGTGTTTAATACAGTGCCTAATTTTAGAGATGGTGAAATTGTTTTGCCTTTCGGAACATCACCTCTGAAGGGTTAATCTTTCCCTTCCCTGCTGCTGCAGGTAGCGTGTTCAGCTGAGCTGTAGAATCAGGGAGGATACAGGTGGAAAATACCTTTGGAAGAGGACATTATTTGTCCTCATTTCATGCTTCATTAGGGTGACCCTCCGGCATTGTTATGGGGTCAGGAGCCTCCCACGGTGTTGAGGGAGAGGGGCCATCTCCTTGTCCATAGACCTCTTATCTTTGGACCACCTGCATTTGGGGTGGAAAGCACCCTCCTCCCCTTGGCTTTCCTGGCACTGGCCTTAACTAGCGCAGGAAAAGACGGCAGCAATTATGGCACACACAATTAACGAGCTTCTAATCTCCAGCCTTGCGTGTAATTGCTGCTGTCAAATACAATTAGTGTCTGCCCAAGTTCCCTTCCCAGGGGGATGGCCAGGCCACGGCACATAGGGAGAGGAGAGGGGCGAGTGTCTGAAACTTTAGGAGAGTTTACATTTTCCTCTTGCCTCCCTCCTCAAATTGTGTCCAGAAATGTTAATCCAGAGCATTAAGGGGGACATGGTGGCCAGTGAAGCAGAGCCCTGAGGTCTACAGTTGTGTTAACTCTGTCAAGTGTCTTCTGTAAAATTTGTCACCTGAGACTATACCGGCTTAGTTGTGATTCGATCAGCACACTTCAGGGATTTACTGGTACCTTCCTGTGAGCCTGACGGGCTTACAGGATGTTGCCTGTCCTCTCATGGCAGCTGAGACTGGAGCCGCTGATCAGCTCCCCAGTGCGGTTTGAGGAGCTGAGATGCGTGCCGGGGTTTCTCCTGTCCCTGCCCACAGACATCTGAACATCCAGCGCTTGCAGCTCCTGCAGGCTCAGTGGCTCAGGACCCTCAGTTGCGTCCCAAAGCCCTACAGGCACTCTGTGAGGCCAAAGCAGGTGGTGGTTGCTTCTTTTCTTTGGTGGTGGTTGCTGCTGCTGTCCAGGCACCTTTCTGCAAACTGATATGGAGCAGGGTAAGGTGTATCCCTAGGCCTGGCACAGGGAAGCTGGGGAGAGTGCCACGCAGACGTCTGTGGCTAGAGGAACGCGTGAGCTGTAGGAAGTGAATTACACAACATGTATGGATTGGAATCTGCACTATGTATTTGCTGCTGCAGAAACACTCGAAGTTTTAACTTTAGTCATGTTGTTGGGAGCATTTGTCTTCATCCCATCAAGCTGGATACAGATGCTGCTCTGACTTAAGTTGCATCAAGCTCAGAGGACGAAAAAAATAACACGAGTAGCCTCTGAACATAACGCAAGAACTTCTTCCACACCCTGTGGTGGCTCAGGTGTGAGATCCTGATGCATAGCTCTCATTTAAGCTGTCTTGTTCTTCTGTTTCCAAGACATGTGATGATGGAGAACTTAAATCTTGGCCAGTTTAAGGCATTACGCAGTGTAACTTCAAAGAGAAGTATTTTCATGAGGTGAACATTTTTGCTAATGGCTTTCTCTCTCCTTTTTTTTTTTTTTTCCCAAATAAATGTTTATGTGATGCTACTAAAGGTTTTTGGTGTGGAGAAAAACCAGAGTGAAATGTGAGGGAATCAGGGGGCTGATAGATGTGCTGTGCAACGCAGCCACGTGCTTTGCCAAGCAGCTATTGCTGCTGGGTCTGCTGGGTGTCTAGACACACAAAACTAGTCAAGCAGAGGTCTTGTTCTGCTCTGGATAAAACTGGGATGCCCTGCATTTAACCCATGCCTGGGATCTAGCTCTTCTGCTAATTCTAAGTTATGGTTGGGGTTTTTTTTTAAAGCTTTACTGAACCTTGTGCTTTCCCTGCTGATCTGTTTTCCTGTACCTTTCGTTCTCTGATTCCTGAGTCCCTTGCCCTACATATGAAGTATCTCTGCACCATTCAGTCCAGTTCAGCTCTAGCTAATCACCAGATTGGAACCAAGCTTGGGCTTGAACATGAAAAATAATAAATCCCTGTCCTGTCTTCAGGGGTATAGCAAGAGGTTGGCCCACCAAACCAACCCCCAACTGGAAGCTACCAATCTTCATTTTAAATGATAATTTTCATCCTGCTCTCCAAAAATGCAAGAAAAAGAATGGATCATTCTGTGATCATAGGAGAATTTAAAGAGCAAAATAGAAGCTGAACTCAAAACGCTCACAAAAAAATCGTTTGTCTCTAACTGTTCTCTGTTTCCATAGTGGTTAGCATGATAAAACTATCATCTCTTTCTCCTTTATTTTTCAATCATGATTAGACTTTAATGTTGTTAAAGCTTACAAGTGAGTTGGAGCTACTGTCTCGTTGAAGAGAAGATGAAGCTGAAATTGTCAGTGAGGCATTGGACAGGGTTTTTTAATGTGTCTGTCGTTCTGTGTTAACCTCTGAACTGGGACATGACGTCTGGTTTATGGCTGACAACAATTTAAAGGTATACATCTTGACATCGTGGATAAAGGAAGAAGGGGGAGTGGAGAAAAAAAATGAATTAATGATGTTAGCAAATATTAGTGCCTCTATTTCCATTTTGTCCAGAAAGTGGTTGTCAGGCTTTAAGGCAGTCTTGGAGCAGCATTGTCAGCGACAGCCAGTCGAGATGCAATTGTACCTTGGATCAAGCCGGTCTTTTATTGACAGATACAGTGCACTGGAGCAGGGATGAGGATGCTCTGCTGTCTGTTCCAGGAGGAGTGCGGCTTTTCTCCTAGCATTCCTGGTGACATTTGAGAAGGGTCACTCTGGGCTTAGCGGAGTTCCCTGCACCAGGCTGTGAGACCATCAGGAGTCAGGGGAGTTGCAGATGTCTCTTGATGAGCACATACGCTGTGTACCGAAGCACATCTTTGCCGGTGATTTTTGCAAGCTTTGGTAAACCAGATTCACCTGCCAAAGTTAACTGTCAAGAGTAATAGTGTCTTTATCGGCCTTAATTGTACATGAGGCAACGAAGAACCAATGGGCAAGAATTAGGGAAAAACACAAGAAATTCTGGTGTCTCTTAAGGTGTCTCTTCATCATCTCTTCCCTGACCTCTCACGTGCCACTGCCTGTGCCTTGGCACTCGGGTGTGATCCTCTGAGGTTTCTTCCCAGGGTGTCACAAATTCCCCATTATTCTCCCAGTTTTTAACTGGTAGTTTGAGGGCAGTCCCCTCACACTTATGGAGCCCACCATAATTTTTACCTTTCCTACAGCATCTTTCTTACATGGTCCTGCCCGCGGATAATGCTGCTGTCATCTCTCTAGGATTCAGGTTGCAAATTATGGGAGCCTAGGATCCTGTTATTTCTTAGCTATCATTAGTTACATGTGTATCTGCAGTGCTTTTTGACAGCACTGCCAGCCGTGAAAGAAATTGAGCTGGCTTAATTGAGAGCCACATAGTTAATTATTAGGGCTTTTTTTTAACAGAGGGGAGGGAATGTGCAGCATCAGGTTTTCATTTCACTGTGGTCTGCAAGCTAATGTGACTTTAAACTCACCAGTCATTATCTGCATATACGTAGCATTTCTTTTACCTTTCTAACCCTCTAAAGCCCTTTTCTGCTGTAGAAAAGTCAAGAGATTTGAGATGGAATGTGCACCTGCACATTACTCACCTCATCAACTCATGTGAGTGATGTTTAAAAACACTGGTTCCTGTTAGTGCAGTAGCTGTGACGTGGTTTGGAAGGAGCAGCTGCTTTGTCCCGCCTCTCTCATTACCCATTTTGGTACATCGTACTTGGATTTTGCCTGTAAGTCCCTGGCAGGCTGGGTAGTGTAGATAGGAGAAGTGGGCAAGTTGTCAAGGGTGGCTGGAAAGAAACCACTTTGTTTCTGTGTGGAGGCAGAGTTGACATTTTTGATAGAATGGTTTAGGTTGGAAGGGACCTAAACGATCATCTAGTTCCAACCCCCCTGCCATGGGCAGGGACACCTCCCACTAGACCAGGTTGCTCAAGGCCTTGTCCAACCTGGCCTTGAACACTTCCAAGGAGGGGGCATCAACAACGTCCCTGGGCAACCTGTTCCAGGGTCTCACTGCCCTCACTGTAAAGAATTTCCTTCTGATATCTAATCTAAATCTACCCTCTTCTAGCTTAAAACTGATTCCCCGTGTCCTATCACTACAAACTCTTGTAAAAAGCCCCTCTCCAGCTTTCCTGTAGCCCCCTTCACGTACTGGAAGGTTGCTATAAGGTCTCCCCAGAGCCTAGTCTTCTCCAGGCTGAATAGCCCCAACTCTTGCAGCCTGTGCCCATAGGAGAGGTGTTCCATCCCTCTGATCATCTTTGCGGCCTCCTCTGGACCCGCTCCAACAGTTTGGTGTCCTCCTTGTGTTGGGGGCTCCAGAACTGTACACAGTGCTCCAGGTCAGGTCTCATGAGAGCGGAGTAGAGTGCGGGGATCGCCTCCCTCGACCTGCTGGCCCATTCTTTTGATGCAGCCCAGGATAAAGTTGACCTTTTGGGTTACAAGCACACACTGCTCGCTCATGTTGAGTTTTTCATCAACCAGCCCCCCCAAGTCCTCCTCCTCGAGACTGTTTTCAAGCCATTTTTGGGAAGACGCGTTCCTCATAGCCTAGATAAAGTCCCCTTGGGAAGTCCAGTGGTGACGAGTGGTGGAGCCATGTTGCTGTCTTGGATGGCTTTGCAGAGTAGAGGTGCACATGAAATCTTGAGCAGATAGTCCAGACTTTTCCTGTACATTTTTCATAAACTTGTTCTACATATTGAGGTCGGTGATGAAATAAGCTTGGTTCAGCATTCATAAATGGAATATTGAGCTAGCTATTTCTGTGTGAAAGAGATGAGATAAAAGCTACTTGGACAAAGCCACCTGTATATGGATTAAGAGCCAGAGAAGTTTTGCCTGAGCACTTTTGGGAGAGCCTTTATCGCTGAGCTTCCCGATGACCTTATGTGTGCTCAATCACCATGATTAATCTTTGGTAGAAATGCATTCGTTTTACAAAGAAGGTGAACCTAATCCAAGCAACCTGTTTTACGATTTCTGCCTCTAGAAAAATG
>VWZK01001300.1:0-60890 GCA_013396935.1 Baryphthengus martii | reverse complement strand
CGAGGAGATCGGTGTGGCAGGGGGGGGGCGCGGGAAGAAAGAAACTACCAAGAACTTTAGTGGGAAGAGATCAAAGAATATAGATGAAAATTTTGTTGTAGTTTCTGGTACTGGTTGAATGACCCCTGTCCCTCAATATCAAAGGAGATAGACCGGTTGTGAGTATAGCTTCATTTTATAGAAATAACTCTTGCATATACTAGCAGATGAACTGAAATTAATTTTCTTTATAAGTGGTGTGGAAATAATTGATGGACAGTAAGAGTCTCTCTAAATAATTTTCTTTAAGAGGGGCATTGCACTGTAAAGACTCTGGAGCTCTTTCAGGAAAGGAGAACTTCATGTCATCTTTAAATTAGAGAAAGCCTGCTTGTCATAGAACACTTCTTGAAGCCAATTTCCTTTTACTTTTTTTTTTTTTCTTAAAGTACGCCCGAGATCTGCAAACCCAAATATTACAGCTTTGGACTGGTACAGAAGGGCTGAAAGATGGAACTGGTTGAATTAAACTGTGCAGAATGTAAAAATAAATGTATTATGGGGAAACAGTAAATAGATTTAAAACAAAAGCCACCTAGGGAGCAGGAAGAAAAACAAATGTAAGCATGTTTTATTTTTTAAAAAATCAACACCTTTCTAGGGAGAATTCTGATGAGGCAGCAACGCTTTTTTGTGTAATCAGCAATGTATTGCAGTTACCGAGAGACAGCTAGAGGTAGGGACAGCTTTCTCTTTGCTTCTGATTTTATTCACCCTCGATCTGATAATCTCTTGTCAGTGGACAGTTCTGTGGCTTTCCACGATAACAGCACGTTGCAATTAATAGGCTGGTTTTATAAGGAATTACTGCTGTGAACTGCAAACCAGTTTTGATTGTTTACCAAAGCCCAAGATATTAAATGCCCTAGAAGAACTAGGGTTCTGGTGCCCTGCACTCCCTAAAATAGGATCAAGCTTTCAGACAGCAGGCACTTAGTCCTTGCTGGAAGTCTGGCACGAATGTAAAGTCAGCCAATTGAAGATCCCAAGCCACAGGATGGTTTTTTTGAAAAGGTAGACCTGAGGCTCCGTATCGATCAATCATTATTCTAATTGTTCATTTCTATTATGGTGGGAATCATTCAGAATCCTAGAGTTCCTGGGAGTAAATCATTTGGAGATGCTGCCCATTATAAAATTTAATTTTAAATCTATATTAAATAGATTTATAAAGGCAAGCTTTGCAATCTAGTAACATAACATTATGCTACCGCACAGAGGCTCGGGTTTTGGGTCCTAAGGGGATGCGAAGGCAACACTTTGGCTCGTTGTGAGCAGGATGATGAGGCTGCCGAGGCTACCTTTTGGGTGACCCTTCTGGGCCACCTTCAGAGGAGTATTGATCCAGTTTGACAGATCCATCCAGCCCTTTGGGATGGAGTAGAGTTGTGGGGTGTTTTCTGCCATGCCAATGAGGCTTCCAGAGGACTAATCCCATCTCTGGAGCAGGGAGAAGGGGTGGGAGATGGTGGAGGGGTGGGTGGCACAGGCTCGATCAGCCTTTCTTTTTCTTTCAGCCAACTTTTGTTTTTCTTTCAGATGACAGAGAAGAGAGGAAAAGAAAGCAAAACTGCGTTTGGAGGCCCAGTTGTCAGCTCATTATATCAAGAAGAAACAATCAGGTGATTATCTGTGCTGGACTTCAGTTTAAACCAGTATTTTTCTAATGTCATTTTGTTAAGCCTTTTTTTTTTAATATCGCACTACTGTGGTGGCAACTACAACAGGATAATAAATGACAGGAAAGAACTTTTCAGGTCCATAATCATTTAAATCAATAACTGCCTGTATCCTTGCCAGGTAGTAACCTTTCCGTAGCGTGAGATGTGGGGGAAGGGCATGGCTTCCCATTTTTCAGTTATATGGCTAAAAAAAGGTAATATTGGAGACTTTTTAATAGAAAGCTATTCAGACACTACCTTTTTCAAATAGTTATTTCTTTACCAATATATTCATTAAGGATTGTTCAGTGCAGGTTTTAATGCTGAGCAGTGTTTGCCTTCAGGGAGAGTTTGTACCTTATATCAAATTAATTTTTTTGTAGCTTTTGCAGCCAGCATAGCAGAAAGGCATTTACTGGACTAGAATGGTCACTATTTAAAAACTATCAGGTAGTAAGTGACATTAGCTACTGAATAAGGACAGTTGAGTTTTCTTGTTTAGCTGGTCTTTACTGTTCCAGACTACTAATCATGGGTACAATATTAACTCCAATACCTAAATGACTGTCTGGAGCATCTTTCAGAATACAGCAGCATATTTTTAGTTAAGAGGAAGAGTCAGGGAAAGCTAAATTTTTGTGCAGTGTTTGTTATCATGTTGCAGTCACTGATTTTGGTGTATTTGTTTTATTGGATGTCTTGCATCATTTTAGGCTCAGGAAATGAAAAGATAAATACTGATTTCTCTACAAACAACCTCTCAGGCTTGCTGAGAACATTCTTGGAGTGAGACTCTAACACAGCACTTCTTTGACTTGTCACAGACTAATGAAAAATAAATCTTGAGCAGGTGGCTCCAAACCCTTTGCGAGGGGCATGAGTGGAAGTTGATGTTACTGTTCTGTGTGAGCAAAGGGAGGGGCATTGAAGCTGGTGAGAAGTCTAGAGCACAAGTCTTGTGAGGAGCTGCAGAGGGACCTGGGCTTGTTCAGCCTGGAGAAAAGGAGGCTCAGGGATGACCACCTCGCTCTTGATAACTCCCTGACAGGAGATTGGAGCCTGGTGGGATCAGTCTCTTCTTCCAAGGAACAAGTGATAGGAGAAGAGGGAATGACCTCAAGTTGCACCAGGGGAGGTTTAGGTTGGAGATCAGGAAAAACGTCTTCCCTGAAAGGATTGTCCAGCCTGCCCAGGGCAGTGGTGGAGTTCCCATCCCTGGAGGGGTTTCAAAGTTGTGTAAATGTGGTGCTGAGGGACATGGTATAGTGATGCCTTGGCAGTGCTGGGTTAACAGTTGGCTTCGATGATCTTAAAGGTCTCCTGCAATCAAAACAATCCTGTGATTCCAGGATGACAGTTTTGTGCTCAGCAGTAGTGCAGGCACTTGCCTCAGTGTCACAATCCACTTTATGGCAAGATGAAACAGCTGGCCAGCAGCAGCCTTCCCTGTCTCTCATGGAGAGCCAACACATCTTTAACTTGCTCCTGGACCTTAACCAGAAGTGGTCAGGTAGGACCTTGGTTGAATATACTGTTTGAGGAATAGCACTTCCACTACCCACAAGCTCCTTTTTCTTCCCTGCTCTGTCAGAGCGGGTCTCAGCCAGCACCCTGCATCTCATGGTTTGACCTTGTGGTTTAAATCCTGTTTGAGCTCTTCTTTAAGGAATGGAACATAGCAGTGCTGCCCAGTGTTGGGTCCCAAGCCTGAGCTCTGCTTTGTCCTGTAGTGCTTTCCGAGTTGTGGCTATCCCAAGTACTGCTTGTGCTTCTTCCTGGCAGACTTGAAACTGATGATGGAAACTCTGTGGTCCATTAGCACAGCTTGGCTTGTGGGCATCCGTGTCTTCACCTGCAAAATAGGAAATGTACAGCTGTCATCCTCGTCATCTCACCCCTATGCAGGCCATACAGCTTCAGCTTTCTTGGTGTAGTTGTCCATTTATTATGGCTGTTGTCCACTGTTCATTCTCTTACTGGAACAGGGACCAAATATATGCAAGGGTAGGCCCATCTATAATGATGACAATTAAGATGGCAAAGGCATAGCCCTAAATTGAAGAAGGTCAACGAAGGATGGCTCTAGGCATTCAGTTTGGCATTCAGGCTTGTTTGGAGCATGGAGTGAGTTGGTTTGGTAATGATACCACTCACCTGAGAAGTGAGGCTGCGAGTGGTTACTTACAAGAACATAAGATTACTGTTCAGTAATACTTCAGGGCATTTGTAAACAGAATGTAGTCTTAAAAAAAACGGGCATTTTCTGTAGAGGAAGAAAATGAAAAAGTTTAGGGGGGGAGAAAACTTAATAGCTTGAGCCAGCACAAACTTAAACACATTGACAGTGTCCAGCCACTTTAGTCTCTTATTTTCTAGGGCTGTTGATAGGATAAATATTTTCCTAGTTACAGGGTCATGTTAGGGAAGCCTAGAATAAGCAAAAACCACCTTGTTTTGTGTACTAAAAACTGAAACTCAAGTCCTCATCGGCCCTGGGTTCAGTCAGACTGCTGAAAGCAATTTCTCAGCAGGCATTACTCTGCCAAATACAGCCAACCATGTGCCCTTTAGGATTCCGCTGATGCAACGGCAGGAAAAGGCTGTCTAATTTATCTGGAGCTGGCATTGTCACAACCTCCTGTACTGAGAGGCAGACAAGAATACAAGTGCAGAGTTTGGAAGGTTCACCTAAGCAGGTTCACTTGTTTTCTTCTTACCAGAAGCTTTTGAATGGTTTATCAATCGATTAACCTCCTCCAAGCTGCTGCTGTGGAATAGGAAGATGGGAGATGTTGTTTTAAATAGTGTGAATTACCAGTTTACCAGAAGCAGGAAATTACTGAGCAAAGCCACATTACCGTTTCTTTCCAACTGAGTGTCTAAAATTATGCAGAGATAGTGCTTACATTCCTTCTGAGCATTGAAAAGCTTTGGGTTTAGAGTGCAAATCTAAACGCTGAATGAAGCGGAGTTACTGTACGCTACCCTGAAGCCGGGTGGATCAGAAGTAGGAGGAACTGGGATGGTGCCAGGGCCGATTTTTGCCTTATCACTAATTATCTCAAATGTTTCTGCTTTGGGAACAAGATAGAAAAATGGTCAGTCTGGCTCACAAAAGTACATGGCGCTTATTCCAAATAAATTCAAGAGCATCCATAGAAACAGGTTATACCGATATAATTAAATCAATTTAGAAAGAGATCTGGTTAAATCAGTGCAATTTGTGTGTTCGTAGATCAATCCTCAAATAAGGAGAAGGTCTCTTGAGCTAATGAGGCGTAGCAGTTATTTACTTTGGGGTGCTGGGCACTGGTCATCAATTAGAAGTCATTAATAAACCCTGGCAATAAAGAGCTCAAGTTCCCCCAGTGACTAATGGGGAGCAGTTGCAGAATGTATTAGCATAGTGCTCTGCCTCTGTGTTTCTCTGCAAATCACTTATCTCACTTTGGGCATTACATAAAAATAATGTGTGCTGGTGGTGACTGATGATGGGACTTGGAAGTTCCCAGGGAAGGAAGGATTTAGAAATGATCTGTGATTTCAGGCTGGGTATAGAGGTGGTGGTTTTTTCATTCTGCATAAAGCTTTATGGCTGTTTTCTGGTCTTATTACCAGAACAAAAGCAGTATTAGTTGAGCTCTTTCATGATCAAATAGCTATAATTATTGTTTCACAAACCTGGGAAATGAACGGTGAGGTGAGGTTGACTGATGTGTCCCCGATATAAATCTAATCTAAGACACAAGCTGAGGGAGATGCCAAAAATACCATAGCACTGGAAATTCAACTTTAAAGTTCCGTTTCAATGTTTTTATGGAAGGAGGGGCAAGGAGGAGGCAGTTTCTAAATGTTTCCAGCAAGTGAAAGCATTGAGTTGGCAGATGGAGAATATGAAATAGTGATGCCTGTTGTCCGTGTCCATCTCCACTTCCACTGGGCTACTTCCATGTGGCCTTGGCATGCCAGCATGGGAATGACACCTGCCAGTGGGCACTGAGACCTCCCTGAGCTGTGTTTTACACTTCCTGCCATCCAAAGGGCTGCTGAAGCTGCCTTTTTCTGGTTGGAACTTCCACCTTTTCCTTGCAACACGTGGCAATGACCTCAGTCGCGAGAGGGGCTCCGTTGAGAATCGGGATGCGGAGCTGGCACCCCTCGTATTCGAGAGCCTGCCTGATGCCGTGTAATCTATCAGAATTGTATTAATCCCACTAACGCAGCCGCCATCTGGCCCCGCTGCCGGGCCGGCTCACACGAGCCCCCATGATGGATGGCCTCGGGAATTGATTAGTTGTTGTGCGAGACAAATGAACTGTTTTGGCAGAAAATACCAGAGGTCGCTGCGTGTGGTCAGGCACAAAGGCTGCTGAATTTTAAAGAGCTGCTTCCAACATCCATGGCAAGGACGCCGCTTCGGAGCAGCGATGGCTTTTGAGATGAACCCGGTGCTCCAGAGCATGGTTGGGTTTTTGTTCTCTCCCTCCAGCCCCATTTTTGGGACTGCCAGTGCTGGAAATGAGCACAAAGCTGCAGAGGTGTGGGAGCCGGCATCCGGGCTCGTGCTAGTATCACGCGTGCGTTTGGGTGGCTGCGCCGCAGATGTCCGTCGCTCGCGTAAATGCTGGGCTGTGCAATCCCTGCGGAAGAGCTTTCCGGGTTGTGTGGAGCCCAAGCAGCCGGTGGCGTGCTCTGCGTGGCACGTCTCAAATAAAACACCTGCGGGTCCAGACAGATGGGGTTTGGGTCTTGGCTTTTTTTCAGGTCAGTGTTATTTAGAAATGGATGCTCTTCTGATGGTGCTTAGCAGGCAAGTCCCTGACTTCAAGATGATTGCCAAGTTTATGGCTTCCCCTCCTTTTTATCATCCCTGGAGCGGTGACCCCTGGGGCCCTGCTTTGTTGTGCAAAGCGGTGGCTTGGCTCAGACCTGCCTTCCTTTTGGGAGAGCCCATCCTTCGGCAGCAGCTCCTCTTTGGGGTTTCCAGGGCCACCTTCTTTCCGGAGCTGCCACTAATCTACCCAAGTGCGTGCGGCAGTTTGGCGGCAGCGGGTGGGGAATTGGATGACACATGTCTCACTATGTCCCGGCTGCTCTCAGAGGATGGCACGTGAGTGTGCCGGCAAGTGGGCAACACTTCCCCTGGGACAGCCTGCCAGTTCAAAATAAACTTGAGTTATGGATTTATTCAGCTTGTAAAACCTCAGCTGGCATAAATAATTGAGAAAGCAAAGGTTTGTCTGTGGTGCGTACCTCAGGGACCCGCTCCTGCCTCCCTCCCTCCCACCACCCTTTCTTATGAAAATGATCCCAGTTGCACTGATAGATAATAACAACACCAAGCAATTAAAAGCTATGGGTGGCTGGAGAGAGGAGAAAAGGTTCAGTTAATGAGCTTTTCCTCTTCCCGTGCCCAGGAGAGCCTCAGAAGTGACGAGGCGATTAAAGCAAAGAGATAATTATAGATTATGTGAAAATGGGTCCCTTGGGGGCCCGAGGGCCTTGACATAAACAGTAAGTGTTGCGCGCGTCTCTCGGCTCCCCGCGCGCTGCCTGCTCCGCTCCGCCGCACTCCCGCTCGCTCGGCAGCACCGTGCCAAGCAGACGGGCGAAGCCACCTGTTAGTGGCACCGCTGGGATGCGGAAAATGGGAGAGGACGCCCATAGAGCACCTGATGGCAGCCCTGTGCCCAGAGCTTTGAGCTTGGAGGTAACCTGCGAGGGGGCGGAGGGAAGGGGATGGGGCAAACCTGGAGGAGGCTCTCTGTAAAGGGCAGAATATCTGAATTTCAAGTCTCTTCTGTGCCCTTTCTCATGGCAGGCTTGGTGGCTGTTTAGAAAGCAAGGAGGTTTACTGCATTCCAGGTAAGAAGGAAGTGAAGCCTGATTAATCAGCAGCAGAGGTTTTCCATGAGCTGTTTAAAACCTGTTGACTCAACACGTGTATTTTTGACAGCTTGTGAAGGCGGCTCTTGAAGCCTTCCAAGCTTGGGGAGAGATGGCTTGGTTTAGGTTCTTCCACTTTCTTTTATTCAAGGGTGTAAAAAGCTGCCAGTGTGCTACTTGCAGGTAGCAGATATGCTTCAGCTTAACATTAAATCGGATTTATCTCTTCCTGGAGATGGGGGAACAACAGAAGAGAATAGTTTTGGGGGTTGAACGTGTCAGCAAGGGAGAAGAGAAACCCTTTTGGTCATCCTCGGGAAATAGATGTAAGCATATTCACTGCCTTTACTGACAGACAAGTGGTCACTGACTTGAAGCTCAACAAAAAGAGCTAGTACTTGTGTATCACACAGTCTGACACCGAAACAAAATTGCATCTGAGTCTTCCTTTCAGCTCCGGGTTTAAAATAATTGTGCGTGTCTCCACAAGGTTGAGTTTCATTGTCTTTCCTATCGGAAGGTGTCTTGAATGCTGTATTTTTACTTAAATGGAGATTTTTTTTTTCTGAAAATACTGATAGAAATGCTACGGATTGTGTCATCCTGTCAATATTATCTGAGCAACGTCTTTGCAGTGTCACTTATCTTTGATGTGCTTCTGGCTTCAAAATGGATGTTCTGGTTTTGGACTGTTTCTAGCAGTTTCTGGGCCTTGCTGCTGACTCTTCCCAGTTACGTGGAGTGCAAATTCCTATGAGGAATCAGTCTGATAAAACTCACTGCATCCTTTTTGTGTTTTTGTAGCTATTACAGTGGAGGCATTACTCCGTGTGTAGAGATACACACATGTGCAATACAGCGGGAGGGAAACCTGAGTTGCGAGGTTTTCAAGCTCGCTCTTACTTGTCATGTGTGATTTTTTTTGATTTTTTTTTTTTTTTTTTTTTGAATGCTGTGGAGTCAGCAAATGACAGTAACTTGTCTTTATTCCATTCACACCATTCAAATGGAGCTTTTCCCCTAGTACAGGTACCTCTAAAAATCTGGTTTTAATTTCTCTGAGCTATTTGCTCAGTTTCCTGGTTTTGGCACAGGACTAGGTCAAACTGTTTAAAATGTCTGGAGCTTCACGTCACTCTTTTGCTTGCATGTAAAATGTGTTTGTTACAACTTTGTGGATTTCTCTCAAATCTGTTCAGGAAAGGGCTTATTTATCTTTGTTAATGTTCATGGAAAAGTTGCATATAATATATGCAAATTTATTTTAAAAGGGACATCGGGAACAGAAGAGTGGTTTAAAGCTTCAGAAATAAATGCAGAGTAGAAAGATGAAATTTCCCAAAACCTTATTCTCAGGTGGAGAAATTGCTGTTCTGGATTAATTCCATTGTGCAGATTTCTGAAAGAAAAGTGGTTTTTTGGATGGGGCGTGTATAGAGCACTTGCAGAGGTGGTTATTCCAGCAAAGCTAAATCATATCCAAATAGCTGTGTCAGGTCATTTCCTCCTTACAGACAACAATATCCTCAGGGGACAAAAAAATTGTAGAAGTCTTGTCTGGAAGCTGTGGTAGGAAGGTGGCCTGCGTTTGGTACGTCAGTGGAGCGCAGTCTGCTGCTCTGTCTGCCATGTACCTGCTGGTACCTCTGGTGCCTCTGGGTGAGGTGTGTGAGGGCTGAGCTGCAGTAAATGAAGCTGTGCAATGGGGAAAAAGCTGCTGGAACCAAGTTACTGTAGAGTGTTTTCTGAAAAAGCTGCTTCACCCAGAAGGTTACTTTCAGTAGCCACGGGTGGGTTTGAGAGGTTGGACTAACAAGGTAGGACTGGAAGGACTTCCCAGCATATCAAATCAGCCCTTGTTAGTAGGGGCAGGCATGTCTCATGACCTCCATCATGAATCTGTCAAGCTCCATCTTCAGCAATGGAAGCTTTTGCCTTTTCTAACCCCACTGTGAGATTCTTTTTTCCTCAGAATTCAAAGTAATTACATCTAAAGCACACGATGGGCTGTTTCCCAGGAGCTTGTGTGTAGTGAGTGGACGAAAGCTCCCACAAATGAGTCCAGGAGAGACTGGTTAAGAAACTGGAAGGCTTCTGTAACCCCTCTAGGTCTAAACACAGAGCGTGAAATCTTGTGCAGCACCCAGTCCATTACTAAAGGTGCAACTCAGTTGTCTGGAAGGACTGCATGTGTATAAAGAATAGCAGTGATGTGCAAGAGAACAGCGCTGCTAAAGGAGCAAGGTGAGAGAGGTCAGAGGAAGGGACTTCCTTGGAGAAAGCAGCGCTCTACTGCTGGAGCTGAGGATCAGTGCTTTTACCCACCTTTTACTGGCTTGGGGGAAGGAAACAGATGCTTGAAGTCTGAAGGATTAGAGCGTAATTTAGTAAGCTACGTGCAACAACCTCTCTGCTGGGTGTGACCTGCTCCAGTAACCTCCCATTTTGGTATGGGATTGCCTTTGAGGCTGTCAGCTCTGAGTTCTGCTGAGCATCCAGACTGTCTTAAGTTAAGGTGATTGAAAACTGAGGATGTCATGAGAGGCAGCTACTTGGCATTTAACTCTTGTGAAGCTGCCAAGCCCCACAACAATGTTGATAGCTTCATTTGAGCTGTAGCTTTCATCAGGAAACTAGAAAGAGAGGGTAGCCGTGTGGGCTTTTGGTTTACTCCTAGAAAATCAGTGACCTCCTTACTAGCAACGTGGTTGTATTGGTGTATCTATACCTAAAGGTATTACTGTAAAGGTGCCTCGTGCTAGGATGGCATAGCTCCCTTTCCATAGAAAAACAGACTGCGTTGGAATAAGTTACTGGCATACCAGTGTGGATGGCAGGAGCGTTGTACGTTCTCTGCAACACCGGTGTCAGGAACTTCCCATCATTAGACGTGCAAGTGCAAATTTATACAGCAAGGTAAAAATGTCTTGGTTTTGCTCTTTGAAGATCTCTAACATTTGCTTTTTTAACTGCCGTGAAGCTCCAGTCGCTCATACAAAGCTCTATTGTAATGTTTTAAGAATCTGTGAAAGGTCTTGACTAGAGATTCTGTTTGGGTGACGGGTAAGACGACAAGTTTTGCCAAGTCTGAAGCCCTAGGGTATTGCTCTTAGCCCTAGAAGAAGCTGTATGTGTAACTCGAGCACCTAAGACCCCACAACTTGATCTCTCTGCTGCAAGCAGACCTAAGTGTGCACGTATCCTGGCACAGACGTGTGCTGGGCCCTCTATGTGCCAGCCTGATGAACTGAACAGAAATCGTGGTCAAACTTTGTCTTAACACAGTCATCACAAAAAGGAGTGAAACCAGGTCACTTGCAGGCAGGTAAATTAAAAGCAAAACAAAAAAAACCAAATCCAAGCCCTGTAACCACATTTCAGAATGAACACCAACAACTTCACAAATCCTTTACCAAAGACTACCTGATAATAGCAGGCACCTGTTTTAAAGCCACCAAAAGAAAGCACTTGCCCATTGTTCACAGCTTCACACTCAGAATCCTAAGTTGTAGAGCTGTCCTTAAGAGAGGCCAAGAGGATGAGTGGACTAAAGAGCAGAACAAAGTGAAAAAAGGTCCTGGAAAAGGCTGATAAATATGCTCATCTGGATGCAGCCTCTAGCTACAGAAACCCATAAACCACTGAGTTTCTGAAGCTGGAAGGATCCAACTGGGGACACATTCCTTTGCATGTGTCCTGGGTCTTCTGCCTTTTTCTACAAGCCACCATTAATGGCCACTGCTTGAAACAGACGGTGTTGGAAGAGTCTTTGTTGTGACTCAGAGTGGCTGTTACAAGCTTGCACAACAGGGAGAAGAGCAGCTTTCACCTTTTATCTTCTGTGGGATTGCAGTGATTTTATACAGGACCTGAAAGTGATTGATTTTTTTTTTTTTTTTTTTCTGGATAACTTGATAGGTATCTTGTACCAGTTCAGAGGAGGAAGCTGACTTTTGTCCTGGCATATTGTTAAAATCAGCCTTTGTTTTCTAAGAAGCAGGATCTTAACTTGAGAAAAAACAAAACAAAACAAACCTTATGATGCTGCATGTGCAATATTAGGGATTTGTTTCAGTCCAGTGATAGTACTGAAATGTCTCTAGCAAAGTTAGAGCATATGATCTGCGTGCGGCCTTTGTGTTGTAACACAGTGCTTCTTTTGCTTTTGTTTCCTTACTAGGGAAGAGGACAAGAACATTTTTGATTACTGCAGAGAAAACAACATTGACTATATAACTAAAGCCATTCAATCAAAAAAAGTGGATGTGAATGTCACAGACGAGGAGGTACGGAGAAAAAGATTAAGACCTTTTAACTGTTTTTTTGTATTAATTCAGTGCCACTTGGTTTCAAAATTCCCTGGTTAGCATTGTTAGAACAAGGTACTGCAACAGCTGGATCAATGATTGGTCATGGAGACAGGGATAATCTATTGGAAAGACGATTTCTGGTAGTGTGGCTGTACTAACTGTGATGCTCTACTGTACCAGAAACTTACTTTCTATGCTATTTTCAGTAATGCCAGCAGCCACTTCCAGAATAAGATCTTCCAAATATTCACCTTTCCCCGCTTTGTACACTGTGTGGCCAACCAGAAGTAGAAAGTGAAGGAAATAGCTTTTTTTTCACCAATGAACTCTGTTCGTGGCTGAAGTAGGATTTCTGTCATGCCATCAGCTTTTCCATCATTCCCAGGTGGAAGGGAAATGAGTGACACTGGCTTTCCAGCTTCACAAGAATCCCGTTGCTGCATGTCCAAAGAAGGGCAATGAAGCTGGGGAATGGTCTAGAGCAAAAGTCTGAAGAGGAGCAGCTGAGGGACCTGGGCTTGTTCAGCCTGGAGAAAAGGAGGCTCAGGGGTGACCACCTCACTCTCAGCAACTCCCTGACAGGAGGTCGGAGCCAGGTGAGGTCAGTCTCTTCTCCCAATGAACAAGCGACAGGGCAAGAGAAAATAGCCTCAGGTTGTGCCAGGGGAGGTTTAGGTTGGATATCAGGAAAAAATTCTTTCCCGAAAGGATTGTCCAGGGCTGGCCCAGGCTGCTCAGGGCAGTGGTAGAGTCTCCATCCCTGGAGGAGTTTTAAAGCTGTGAAGACGAGTTGCTGAGTAACATGGTTTAGTGGTGCCCTGGCAGTGCTAGGTTAACGGTTGGACTTGTTGGAAGAGACCTTTCAGATTATCAGAAGTGATTCTGTGAAGAACACTGACATGGTCCAGTTTTTCTCTGCTCATCAGACTCAAACCACCATTTCCACATAAGGAGGTAATACAGGCATTGCCAGAAACCGAGAGAAAAAGAGAAGTGTCTAAAATTGTGAGTGGGCTTAATCCTTTCCTTAGTAGAAGTAAAGACTTGGTGTGGGCAGTTTTTCCTGCTCATCCTTCAGGAGAGGCAGCAGTGCCAGCTTTGTCACCGTGGTTTCGACACTTGCGTGCTGCCACCTAGCCCTGCCTGCTAGCCGTCCAGCGTACGGACAGCTCCTCCTGCCCACTGCTTCCCAGCACATTGTGTTTTTGGTGAACAGATGAAGTGCTTACACATTCATAGACTGAGACGCCACCAATTCAGTTGGGTTCTCCTGTAGCTCTAAGCAGATTTCTGCCCTCTGAGCCATGACAGCCCCGGCTGGGGCTCTGAATGCTGATGGCAGGGCCTTTTATTATTAATCAGGAATTCATGTGATTAATTTTCAGAGGAGAGGAGGGGAGGATGTTCACGATCAGGGCTGGAATTTTGCATCATAAATTCGATGAACTGAAACTGTCATGTGCCACATGGTCGCTGCAGCAACGCTGATACTGAGCTCCATCTCTCTTCCTGCTGATCGCAGGCTGCAGAAGGAAATGTCCAGGGTAGTCCCACAGAACACTCATAGAGTCCTTTCATTAATAAAAGCTTATTTTTGGGACTGGACATTTGCAATAAGTGTGTGACAATATCATACTATCCTTGTTTCATTTCCACTGGCAAGTTGTTCTCATAGTTTGCAGCATTCAGAAGCTTGTATATTCCTTTGTGTTCAGGCAGCAAATGTGTTTGTTTTCAGCCAAAGAAACTTTTGGGTGGTTTGTTTGATTTAAAAAAAAAATAAAATTATAGATGGCTGAAATATTTTTGTGCTCTACCAGCATAAATGTTTAGAGTCAGATCTGAAAACTGCTAGATGACATCCTCTTTGGGAATTATCCACAAGTTTCTGATGTAAGAAAAGAGTTATTTTTGAACTAATGGGCATATGACTATTCCAGAGTGTGGAATTAAAACCCCACCTACCTGTGAAGGGCTCATGGAAAGATTCCCACTGGTGCAAAATTTCCGCCATAGATGAAATCCTCACAGCCTCCGTGATTTTTGGGTTACCCTAGCAAATGCTCAAACAGAGAAGAAAGAACTTTATTGTTTGGTTGTTTTTTTCCTTTTAGCAAATGCTGGCTTCCTTAGGCTTGACTCTTACTGGTTAAAAAAAAAAAAAGTGTACAAAAAAAGAAAATCTGAAAGAAATATTTCAGGTCATGTTAAGGAGCTGAAACCATTACCGGTGTTGTTTGGCATCCAAATGCATTCTTCACGATCTGGAGGGTAGTTTATTTTCCTATATCATGCAAGTTGATTGACGTTTTAGAACCCATTTTAGACTAGAGATAACCCGGACTGAGCCTTTGGTGGAGTGAAGTGTGTGTGAGCATAATCTTGTCACTTTTATTAACTATTTTAGTATTACTGTATAAATACATCCTGCCGTATCCAAAAGCTGCCTTTCCTAGTCCTCAGAGCATAACTTGTGCTGTCAATCCTTTGATTTAAATGCCTATAAATGTGAAGTGGCATCAGGGGTAGATACAAGGAGTTAACTTGTTATGAAACACAATCTACTGAAGCACCAAATTAGTCTTGTCCTAAACTGCCGAGACGAAAAGGCTCAGCCTTTCTTGTGCAATAAAGACTTGACTGAGGTGGTGAGGTGGTTGGATTTGATTTCTAAGTGATGTGTAAGTACTGGATCTAATTGTATCCCCTTGTTTTGTGCAAACCCGGAATAAGCTAGCAAAAGAAGAAATTAGGAATAAAAATATAAAGTGGGCACAAGCCAACTTAATGGAGGCAAAAGGATTCCTGAAAGGGCAATAAAAGTCTCTGGGGCTTAGATAGCTACACTTGGCTACTTTCAAAGCCTAAGTGGTCTTCTCCTCACAAGGAATCAAAATCTTCACGTACAGCACTCGAGCCAGCACGCCTGCTAACAGTTTGGATACAATAAACTTCAATTTAGAATTAAACAAAGAATCTAATGACAGTAATCATGTACCAGCTTCCATTTACTGGATCTAAATTGCCCAGAGTTCAACCAAATCACTTGCACTCACTTAGAAGTAGCACAGACTAAAAGGACCTGTTTCTCTTGCGTATGTCAGCAGGACTAATGAAATAAGAAATGGACTGTGGCTGTGAAGTTGCTGCAGGCACATCCCAGGGGTGTGTATTGCTGGCTGCTTGTCTGAGAACAGTATTTCTTTAACTTTTAACGAACCAGAAAGCTGCTCAAAGGCATAGATGAGTTGCTTTTGTAATTTGTGCCAAGGGCTGGGGAGGTTGTAGATGGAGAATTTTTTGTTTTTTAATTGTTGGAGAAATCCCAGTAAACAAACATGTTACCTGTGTGCAGCGTTTAAGCCCTTGCCAAACCTTTAATGAAAGGCATCTGAAATGATGCTCGCGTAGTCCCTGAGCCTCGTGCTGTGGAGACGGCAAGTGCCAAATTGGTGCCAGCTTGCCAAGGAAAGGACGGGGGGTGAAATAGATTTGAAGAAGGATCACGTACTTCTGGATATACAGGCTTACTCCCATTAGAAAAACTTCCCCAAATGGTTCAGAGCTCTGAAAGTGAATGACTTCCAAATACAATCTAAAATTTTACCTGTAAAATTGTAACAACAGCCCTTCTATTCCCTGGTTTTGCTGTTATGGGGAGGGGGATGTAGCTGTTTCATGAATCTCTCTTAATTCCCAAGTAATAAACCACTTACCACAAGTTAGAGTGGCTCTCATTGCTACAGAGCCATTCCAGCTGCAAACACCGTGCCTGGAAGGGTAGCTGAGTATTGTAGCACATCCGTTCAGTTTGGCTTTGTTCTCCTCTTTCTGTGCCCTGGCTAATTGATGTGAAAATCATTCCCCTCCGTTTGTCTGCTGAGACTCGATATAGCTGAGACAAATCCCTGTCCTGTGCTTTGTTTGCGAACACCCTGTGACTTGGAGCTGAGCAAAATTGATGTGCTGTTGGCTTGAGAAACTGCTGCAGAAGCTGGCCAAGCTGGCAGCAGTTAGCCAAGCAAAGCACAGAAGATTTAAGAGGCAGGGTTAGTGCACTGGGGCTATTTTTATGCTTTGCTTTTTTTTTATTATTATTATTAAATGCTTCAAAGGCAGGGGGAAATGCATCCTCTCAAGAAACTTCTTCAACAACTGGTGTGTGTTCGAATTGCATGGAGGGAGTACGTTGAGGTGTGCCTGCCTGTAGTCAAGACCTTGCAGGTGCAGTGCTTTCTGATACGAAATTATTCGTGTTCCTTTGAGTCTCTCGCTGCTTCATGAAATAGTCATGTGGGAGGTGTTTTGGGAAAGCTCGAGCTGCGGCTCTCAAGATTCCTGCCGTGTGTTGTTTAAACACACAAGCACATGTTGTATGCAGACATAAAGCAGCAGCTTTTTTTTTCTTTTCAATGTGCATGAATGATATCCAGGCTGTACAGAGTAGGGTTGTACATCCAGTTTAAGTTTGTGTTATCAATAAGGTTTGTTTTAAGGAAGACATGGGAAACAAGGGGGCTTTGTAGCTATATGGCTACCTAAAGACATTAGCTAGAACTCCTGAGTATTTAAATTTGCCTGATACTATGCAAACAATACTGAATATTATCTTAAATACAAGTTTCTTAGTAATGTTTTTTGTTATAACATAAGCAGGTTGAGATTCTTCTGCAGATACGTCTACTTCCACATCTAATGGTGAGCTCTTGCCCAGAAGGTCTCCAAAGCCCCTTCTACCCTGTGTTCAGGGCGTAGCAGGCTGCAAGGTTGCAGACATTTCTTGGGTGGAACGTGTCAGCTTTTTAATAGTGCACAATTACAATGCAGAGCCATTTAAGGCACTAATTGGAAAATATTGTATCCATTTAGAATTGCAGAGAAAATATATAGGTAAGCAGAGTGTAATTACCCAAAGTGAAATTGGCCCAAGACTTGAAATCCATACTCCTGCGAATAGCACAAGATTTTTAATGACTATAGATGATCAGGCTTCGGTTTCTTGTCCTGTTTAAAAGGTAACACTTGCAGCAGAACCAGCCTCCCAGTGTCCTGGGCAGGGACCACTCAGAGTGCTGCAGCACTCCTGAGCTGACAGAATTGGCAGCACTGTCTCTCCCAAACCTTTACGCTCGGCCCAGTTCAGTACCAATAAAATGAGATTCTGCTTGTCTGGAGACAAATACAAACCAACGTATTAGAGCCACTAATCTGCAACATGAATTTTGATATAAAGGATAGAAATGTCTTTATTGTCATGGAATTGCACAATTAAACCTGTGTGATTACCATATTACTCCTCTGCACGTACGTAAAGAAATGGAAATCATCTATTGAAGTATTTCTTGCTGTTGTGTGTATTGCAGATGGTGCTTCTTTCTTTGGCAATAGACACCTGTGGCACAAAAAAAGTTGGTATTTGTCCAACTGAAACCCTAAGTCTTAAGTAATTACTGGTCCAGAGATGAGCTAAGGGTGCTAAACATGAATTAAGGATCTTTCTGTGTTTACCAGTTGTTTTCAATTGTACTCTTCTCCCCTTTTAGACTTGGGTAGTGGTGTTGAGTGCAAGAACATTAATCATGAAATGGCCTGTGGATGTCATCAGTGCTTCCATAGAAAGTCAGTGTCAGAAAATTCATTCTAATCCAAGGTTAATTAGTGTAACATTAAAATTATGTGTTACAAAATTTAATTACTTGCTGGGTCAAAAAGTGTGTTAAAAAGCTTAATGCTTCGTGTCTGAGATTGCATTTCCTTGTTCAAAATCACGTTCTACCTCTGCTGCCCTGCCCGGGAACATCCAGCAGAAGCAGCATCAGCTTTGGCTGCAGGTGTCTTCTGCCTCTCCTGCTGTTTTGGCACTGTGGTCGGGAAATTTGGCTCACAGTTCCCATTAGCAGATAAATGAGTTGCTCACCTTGTTCCCCCCACTGCTCTGTCGAGAGATTTATAACCAGGCGTGGGCTAATTTAACGGATTTCATCTGTGAAGGTCCGTGATGGTTTTGTGTAACGTACTGGAAAACGCAGGTCAGTCTAACAGTTGGGGGATGATTTCTTGGTTAGGTGCAGGGTGATTTCGAAGGAATCCCCTGCAAGAGTGCCACGTGCCATCCTAAATCAGGAGAGACTAACAGTAAGTCTAATTTACTTGAGTGTGCACAGTAAACAACGAAGAAAAGCTTCCATCTTAGACTACTTTGAGCTACCTTTCTCTTTGGAGTCGACAATATATAAAATCTCCTGCCGTTCATAGAAAATGGCTTAGAGCTGCTTGTCATAAAGCTCTGTTACTGCTTTGAGTGCATTTTTGCATTACAAGAGGGTAAGAGTTCCAGCCTTGGCGCAAGGCTGGTAAAGCTTGTGAAACGATCACAGCTCCCCTGTGATGTCCTGTTGTGAAAACAAGTGTTACCTTTCACAGGCTTGGCTGGTTTAGCTCAGGATCAGAGCAGACTTGGGAATTCAACCCCAAAAGCCTGGCTTCGCTTCCCTGCTTTCACAGCCCTTTCCAAGGCCAACTGGGTTTTCAGACACGTGTGTCAACCCTTGGAGGGGCACTGCACGTCGTTGACAGGCAGGAATATCTAAACTTCCATTGCATCCCCTCCCGTAATGTCAGAGATGTGCGGAGAGACTGCAAGATCTCAGAATCTCAGCATGGTGGGAGTTGGAAGAGACCTCTGGAGATCATCTGGTCCAAGCCCTGTGCTCCAGCAGGATCATCCAGAGCAGGTTGCCCAGGGTTGCATTGTCCTGGAGGGTTTGAAATCTCTTCAGAGAAGGAGACTCCACAACCTCTCTGGGCAGCCTGTTGCCAGGCTCTGCCACCCTCATAGGAAAGAAGATTTTCCTCCTGGTCAGATGGAACCTCCTGGGCCCTGGTTTGTGCTTGTTGCCCATCATCCTGTCACTGGGCAGCACTGGAAAGAGTCTGGCCCTATCATTGCGCTTTAAATTGCCCTTTAAGATACTGATAAGCATTGATAAGATCACCCCCTCAGACACCCTTCCAGGCCTGCCAGAGGAATGAGCTTCTGGGGACTTGGTGTCCGGGTGGCTTAGGTAGCATTGGAAATCTTACCCTTGCTGTGTAAGCCGTTACTCCCAGAAAAGTAAGAGCTGTCAAAATCACAAATCTATATGGGAAACCAAATCATCCTCATACTTTACTGATTTCCCCTCTACATTTTTTGCTGGCCTGTGGGGCTTGTGCTAAATTAGTAAAAAATGGAACTGTGTGTCACTTTTAACATTTCTAGTATCATTTTCCCAGTCCAAATTGAGAGCAATAACATTACATACTCATATTAGTGTGGTTTTTCAGAAGTCTGTGTTAATTTTGTCATTGTTATTCAGTATTTAATAGCAAGATTATGATTCTCTGTGGTGGGGGGTTTGGTTTTTTTGGCCAGTTTTGTTAATTTTCTCCTGGATTTTGCAGGGCCGGGCTCTTCTTCATTGGGCGTGCGACAGAGGACACAAGGAGCTGGTTTCAGTCCTGCTACAGCACGCTGCTGATGTTAACAGCCAGGTAAGAAAGGAATGAAAAGGTGAATTTGATTGATGCGTGACATTAGCCTCCTGACCAAATATTTTGCACGAAGCTGAATTCTTCCAAAACTCCCCGACAAGTTCTTCCAGGGCACTTATAACAGAGAAGTGCATCCAAAAATGTAACTTGGGAAAAATAACAGAATTGGGTTGCATGAAATAAATAGTGAGAAGGGGCCACCTTCAGTCCCTGATGAAGCTTCTCCCTGCAGTAAAGTTTTTCAATCACCTGGCAGTGGCTACCAATGTGACTCGTGGTGCTGATGCCAAGAGGGATTTCCTGCATTCGAAGTGTTTGGGAGCTTCCTACATAAAGTACGTTCTCCAGTGTACTTTTTTGTAATGCTACGCTCTCAGCAGAACGTTATGGATTAGCGGAAAGAGAATCCCACTTTCCCTGACAGAAAAGCATTCAGTAAGTGCCTGCTTTCAGAAGAGCATGCTGCAGGGGTAGGCAACGCTTCAGGCCATGCCGTGGTGGGCATGGCACAGCTACAGTAGCATGTCAGTGCTGACTGAAGGTAAAGAGCTTATGCCATTTCCATCCCCACATACCTGCCTCACCCTCTTGAGGGTTCACAATTTCTTGCAGAATTTGACTTAACCGAACATAAACCATCTTTTTAGCCCCTGCATTTTGCAGCCTACGCGTCTGAGCTTAACTAGCAGCAATTTTAGGGTATCTTTCTAGACCAGGCTGTGAACAGCGGTGGGTCAGCAACCACTTTGCAAGTGGCTTATTCCAGCCTGGGCTCAGGAGTCAATGCTCCTGGTTTTGTCAGCTTGTTGTAATTAAGGGCTGACCTACGTAAATGCGATCGCGTTCGGAAATAATTGTCCAACATATTTCTGTCAAATTACGATTGACTGCTCTTTACCAACGTGGCACTTATTGGCCTTGCTCTCCTGCCCAGCTTGAACATAGATGCACCTCTGCTGACAAATTTGCTAGCTCTTACTGGTGAGATCTTAAGCAGCCTGCCAATAAATTCTTCAGGAATTTGTAAGACCTTAAGCACAGTTGTAGTCTGAAGGCTTGTGGGCAGACCTGTGGTGTTCCCAGGCTACAAAATAACTGTGTTGGTAGCTACAAACACATGAAATGATTGTAAAAAAGCCCTTCTTGCCCTTGCCTGGGCAGAATTGCTTGTGGGATAGGTACTGGGAGGCACAGCTGCACAGTAGCTGGTGAGAGATGTATCTTCATGCGTAGACCTCAGAGGTTGCAGTTGCGATGCAGGATTTATAGGAATTTATAGGAATTTTTCCTTCCATAGAAGAGGAGCAGTGGAGCCAGTACAAAAAGTCTTAAAAGAAAAGGCTGAAGGGAGAGTTGTCTTATTTTTTGCCCTGAGCATTAATTTTCTGATAAATTCTTCTTCTCTTTTTTTCTTTTGGATGTATTGCACGTTTTCTAACCAGATTATTTTTGGCCAGTAACAAAAGGTTAATAATAGCCGTAAAAAGAAAATCAATCTTTGAAATTTTTTTTTTTTCCCACCAAGGTGATAAAGGAGAACTTTTTTATAAAGGTCTCTGTTTGCACATTGGTGTGTTCCCAGAGAAAGTGGACACGTTCTTATTCTCAGCCATACATAAATTGCAATAACATTTCAAGACTTTGTGACCTAATGTGGTATTTTTTGTGGGTTCTTTTTTTTGTTTTGTTTTGATCTTTACCCTGTAAGAATTCCCATCCAAAGTAAGAGCAGAAGGAATTTTAAGAGCAACCAAAAGAAAAAGGGAGAGGGAAAAACTCTGGCTTCTGAACAGGCCATAAACGCTGCAGTGCCAGCAATTATACATTACCAAATGCACCATCAGTTAATGCGTAGGCCAAAAAGAATGATGGGTTAAGTGTAAGGGAATCTCAGGCGACTTAAATCGTCAGCGCTGTAATTTCAGAGCGTTGTGCTCTCAGTGAAGGTTCCTTCACATGCAGCACCTCTGCCAGAGCCTGGTGTACAAGCAGCCTCTGATTTCTACCCTCTGCTCAGGGTTTCAGGTGCTTTTCATGTCTTGTCCAGCTTTGCAGCAGTACCCGTGTGCAGGCAGCATAAGAGCTAAAGAATAAATTGGGCATTATTGGGAATATCAGCAGGTAGTGAAGGAGAGATGTTATAGACAGATTTATTTTATTTTTTCAAATTGCCAATGTTTTAGTGTGCTTCTGAAAAGTTAGTCAAACAGCATGACAGATTTATGCTCTTTTTCGTTCCCTTGTTAATAAATGCTCTTCCATCTTGGCTCTTTTGGAGTGTGCTAAAGGATTTAGCTGCCCTGAGCAGATGGTGATGGTGGTACTCTTGCTAAGTGACCTGGAGCAAGTCATCCCAGTTCCTTGTGCCTGTAGATCACAGAATCACAGAATAGTAGAGGTTGGAAGGGACCTCTGGAAATCATCTCATCCAAGTCAGGGTCACCCAGAGGAGGTTGCCCAGGATTGCATTGTCCAGGAGGGTTTGGAATCTCTCCAGAGAAGGAGATTCCACAACCTCTCTGGGCAACCTGGGCCAGGCTCTGCCACCTTCATAGGAAAGAAGTTTTTCCTCATGTTCAGATGGAACCTCCTATGTTCCAGTTTGTGCCCATTGCCCCTTGTCCTGTCACTGGGCGCCACTGACAAGATTCTGGCCCCATCCTCTTGCCCCTCAGCGGCCCTTTAGCTCTTGATCAGCATTGATCAGATCCCCTCTCAGGCTGCTCTTCTCCAGCTGAACAGCCCCAGGGCTCTGGGCCTTTCCCTGTCATGGAGATGCTCCAGCCCTCAGCAACTTTGTAGCCTCCTTTGGACACTCTGCTGTAGTTCCCCTTTGAACTGGGGAGCCCAGAACTCAACACAATGCTCCAGATGTGGCCTCACTAGGGCAGAGTAGAGGGGGAGGAGAACCTCCCCTGATCTGCTGGCCACACTCTTCTTCATGCACCTGTGCCTTACTCCCTTTTTGCTGCCTTATTTTAGTTACTTTGTACTATCTATTGTGAAAGTCCTTGCAGTCTCTGGATCAGGAGGCCCTGCAAGAAGTCGATTTACTGCTCATTATTGCTAACCAGACAGCTTGGGTGCAGGAGAAGAGGTCACCTGGCTCTGCTCATTCCTGTAGAGTGCTCGAAACCTCTTTAATTCTGGGAATAACCACACACTCCTGGACTGCAGCTGTCCAGCGCCTGTGCTTTTTGTTTTAAACCCTGGTACTGCTGTTTCAAAAGGGCGGTTCACTAATGTCACCGAAAAGCTGCAGTCATTGAGTTCTCTGATTGTTCGTAATTAGCTCTAATAGCACATTTGAAAAGAGGTGGTAAGCGATTGCCATGGGCAAGGGGCTTCAGAAAGGCAACTGGGCTTCTCTGCTTTGTTGACAAGGGGCATTTGTGTAATTGAATTACCTAAATCTGCAGAGCCAGAGGCCATTTCCAAGTGGGTGGTGGTCGGGTATTTTGGAGCTCTGCTGGAAATGCCTCCTTCCACTGGGACTGTTTGCTTAAAATGTAGGCTTTGCAGTGATGAAGTAAAAGGAAGGGGAGTATATTCCTAACATAAGGTACGAAGGATCTCGGCAACACGATTATAATATCGTCAACGTGAGGAAAAACTTCTTTCCTGTGGGAGTGAGGGAGCCCTGGAACAGGTTGCCCAGAGAGGTTGTGGAGTCTACTTCTCTAGAGGCTTTCCAAACCCTCCTGGATCTGTTCCTGTGTGGCCTGCCCTGGGTGATCCTGCTCTGGCAGAGGGGTTGGACTTGATGATCTCCAGAGGTCCCTTCTAACCCCTACCAGTCTATGACACTATCAATACTTAACTTTAAAATACATGAAGATGTACATGATGATATATGAAGATGCTGTTCTATGGCATCCTCAGTGTTCCCTGTGCAAGCAGCGGCGAGCTGGCCTGGTTGGAGCCTTTATTTGTCCTTGGTGCCGGTGTGGGGGAGACAGCAGAAGTCTGCTTTGCTCCTGAATGTGAGGTGCTGCTCAACCAGCTTTCGGAGTTGCTCCATTAGTGTGTTTAGGGGGAAGTTTAGGCTCAATGTACTGCTTCAGTGCTGCTGCTAGGTGGAAGAGTGCTCTTGTGGCAGTGTCTAAGTCTGGTCACCTTCCCCTGCAATAGCAAGGCAGCTTGAAGAGGAACATTCTGTTCAATGGTGTAAAGGCCCCGTGTGATTGCTCATCCTACGTGAGGAGCACTGCAGGTATACAAATCACTCATGCTGTTTTAAGAAATTGAAGAGCCTCGTGGTATAGCCATTGGCCAGTGAGAGAGAGAGAGAAGGATAAAAAAGAATCACTTACTTTTAACATCAAAAAAAGTAGACCATGAACTCTCCTCCTGGATTTCCTGTGACTGTTCCATCTGTCTACTCCAAAATAAGAATCTGTGTGTGATCAGAGTGTACCCTTGGAAATGCATGGAGAACTATCATGGAGTGGTTTTCCATAGATCAGCTTAGTCTGGAAAAGCTTTTCATGCCTCTCTGGCCTTATGAACAAGTCTTAAATACTGTGCATTGTAAGTGGAGCTGTGTCACTTGACACCCAGGATAGTTAAGGGCTGTGTATGTATCTACGTGGCATTAAAATTGTATCTAGGTACTATTTTATAGTCTTTAAAAGACATCATTGTGCAGTTCTATTGATCGGTGTATCAATGGAATGGTAATCATTTGTGTATACTGAAATGGTGCTATAATTATGACTACAAGGATGAAAAAAGCTGCAACTGATCTTCAATTTTTATTTTCTGACCTTTCGCTCTCCTAGTCAAGTTGCAAATCACTGTGCTGAGAATTTAGACCGCTTGTCAGCAAGTTCTCAGTGGTCACCTATGGACCCTCAAGGATTTGAGAAGGAAATTTGAGAATCAAAGCTGAAAACCTTCAGGGTAGGAAATCGATTGCTGGTATATGTGGGTTTTATTTGTTTTTTTTCATTCATATACACCAGAAATTTCAGTGACAAGCATCTAGTGTCTGTGCTGTCGGCAGAGAAAGTTGGTTGACCCTTGGTGCCTGTGTCTTGTAGCAACTCACCCAAGGCTGCACTGCTGTTTGAAGTCATGCCTGTTAGCATTGGATTTGCTGGATTTTTTTTTTTTTTTCCAAAAGAGTAGCAGGAGGAGTGTGGTTGCCTTCCCAGCTTGTCTTTTTTTCCCAGTCCCCTGCCACAGCGGTTTCCTCCTCTCTCTCTGCCTGCTAACACTTGTGAGTCAAAGGGCTCCTGGAGACATGGACCTGGCGTAGCCATCCCCTTATACCTTCACTCACATCCTCCTTGGTAAAAGGAAAAAAAAAAAAAGTCTTTTCAAATGAAGACAATACAAACATAATAAATGGCAGGGAGGGTTCATCTCCCTCATGACTCAGTCCCTCTCAAACGACATTATTATTGACTGGCCTATTGGTTGCCAAAAAGGAAAATCAATTGTACTAGAAGTAGTTGCTGGGCCACAGATCACGGTACTAACCCAGCAGAGACAGGCTGATTTTTATCAACTATCCAAAGACTAATTTCCACCATTAGCTAAAAATGAAGTAGAAATTATGGATATGTCGAAGATTGCTAAGATTGGTGGTCTGTTGGTTTTGTTTTATTTGTATTTTTTTTCTGTTTTCCTGCCTGACTCTGAAAGGATTTGTGTCTGTATAGGATGAACAGAAGCGAGCAACAGTCAGGTCTGTTTGCCTGCCTGTCACTGCCTGCTTTTTTCTTTTCTGTCTTGTTCATTTGGATGTCACAACAGGAACACGAGCTGCTTCGGTCTCCGCATGGGCCTCGTGTTGGAGGCATTGCGTAGACACTTAAAAATGAAGCTGGTCTCCACAAACGTACATCCATTCCCTCCCTCCTGCACCGAATGTGGGTCATTCCCTCATTTCTGCATCTGTAGGGAGATGTTGAGGGACATCAGCGTGAGCATCTTGACTGCTCTGACTGGGGACCAAAAGCCATAAGCTTTTCCCCAGGAAAGCTGTACACAGCTTTCCTCCTCCCTAGGGAATTCCTGTGTGTCCATGCAGCCCACCACCACTGCTGCGAGCTGAGGGCTGAGCAGACACTTGGAGGTGGGATGCCAGCTGCCAAAGCACTCTGCCTGTAGGACCATTTTCTAAACCTGGCCGAGATTAAAAAGGAAAGTGTCTGAGCCTTGTGCCCTTACAATTAATGTCCCTAGTATAAATTTCCCCCTGAATATACTAAAAGCCTGGCTCATAAGCCAGGAGGGACCCTGTCCTGGATCTGATGACTGCTGCAGAGGGTTTGGTGTATAAATTATGCTCGCAGCAAGCAAAGGGTGTCACAGGTACCGCTGAATTGACCACTGCTGCAGTAGGAAGGTACAGCGGCAAACAGACAGAGACACTAAACAAAGACGAAAAGCAGAGCAATGAGAGCAGAATTATTAATCACAAGAGTTTCCTTCTTTCCTTATACTCCCCCCACCCCTTAATCCCCGTCTCAGTATTTCCGTAGCCAGCTTTGCCAAGCAGATCTCAGAAGCCTCTGCGGGCTCGTACCCCTTCAGTCTTGACATTGTTGCCAATGGGTGTGAAAGCCATTAGCCAAAAGAAAGGAGAGATCTGCTTAGTGACAGAGGGTAGCTTTCTACATTAAAGCATTGACATGGTGCCAGTCACACAGTTATTAGAAGTGGCACAGCTCCATGTCTCTCCTGCGGGTCTCTCTGTGGAATGTAGATTGGCAGCAGGTTGAATGTTAAATGGTCACCACTCAGCAGATGCTGATTTCACCTACTGGGAGAAAAGTCCCTTTCAGCAGAAACATTTGCAAAATATTTTGTGGCTCTAAGTATATGCTGGGAGATGTGGAGATTTATCTCTGGTTTGCTCTTTGGCTTCTGGAGAAGCCTTACCAACACAAACTGTAGGTGGTGCAGACGAGGAGATGTTTCCTCCTTCTTATGCAGGCTGGGCTCTTGGTTTTTTGCATTGTTTCTTCCCGTCTTCCAGCCTGCCTTGTACAGTCTTTGTTTCTTCTGTTCCCTGTAGACATATCAATCATTACTTTGTTGCTGGTGCAGCAAAGCAGTTGGCACCCTTGCTCAGGCAGTACGCGTGCAGCGTTGCCTGCAAAGCAGGCTCACCAGCTGAGAAAGCCACCACAGGCTTCTGTGACGTTCCAGCAACCTGGATTTCAGGGTCCGCAGAGTCCTTTCAACCACTACGTGCAAAACCAGTGTTTGAAAAGTGAAATCCAAGAGCTGCTTCTGCAAAAAACAGCAGTGTTCCCTGTGGCTTTACCCTCAAAATCAAAAGCTGTGGTGCTGTTGTGTCTTCTGGTGCAGAGGAGAAACAGATCTCTTACTCCCTGCCGTCTTTGTATGTCTTCGCAGAGGCAGGGAAGAGCCTTACCTTGAGACTTCCCTGTGAGTACGTGGGATGGTTCCGTGGCCCTTTGTCTCTTGGTCTCAAATAAGCGTATATTAAAACACCTGTCATTTGTGAAGCCATTGTTGGAAATGCTTTAGCCCCTCATTAAGGTGTTTGGTTAACTGTGCAAACAGGATACCACTGGCAGCCAAGCTGGTTTTTCAGGTGAACATCACCATAGGAATGGTCTCTAATCACCATAGGAATGGTCTCTAGCATTGCGTCATTTCCTACAGCCTTGGCTTCACCTCTCCCTGCCAGAGGAACCACCTTTGCCAAGCAATCAGCCCCTCTTTGCTCAGGAGGGATGGTTTCTAGAGCATCTTTTCTTGTGTGTGTCCAGCCTCTTGAAAAAGCTTTCTCTGTTTTGAAGGAGTTAAATTCTGCCACTCACCTTCTCTCTGGGGACTAATCAATATAAGAAAGTCTGGTTTTACTTTCCAAGTGGAATTTTGTATTCATCTGGTGTCAGCAGTTGTCTCTTCCAGTTGGTTCTAAAAAAACCCTCAAAACTAAACAAGCCCCCACACTACAAAACTCCACTTCTGAGTACATTGTTGGAGCATCTTGGATGTGCAGTCTTTGGTGCAAAGTACTTTTGTTAGTTTTCCTAAGTAAGAATGTTCTAGCACTTTAGATGTTAGAGGAATGACTCTTCATTTTGTTTAGATTTTAAATTAGATTTTTGATGATCTCATAGCTGTTTTCTCAGCTCCGTGGATTATAAACAGCAAAATGACACTCAAAATGGCAAAGGTAATGTAGGGGGCTCATGTCTCTCAACTTGTACATCTTACTTGTGCATCCATGGGAATAACTGTCAGTGCAGGAGCTTTCCTAGCAAAGTATCGTGTCTCCAGCAGCAGGTAAGAGTGAACGCTTAGGGGACAGGGTAAGGTAAAGCATACAAGTGATAATTTCGTAGAATTTCCCAGAGTCTGTGGCTTGGAGGCTACCCTGAATCATTGATATTGTCTTTGCGCGCCTGGATTTTTCTTTGATAAATTTCTGTCATCCCTCTTCGGATTCCCAACCTTTTATGCCAGTGGAAGTTCCATAGCTAAACCGCGCGTTTGCTTTGCACTTGCCACGATCATTTCATGTGAGAGCCCATCGTTCTCGTGTAATGAGAAACAGTAATTGCTCCCCCAGTTACGTTTTCTGTCGTGCGTTTGACTGTACTGGCCTCCTCGATTCTCCTTGATCACTTCTTTTTCAGACTGAGGAGTTTAATCTATTTAATCCTACCCCATTTGGAAGCTGCTCAGTAACTTTGCTCCTTGTCATTCTTTGAATCATTTCTCATTCTTCTTTATTTCCTTACAGATGAAGGGAGTAGCACTCCTCTCAATGCCCAAGCTATAGGTGCACTATGAAGTTTAATGAAGCAATGTCATGATGTTTTTTTATTTCCTCTACTTTTTTTTTTTAAATGCCACGTTATTGTTTGCCTTTCATTAACTACCATTGAATACTGAGCTGGTGTTATACTACAGCTGTCTGTAATAACTCATGGTCCATTTCCTCAGAGGTAATAGCTAGTTTGGAGTCCATCACTGTGGATTTAGACTAAAGATTGTTTTTCCACATGTGTGTTACCTGGTGTTTGAGTGCTGAATTTCGTCTGCAGTTTTTTCACCCTGTCACTCTGAGATCCTTTTGTAGCATTTTACAGTTGGTTTTTGATTTAAGAGGCGTGGATGCATCGGTCTCAGCCTGCTTCCGCTGTTCTTTTGCATGGGTTGAACAACCCAAACCATTGCACAGATCCCTCAGAGGCTCTGGCAATCACCAGCAATTGTGTAAGCTGGTTGCTTATTTCTATTCAACCTTCACTTTTGTAATCAGTTATCAAGCAGCGAAAAAACCTTCCCCCTTGCTCTATGACAGTTATCATTTACTAGCCTTTGGTGAGAGGATGTATCAAAAGCTTTTGGAAATCCATGTGAACAGGCATCCCTGCTGGCATGAGGGGTAGCAGAAGTCTCAGCGGTGTGTGCCTGCATGGGACAACAAAGGCTGATGCCATCCTCCCTCTGCCTTTCACAGAGAAACTCGTAGAAATCATAGAGTGTTAGGGGTTGGAAGGAATCTCTAGAGATCGAGTCCAACCCCCCTGCCAGAGCAGGGTCACTCAGGGCAGGCCACACAAGAACAGATCCAGGAGGGTTTGGAAAGTCTCCAGAGAAGGAGACTCCACAGCCACTCTGGGCAGCCTGTTCCAGGCTCCGGCACCCTTACAGCAAAGAAGTTTCTCCTGATATTGAAGTGGAACCTCCTGTGTTCTATATACATAAAAGCTTATAACCGTTATTCCATGTCCTATTACTGGGCATCAGAGAAAAGAGACTGGCCCCTTCCACTTGAGACCCACTCCTCGGATATTTATAGACATGAATAAGATCCTCTCTCAACTTTAACTTCTCCAGACTAAATAGTCCCAGTTCTCTCAGTCTTTCTTCATAGGAGAGCTGTTCAAGTCCCTTAATCATCCTTGTAGCTCCCCTTTAGACTCTCCAGTAGAGAGTGAGCTCGATTCCTCCTTTTCACAACAAAACAATTAAATCCTATCCTGGAGTAATCTGAGTTTATCTAACAGACCAATTGGCTGTCCCAGTTTAGACATCCCTCTTTTGACAGGGCTGAAATAAATCACCCTGTCCTGAGAAGCTGTTCTTGTCAAATGAAGGCCTGAACTGACATGAAGTGGAAGGTGCATTGAATCTCTCTGCCGCATTCGTCCTCGGGTTAGGAGCTGGTTATCTGCAAGCTGGCTACCAGCAGTCGCAGAATTGGGAAACTTCCATCATCTAAATCTGTTTCTGCTGTTCCAGCCAATTAAACATTAAAATGAGCATGACAAATAAGTGTTCCTTTATGGGTCAATAACTCCCTAGTATGTCTGTGACATGGTTGGCTGAGACAATCCATTTCAGCACAGTCCTGGGCAACCCGACATCTTCAAGTCTGTAATTGCTTTCATAGGGAAAGAGAAGTAATAAGGATAATGCAGCTATCAGGCCCCGACTCACCAGTTCGGAAACTTCCCCTTGCCAATCACATTTCTTGGGTATTCAACCCACTTGAGGCTCTTTCCAAAGGCATTATTGTGATGTCAGAGAACAACCGATGGATATATGCATTGTTTTTTCCAGTGTTTGATGATACCTTCTTGAAAACGCTCGCTTTTGTCCACCAGCCAATTAACTATCTGCATAAAAAGCCCTCAGAGCACACTTTATGGCAGTAGACAGGCTTGCCTTGTCCCTCTCCTTTCCTTTTTCCCTCCCCTATTAGATATCTATTTTTCTCAGCACTATTAGATTATTAAATGCTTAATGACTATTCCATTTCTGCTAACTATACTTTTGAGGGGCTGCAGTAATAAAACTTTGCTGTTACAAAGCGTGCCTCTGGTTCCTTTATAGGAAGGGCACATTTGGGGAGCTGAAGTAATGGGGGATAAAACTCAATTAATGAATAGAAATAAAAAAAAGTAAATGAGGTAATCAAACTCAGAGAAATTAGTATTGGCAGGTTCTGAATGATACTCTTGGATGAGCAATCTTTCAAAATCCTTCCTTGTATGCTGCTGCTGTCTCTTTATTTATTATTAAAATAACATGATCCATGAGGCGCTCGGGGTGACTCCCAGCCTAGCTAATTCTAATTAATCCAGTCAGGGAGAGCAGCAGGGTAAATGGAGCAGTCTATCGGATTGAAATTCATAACTTAATTGAGGTCAAAGTCCTGGGTTGGGAGAACAAAAGTCTTTCGCTGGGACCAGGCAGATCAATAGCAATAAATATCTGGCTTGGATACAAGTAGCTTATAGTGACGGATTATCTGACACTGGCCAGAGATCTTGGTCTTGTTCGGGGCAAAGTCCTGTGGCATGTAGAGTGTAGGGTGACTTTTGTCAGTGTTTCCCTCCAAAACTCCAAAGAACCCATAAAAGGCTCATGGGAACCACAGAAGAAGGATGCCCATAGAGTCCATGTGAGTCATGCTGAGATTTGGATTTTGGTTTCAGGTACAGGTCTCAGCAGTAGCACAAGGGCATGTGTCACATTAGTGCTGATGGAGGTTGGAAGAAGTTGCTCAGGCTTACAGGAACTTGGAGCTAAATCACAGCTTGTCCAGAGAAAGACCTTTAGGATCGGGGGAAACTGAGCAGTAGATTGATGGGCTTTAGGCCAAGTCTGTATTTATAGTATGTTTACATAAGAGGAGAGAGGAAGGTTGGAAGAGGGAACTGTAAATAATCATTAAGGTAGATTTGTAGTGCAAGAGGAACCAGCGGAGGCAGATGTTCTTCAGCAAAGCAGTCAGTGTCTCTGCTCTGACCTCTAGAATGTTCTTTGTGTAGGAGTTGGTACGTGCTGGTGATGGCTGGTTTCCCAAGTCCTTACCCAAGCACGGCGTGACTTTGGGTGACGACTACAGCACTGATCCCCTAACTCCTAAGCCAGAGAACAGCATGAGGTCCTAGCTCAAGACCTGTAGCATTAAATTGTACACACAGCCTTCCCTAGAAGTGGATACTGAAATATTCATCAATACCAGTAACAGAAGAAGCTTCTTTGAACTTTTAAATAAGTGGGTATTTCAACTGGAGCTCAATATTTGAATACAATCTTCACCCGGTCCGTTATTAATGCGATGTTTATGCAGATTTGACTGTTCTGCTCCTATCCTCTTGGCAGAGGGCAAATACTGCTGTGGTCAGCATTCAATCCATCCCTGATGGATGCAGTTCTGCCAATGTACTTCAACACAGCTTGGAAGAGAGATGGAAACCGCAGCTTGGACGCAGCCAGTGACTTAGTTTGACATACCTGCTCCTCCCATTAACACTGCATAAACCCAAAGCATCTGTTCATGTCCAACTTGCCAAAAATGTTCAGAAGATCTCTTTGGCTCCCCTGGTCAGGTTTAGAGGTTTAGGTCAAATGCCTTGTCTGGTCAGCTTTCAGGTTTTAAAGTGATGAGGAACTATGGATAATTCTGTGTGTATAAAGGGTTGCTGTACCCTCACACTCTTCCAAAACTATCTCTGGAAAACATCCCTTGTTTTCTACTGCAGGACATTTGCTTCATACAGATGGAACGCAGTGAACGAGGCAGCTGCTGAGTACATGTGTATGCTTGCTATTCTTAATATATATTGTAACTTGCTATTATACCACATACTGCTACCTCATTCGTGTCCCATTCATGGCACAACCTCAACCTCCTCCTTTTGAGCTGATGACTTCACTCTCTCATCGTTTGTACGCTCCTGCTTCGTTCCTCTCCGACCTAGACAGGAGCAAATGGAGTTGCTGAGGCTGTGAAACACTTTAGGATTGCAAACAAAACTGCATTGGCAACTGCCGTTTTCCTTTCATTGGGGGCAGAGGGGGGGTTAAGTAATTTATTTTGTGTGCATATAAAAACTAACAGAAAAATCCAGACCTGCCACGGTGCTGAACAATTCACTGCTTCAAAGGAAAGTGTCGTGAGCAACGTGTGTCCTGAATGTACAGAACTTTGAAATGGATATTTCCCTTCAGCTTGCATTATAATTTGAAGTATTGATATCACCGTTTTTTTCCTCCTCATAGAGATGCATCTGTACTTCAGACCTGCTCTATTTGAAACTTTCAGAACCAGCAATTATTATATTTTTGAGTGCTTTTGGTAAACTTCAGGCTCCCCCCATCTGGTAGTAGTGGTAGTCTAGTTTTACTTACTAATGAGAGAATTTGGTTTTGTTTTTCAGCTGAGAAAAATAACAGAATCTGTCCATTCAGAGCTGGGTTATCCAGTTATGTATGTTATTAAAAAACATAGCGGTAGATGTCCAGATTCCAAATCTGTAGAATCCCTATTGATTCAGTGAGGAAATTCCCTTTATGGCTTTTTTTCAGGATTGAGTTCAGGTTTCTAATTCCCCAGTTTTGCTACAGAAGCCCAGCGTGACCTTGAACAAGTCACTTTCTTTCTGTTTTGGTTTCCCATTTGGGAAATGGTGGGGTGAAAAATCAGGTTTTATCTCATGGATATAACAAGATTATAAAAATATGGTAGTTCTAAGCCCCTTAGAAAACTGATCAAATGAAATTAAACAGATCTTGCTGTCCAGATAAAATGAGATGAAACAAGCATGAAACTATTAGTGAAAGAAATGTTTCTTTATCTTCTACAAATAAAAATGCAAAGTGATTAAGTGGTTCTTTTCTAGCTATTAGTAATAACAGCTCTAGCCAGCTGACTTCTGCCACCCTTGAAAATTAATTTGCGGGGTACAGTCTTGAATTTAGTATGCTTACAATAAATACCCCTAAAAATGTTGTCACCTTCTCTGGGGCATGATGTTACTGCAGCAATAGTATTGCAATTACTTGCTCAACAGATAAAAAGTGAGTGCTTTAAATAGGATGCTCTAACACAGTGGTCTGCAAATTTCTTTTAATTGATTTTTTTTTTTTTTTTTCCCCCCTGTGATATTTCGTTCCTTTGCTGTACATCCAGCAGTACCTTTGTGAGGCAGGAGAAATGAACAGGACCATCCATGACTCTTTCAGAGGTCTGGCTCCCCAGTTCAAGAGAAACAGGGATCTACTGGAGAGAGTCCAATGGAGGCTATGAGGATGATTAAGGGACTTGAACATCTCTCCTATGAGGAAAGGCTGAGAGAACTGGAGCTGTTTAGTCTGGAGAAGAGAAGGCTGAGAAGGGATTGTATTCATGTCTATAAATATCCGAGGATTGGGTGGAAGGGGCCAGTGTTTTTTCTGTGTTTTCCAGTAACAGGACAAGGAATAAAATGTATAAGCTAGAACACAGGAGGTTCCTCCTCAACATGAGGAGAAACTTCTTTGCTGTGAGGGTGCCAGAGCCTGGAACAGGCTGCCCAGAGAGGTTGTGGAGTCTCCTTCTCTGGAGACTTTCCATACCCACCTGAATGCATTCCTGTGTGGCCTGCCCTGAGTGATCCTAGAGGTCCCTTCCAACCCCTAACATTCTATGATTTTGTGATTCTTGAACACAGAAGGAAGACAAGAGAAATATTTCAGAAAGCAATAGGCTGGAATGTGCTATGGAGAAACCTTGATGCATGCTTGGACTCAGCCAGAGGCTCAGTTACCTCTCCACAGGAAATTTCAGCTGACTTTTTTTTTTCTTTCTTTTTTTTTGTTTCTTCTTTGTCCTTTCTTTTTTTTTCTTTGTAAACTCAAGTTTTAATCATGTTCATACTGTGCAGATAAAATCTGAGTCAGGTCTGCCAAAGCTGCCTGGTTACCTTCTCTGTGATGCCCTACTCCTGCTGCTATTGTCAGGATATTTTCAAGCAGTGCTCACTGATTACACGGTAATTTGGCATCCGAAGTGGTATGAAATCGAGCGTTGCACTTTAAATTCCAGTGGTCAAACTCAGAAGAGATTTGTAAAGTTATAGCTCAGCAATTGCAAATGATCAATTTTTCATAGCTTAATAACCGAGTGCTTGTTTTTTGAATAGTGGGAAGTGATCATGTACACCCTCACCTCCAGTCCTAATTGTAAAGTAAAAGAGGTTAATTTAAACCGTGAAGGCAGTTTCGATCTGGATGTTTCACAGCAGCAGAAAAACTCAGAGCTAGGGTGACTTCAAATCATTAATTTTACTTCTCACATGGAAAAGTTAAGCGTGGATGTGGTCAGTTTGCACTCATCAGCTGGTAAGAAACAGCTTGCTAAGCCACGGGAGCCCAGTCTCTTGGGATAAACCACAATATAAATGCGGATTATAGATGTGTATCGGTAAGAGTCTAAAATTGAAGATGATAAAAACTAGAGCGTACTGTGGGAAATGTTCATTTATACTTAGTTTAAATCATCTTTTTTTTTTTCTTTTTGCCTATCAGATCAAGTGTTCCTCTTCTTGCACCTGTAAGTTATAATCTGAAACAACTCTCTGATTTTATCTAAGACTAATTACAAAATCGAACAGAAATTATGTTTGTTTTACCTGCGAGAAAGGAAAGCCCAACTTCAGAGGTTTCTTCCAACCCCTATCATTCTGTGATTCTGTGAGTGGAAAAGAAAGTCTTTTCAAGCTTTTAAAACACTGACTAAAAGCCCGTGTTTTCACTGCGCTGCTCAGTTCTCTCCTGAGATGCACGTGAGCAGTGAATGTGGCTGCGGTGCCTTTCCGTGCACCAAGGAAAGCAGATGGGTAAACTGGCACATAGATAACCGCATACTTTTGCTTTCAGCTCCTCTAGCTTGTTTGGTCTCCTATAACCAGTAGAAATGCCAGTCAAGGTGTCAAGCAAGAGCAGAGACCATCCCTAACCCAAAGAGATCGTCTTGGCATCAGATGCAGGGCAACAGGTAGTGCAAATGGAAAGGTTGAGTGAATGGAAGGAAGGGAACAAAACAGAGATCAGCAGAAAAATGAGATTCTTGGCTCGTTGCTTCCCCAAGCAATGCCAGAGAGCTGTGACACAGAGGGTCATGGCAGCAGTAGTCTTACTGAGGATTTAAAGGATAGTAAGGTGTCATTACTGAGGACTTGTGGTGAAGGATAAACACATGAATTCCCTGCTTAAGTCAATAGGATTTTTATTGGCATGTATCTTAGGGTTGAATGTGCCCCTTCCTACAACTAGTTTAAAAAAAAAAAAAACACAACCCTGCATTTTATCAAGTCTATTGGGAGATAAATTCAGCGATGGGGAAGAAATGGGAGACTTTTCATAGAGAAAAAGAGAAAATTGCTTCATTTGCATAGGAATGTATCACAGCTGTACTCACTGCAGCAAACGTCTCCTCCTGGGACAGGGTGGTTTAAAAACACAGTCATCCAGTTGCAAAATTGTTTCTGATTTAAGCAGACGGTGGCCCTAAGAGTGGCACTGCATTTCTGGAGACCAGCGCCATGCCAAGTGTTTTCAGTACCTGGTCTCCAGGATGCCATCTTCCACTTAGAAACAGCAAAATCCTGTGTTTAAACTGAAAATACCGCGGCTAAGTCCCTAAATGGGGAATTGCCTGTCTGGATTTGCCAACCACAACCCATCTTGTTTGACATGACTGCTTGTTAGCTCCTGTGGTAGCATCTCCTGCATCATCAAATAGCCTATAAACATCCAACTCAGTGCTTTTCAATCATCATTTTGTCTTTGAGACACGTCGTTTGTAGCTGGTGCTACACTTCATTGAGTCAGCGGTGTGTCCTGTGAATCTGGAGTTGTAGCTAGTCACAGATGGTCCAAGAGATCAGAAAACGCATATAAGATTATGTTGGGGGGGTGTGGTGTGCTTTTAGCAACACTCCTCCTTTCCCAAAGACAAGCAGATTAGCAGTTCATTCATCGTGTTTGCTTTCAGTGCGTTAGGCAGGAAAGATTGCTGCGCCTCTGGGAAAGCAGTAAGGTAGGGAAAAAAGGAGAGTTTTTTCCATGTTTCCTTGGCTAAATAAATTCTCTTAAAAATGTGAGTTCTAGTTCTTGTTACAGCCACCAACTTTATGTCCTACTCTAACCCTCAGGAGTTATATTTGAGATGCAATATCAGGACATTTTGCTGCAGTGTCCTGGCCAAATGTGCTTTTTTCCTATTGTCTTCCATTCCAGCGAGGTCCTTTTTCCTTCTCTTTTTAAAATACTCAGCCAGTTTTCACCTCAATTTCTCCTGTGTGTCCCCCTCACAATTACAAAACATTGAGTGGCTAACACCCGCGCGGGCCTCCTGCTGTCAAAGTCTGTTGAAGTCAGGCGCCTGGGTATTCCCAGGGATGAATCCTTTCGGATTTCCTTTTCGTAACATCTTAATTATCTGATATCCACAGTTTCAGCATCTGATATTTTTGCACCCCGTTCCTGGGCATTGCTCCAATCTGCTGAGGCCGATAGGACGTGATTCTAAGCACCCTCCCTCTTGCACTCCTTTTGATACTATCTTAGAAGAAGGGAGGAATGCAGTAAATGTTTGCTTTTCAGCACTGAGGGTTTCATCCTGATTTGGGGGAAAAAAAAAAAAAATCCTGAGCAGTGTTTTAGCATAAGATTCAGAAGGTTTCAAAGAGACATCAGTTAAACCTGCCTGGCTCTGTGATGGCCAACAAGTGGATCTTTCGGATGTCTGAGTGTTCCCTGGAGGTTCGCATTATTAATATCTGCCTTATGACAAGGTGGCCGTGCTGATGCCAGGGGTTTTTTTCCCAGCTGGCATGATTAATTTTTCTTTCCTTTCTTAATATCTCTGAGCCAGATGCTTCTAAATGTCCTCGAAGGGGTGTATTGGTGTTCTTAACCACTCCTCTTTCCCCACCCCTCCCCCTTTCCAACTAATTCAAATAATGGCTCCAGAGATGCATTTTGTAGAGTCACAAAAAGCAAAACTTTGAAAGCCTCCTAAGGTGATGGACTTGACATGTGCAAATCTGGCCTCCTGACGTTCCTGGTGAGTTTGAAAGCTTAGTGCCAGGTAATCTGTCAATAACATTTCCCATTTCAGAGTCTGCTTATTTGCCTAGCACTTTGCAAATTATATCCACGCAGAACTGCTGAAGTGCCAGTATTTCTAGTGGGCAGAACAACAGCAGGGTGTTGAACTGATGTTTTGGAGGTAACAAAGGAAGTTTTGGCTGAGGAAAAGGAGTCACACTTGTGTTATTTATAGAAAGTGCCACGGATCTTCAAGCAATGATTTATTTTAAAGGCTTCAAAACACTTGGTACTGAAAAAGGTCTTAATTCTGCAAATAGCCATTAATTGTCCTTCAGAGCTCTTGTTCCAAAGTGCAAGAGCACAGGCTTGAGTTTTACCAGCTCAGAGAGCAGAAGACCTTAGCAAGCTATACAGCAAATGGCTCGTTTCCAAGGTGTTCGTACTTTTGCCACATCATTCCGTTAGCTTCCTCCAGAGAACAGATTTGTGGGTCTTCTGTGTGTATCCTCAGCTGTTTTCAGTCATTAGTGCACTCACCTGCATCTCAGGGGATTTTTTTTTTCCTGAAGGAAGCCAAACTCAGAAACAGAATAGTCAGTGGTGAATAGATTAGGATTTAGTTGCTTATTTTTGTGTGTGTTGATACTGTACATGAAGGGTGGAGCACTGGATTTAATAGTGAAAGTCTTAATTCAAGAAGCTTAGAAAATAGTATTTCTTAATATCTTATAAGGCAAGCTAAAATCTCCTTACATCTATTATGTTCTACTCCCAGAGTTGTTGTTTTTTTGCAATTTATCAGTGAGAAAAGACTTAATATTGAAGTAATATATTTGCCAGTGCAAATAGAGTTGTGGTGAGAGGAATCAAGTGTTTACTTTCAGTCTCTCTTTTTGTGGGAAGATGAGGATACTGAGAATATCGTCAGAGCATCCAAAGAGAAAAGTAGGATTGCTCCTGCAACATCCCTTTCCATAATAGATGGCTGGTCATTTAACTGTAGGCATCAGGCAGCCTCAGACAGCTGGCAGCCCTTTACCCCCAGCAGCGTGGGAATTAAGTTAAAATTAACCTGAGTTTGGAAAACAACTAGCACCACTTTATTTGTCCATTTAATTGAATTATATGATGCTGTGGAAGTATGCTGACCCCTGGACATAAATTGCTCCACCCTACTCGTTTCCCTCTTTAATTCTTTCATGCTAATGGAGGTGGTGAGGATGTTGACTGCAGAGAGAGAGAGGGGGGAGAAAAAAGGCTGGAAATAAAAGGGACCATTCCAGCCTTCGGAGGAACGCTTGGGAGCGTCACAGCTGCACTAACTGCACCGTGATCTTTGTTGCCATTAAGCTGATGATAGCTGCTGAAGGATTCATCCAACTAATCCTCCAATGCTGCAACTGGTTGCTTCACATTTCAGCACAATTTTTTATTTATTTTTTTTTTCCCTAAGAAATAAAAGTCAGTTTGGCTTCACTGAACTCTCAAAATGGGTCAGACTGTTCCAGGGACTCACTTTTTTTTTTTTTTTTTTAAATGTTTGGTTGGTTAATACAGGAAAATAGGACACATTAATGGGTTCCACATATTAATGGATGCACTCAGTTTGAGAGAGGTCTGCGCACACATTAGGAGGCAGCAGCTTCTGGCATGATTTTGGGTGGACGTGCTGCAAAGGTGCTGTGCTCTCGCTATACCTTTGGCACCGTATCATTTTGTGTTTTGCCTGCGTGGACAAACCATACAGGCAGCAGCCTTCATCCAACAGTGACTCTAATGAGAGATTCTGACAGGTTGGATTGATTTAATTGATTTAGTAATCAATTTAAATCTAGTTCTTGGTTATTTTTCTAAGGAAGGGTTGATTTTCATTAGTTAGTAGCCATTAAAATATGTTCATTTGCAGCTAAATATAGCCTTTCTAGTAAATTTAGTTCTTCTTTCTGCTAATCAGATATACAATGCCTGTCCATGTTTACTTAATGATGTAGTTTAACCTGGTTTATTCCTAGTCTTAATTTTTACATTTGAATCAGGCTAGAAAACAGCCAACGAAATATTTCTTCTCTGTTAGACTATTAGTTGTTTTGTTTTCTCTTGTCCCTGAGTACATATGAATGAAATTTTAGAATTTAATTTGTTTTAAAATCCATACAAGGAAATTTTCAAACACTTTTTAAAAAACAAAGTAAAATCTCATCATAAATATGATGGGTTTGGTTTTGAAGGGGAAAAAAAACAAATATCGTTTTCTTTGTGTTTATGAATAAGACACTCCTTAAAGGAGATGGTGTCTGGCGCATTCAGGTACTCAACTTCCGTACTCAAGTTTTGTGAGCAAACCCATGGCCTTTAGGAGCAAAATGAAGAAGGAACAACTGAAGAAAGAGGAGGACCAAACATAGGCTTTAATTCTGTCATTAAGCATTCAGTGTCTGATAAAGTTTTATCCTCTTTTCTCACCGTGTCTGTTGTCTCCCCTAGCCTCTGGGCTTGACTTTGGCTGCCTAAGCAGCACACCTCCCATCTTCCAGGCTAACCGAGGCTGGAGAGAATATAGCATGTGGTCAGTGGCATACAAAGTCTAGAGAATGCCTTGCCATAATTTTCCTGCAGGGTTCTGCAGTGTTCTTTGCATTTTGTGTCTTCTCGAAGCTATTCCTTCAGACAGAGTGTGTGATTATCAGTCGGATACTTCAGCTTTTTGCGTTACTCCCATGCTGCAGACACGGCTATCGTATACAAAAGCATATGGTCATTCTTTCTAATTCCTCAGGCTTTTAAAGCTAGTCGATCTGCTGTCTCATACTTAATTTTTATCCATTAGTAGTCCAAAGCTGGTCTAGTACCTCAAAAGGATGGTTACGGGAGTTTACAGAGTGACTTTACCTGCTCAGTAATTTGACTTTCTTTAGAGGGAAGGCATCAGATGTGTGCTGCTTGAAATCATGCCTCATTTTTCATTTAACTGTAGTGATTTTACAGAATTATATTCTCTTGGGCCATCACTTGGGTTGCCCTAGCTCCAACTATGTTAGGGAAGTGTTTTTCATTTTAGCAGAAGGAAAAAAAAAAGCATTGAATTTCATCCTTCTTAGGTAGTGATTGTGACTAATGTGATTTTAGTTTCATAGGAGCTCCTAAAAAAGAATGATTTCACAATTCCAAGTACAACTTTTCGTGTAAGCTTTAAGGGCCCATTAAAACTGGCAGAACAAATTGTATTCCTTCCTTTCAGATTTTTATCTTCAACACTTAATTGTTTAATTGACCAAAACTTGTAAAGCTGAGAACTGAAGATAACCATCTAGAAGGCACGTGCCAGCCTGCCAACCCAGTTGTGGTGGGTCCCCTTAGCAGCTGGGAGAGTCTTAGTTCACAGCTCCTGATTCTCAGCTTTGGGCTTTTCATTATTTTTCCCTCCCAGATTACTAAATGAAGGCAAGCTTCTCACTATATGTAGGCTTAGGTCAAGGCAGATTTCAGACAGATTTCAGGAGAAGGAGGAAGACCCAGTGTGGAAAAGGACAGCATGTCCTAATAGTCACAGCGTAGCGCTTGGGAGCTCAGCATCCTGAAACTAATCCTGGCTGCGGGCTCTGTTCCTCGTTTGACCTTGAGTTAAGCAGTCAGCGGGGTGGGGTTTTTTGTGTGTCTCAGTTTCTGTAACTAACATGGGAATACTATGTGCATATATCCCTGGGTCTTGCCTAGATTAATAAATCAATATTTCTAAAGTATGCCTTGATAAATGCTAACTGTATTAATACACGTACTTGAACCTTGCGTGGAACTTTGGGAACGCACCTGCATTTCTGCTCTGCGAGTGGCTGGGGTACATCAGGGCCCTGGGCCAGGGTGGTCAGCAGCGAGATAGACCAGTTTGGGTCATTTTTTTCCTCCCAAGGGACTGCCTGCCGCACATATCTGCAAGAAGGTCTTGAATACAACTTTTCCACTTAACATGCTCCCCCATCACCCACTGTCAGCAATGAGATTAAATTCTGTGCGACTGCAGAGGACGTTGCATGATTAAAATCCTCTTTTAGAAATTAATATGTACCGTTGCTCTATAGTACTGTGCCTCTTCTCGGAGAAGGGTATTGTCTCCTGAGCACTCAAGGTGTGAAAAGCCACCAAGTGAAGCTATCTATCTTTGAATTTTATGCTGTTGCACAGTTGCTCCTATGACAGCCACAGCTGCATAAAATCGTAGGGACTTGGGGACTTCTCCCTTCACAGGGTCACAGAGATATCGGGCAAGTTTTGCAGAACAAGCAATAGAATAGCAAAAGGAGTGTTTGAACTAGAAGTCCTGCTCACAGAAGTAAAGGTTTCCTGAGGGGGAAGGATGGTCAAAGGCCTCATTCATCCATTCTCCTTAGGAAACTTCTCCCATAACTGGGTATTTCAAAAAAAAAAACCAAACCCCAGACAATACTTTGCCCCCAGATACCTTTTTTCCTTACCTTGCTTTGTGGCAGGCCCAGGAGGTGCAATAGGGTGAATTTTTCCAGGTGGATTGATGGTTTTCTGGAGGAGCTTTTCTAGAAGCAGCTGATCCTTGAATATCCATGTTTAACAGGGAATAGCAGGCTTACATATATACCTCAAGGAGGGCTGGAGCAGAAGCGGCTGGCTCTGCTGAGAAGTCTCCCTCTCCACTCCCATATTCTTGGTAGCTCTAGCTCAAAGCAGCTCATGTGAGCAACTCCTACAGGTGTTCCCTGGTAAGAGACACATGGATGTGATTTCAGCCTATTTAGATCTTGTGGTGAACCTGTTGCTTTGCATCTCTCTTTCAGGCTTCGAGCCTCATTGATAAGTGAAATATATTTGCTGGTGTGAATTCTCCACTAATTGAGACCATGCTGGTGTCACCATGGGGCTGGTGTCCATGGGTGTGTTCTGCTACACCTGTGGGGACTCTCCTGTGAATAAGATTTTACCCTACCAGGCTCTGTGGCTTCTCTGTAAAATCTGCCTTGCCAGCTAGGATAGGATAGGGAGTGAAAATAGCCGCTATACCTTTTTTACTACAGTTAGTATTTAATTTTAGAGCTGGCTCTGGGAAGACTCAAGTCGCGTGTTCAAGATTGGTCAAGGCTCCTTCAGCTGCAAAAGATTAGTTTAGGTCACTGTTAGCAGCTAGACATCAGTGAGGTAGATGTTAAACTATTGCCCTTTATCATTCTTTCACAATACCTGAAGAAAACTTTGAAACTGTTTATTTTAAAAAGAAGTTTCATCTGTTGTTTTTTTTCTAGCATATATTCAGGAGTTCATAAAAATATGCATTTCCGAGGGAAGAAATCTCATTTAGCAGAATGATTTTTCATTTGTGAGCGTGTAAAATTGTGGCTTTACTCGCTGTTAATATTTGCCTGGCGTTTGAGTTTGAAATGCTCTCGTTAGAGCACTCCTCCTGCACTGCCTTCAGTGGGTGATAGACGTCACTTCTGCTCCTATTGCCAAGGTTTCCAAAGAAGATCTCCTGTGAAATTAGGTTTTACTAGGTTAGACTTTCCTGCCTTTAAATGACATAAAGATTCCAAATGTTTTCCTTCCCTCCGTCAGTAAAAGCTCGCTTTTTAAATATAGATCTCTTTCTGGACTGTATTTTCTTTGCCGCCTTCCCATTGTGTTTGATTCTTCATTTCCTTAAGTTGTATCGTGGACCCCAAAGGGCCCCAGGGACTGAGTTTGCCCAGATCCATCGGTGTAGCCTGTTTCTGTGCCTCGAGCAGCTTGATCATGACCCTCGCTTTCCTGGGTTGCAACAAGCAACCTCTAGCTTATTGCCAGTGATTGTGCAGGAGCAGTGGGATTTAAGAGAGGTTTACGTCTCTTCAATTCCCTTAGTCCTGTTGCGTTCTTAAAAATTATTTTAGCGTGCCTTAGAGGAATAACTCTCTTCAGAAGCGTTGTATGCTGGCTGACTCGGGTATCCAGGCTAAGGGATCCAGGTTAAAAACAGCTAGCCAGGATTGCAAGGCAGGCACATGTCCAGCGTGTCAGATCGCAGACTGGAGACGCACCTTTTCTGGTGTGTTCCTAGTGGATATCCTCGTGGATAGTAAGCTCTCCATGGAACAGCAGTGTGCCCTTGGGCCCAAGAGGGCCCATGGTAACCTGTGGGGGCATTAAGAAAACTGTGTCCAGCGGGTCTAGGGAGGTTCTCCTTCCCCTCTACTCTGCCCTGGTGAGACCACCCCTGGAATACTTGATTCAATTTTGGGCTGCCCAATTCACTAGAGACAGGAATCCACTGGAGAGACTCCAATGGAGAGCTACGAGGGTGGTGAAGGGACTTGAACATCTCTCCTATGAGGAAAGGCTGAGAGAACTGGGGCTGTTTAGTCTGAGGAAGAGAAGGCTGAGAGGGGATCTTATTCACGTCTTTAAATATCTGAGGGGTGGGTGTCAAGTGGAAGGGGCCAGTGTTTTTTCTGTGTTGTCCAGTAACAGGACAAGGAATTACGGGTACAAACTAGAACACAGGAGGTTCCACCTCAACGTGAGGAGAAACTTCTTTCCTGTGAGGGTGATGGAGCCTGGAACAGGCTGCCCAGAGAGGTTGTGGAGTCTCCTTCTCTGGAGACTTTCCAAACCCCCCTGGATGCATTCCTGTGTGGCCTGCCCTGAATGATCCTGCTCTGGCAGGGGAGTTGGACTAGATGATCTCTAGAGATTCCTTCCAACCCCTAACGTCCTATGATTCTGTGATTCTATGATTCCCTAGCCTGCAGCGTGCACTGAGAAAAGGGCAAAAATCCCAAGTCCTTTTAGTAAAGCTGGGTCTGAAACGCCTACTGGAAGGAAGCATCGAGGTACTTTTGTTTACTTCTCTGTAGTACATATTCCCCATTTGTATCCGATGCCATCTTTGGAACTGGATGCAATTCAGGCATTGCATGTGGTGGCTTTAAGGCATCTCTGTGTTTTTAGCCTACATGTTTTCACACACAGACAGTGAAGTGGTTCACCAGGAGCTGCAGAGCGGTGCACAAGGAGCTGTTCTCATAGTTCAGTCCCTGTTGTTGAAACATGTGCCTTAACTCCTGCTCTCCTGATCCGCCCATATGCCAGCTGCTGAGCCCGGGGCAGACACACAGCCCTGTGGGGCAGACACACAGCCCTGCTTCAGTTTAATTCCCTTTCTGTACTTTGAGGCCCAGGGACAAGTGTCCCAGCTGGAAGACACATGACATATTCTCCATTTTGTAGGTGGGGAAACTGAGGCACGGAACGTTTAGGGTTGGCCTGCTAGTCAAGGCAGTGCTCCTTCTCCCCAGGCTGTGCTTCCTCTGTCTCTGTAGGGAAGAAGGGCTGGAGCTGAGACTCTGACACACAGCTACTTTTGCTCCAGGGACTGGATTACGTGGCAGACTGGATTTGTGCCTGCCGCTTCGTGTTCTGAATGTGCGTTTCTGCTAAAGCCTTTCCCTGGCTGCTGGCAGGCTGCTGGCTTCCAAGAGCTTCAGAAAACTGAGAATCTGGGGGAATTTGTAAGAATGCTAACTCTGAGCGGATACGTGGTTTCCCAAAATTGAACCTGGCTTTCCGCGGCTTTTAGCAGAGGGTTGATTTGGGTCAAAATTAATGCAAACACTTGTGTAGACCATTTAACATTTAGTTTATGGACCTGTTAAGGCAGCAGGATAATCCCTTTAGATTACCCGTGTAATTCCTAGTGAATATTTATTTTAAAGTGACTTCCGTGCCCTTAGTCATTAGCAAAGGTTAGTAATGCATCTCACAGCTGCCAGACTCAATACAACAGCCTTGTCGAGGGGAGGGTTTCTCCTTTTGTTTCCTTTTTTTTTCGTTTGTTTGTTTGTTTTTTTAACATTTCTCCAATTCTTGCCGGCTTAATCCCATGAGCTCACCTCTAATCACAGGGAAGCATCCAAGCTGCCTTTGCCGTGCTGACTTCCACTTGAGCGAGGCTAAGGAGGGTGCCTAATCCTGAGCTTTTCTCCTGCTGTCTGCCGAGGGTGTTGGGTACACAGCCTGCGTGGGCTGCCGGGAGGGGAGGATGGAGTACGCTGCGGGTTCAAGGACACGCTCCCGCTTTAATGTGCGCAGACATGCTCCCGCTCGCGCTCTGATTGGCAAGGTTAACTCGGAGAGGCTGCAGCTTTTTAAACTGATTTGATTAGACCCACTACTTTATCCCATTCCCTCCCCCACCACTCGGCCCACCACCTCCTGATCCTTTTAACACAGCCCTTGGTCCAATAACCAGCCAGTTTGATTTTTTTCTTTTTTTTTCCCCCCTTTTTTCCGATTTTCATGCTGAATTTTGACATTTTGTAAAATAGATTATACGGCCCTACAGGGAAGATCAGGAGGTAGTGTCTTAGCCTCTGGGCTGTGTTTTATTGTGACTAGTTGAGAGGCTGGGATTTGCCTCCTCCTCCTCCGCTCTCTATCTCTGCTCCTTTCCCAGCTCTTGATGTATGTGTGTGAATTTGGGGACGAGAGACTAAGGGCTCGCATACCCCAGCCCTCCAATTCCTCCTCTCCCAGCAAAACCAGAGCTGGGGAGGGTTACACAGTCAGTCCAAAATGACTTAGCACCCCAGGTCCTCTTCTGCTCTTCTGCTGTGGTACAACATGATCGCTGTTTGGAAAAATAACCAGGGACCACATGGATAAAGAACTCCCTTATCCTTATGGTATATTTTAGCAGCAAGCATTACTAGTTGGGATGACTCTGGGAGAATGGGTCACCCATAGCTTCCAGTCTATAGGTTGGCTGACAAGTGGGATGGGCTTGGAAGGGCCAGAAGAAGCTGGTTTGGCATGGGTGCCCCCCAGCAAGGGGACAGCAAGGGCTGAGTGGACACCAGCCCAGCCTTTCAAGGGTGTGTGACCCTGTTGCTGTCTTTAGCCGATGTGCTTCCCAGTTTTCAATCCTGGGCTCGGCCTCAGGTACTCAGCTTATGTTTGTCATCTTAAATACAACCAGGAAATCTGGAGCCTTGTGTACAGAAGTGCCTCTTGCCAAGTTTCTCTGGTCCTCCTATAAAAGAGTAAATAAAGCCTATAAATTACAGGCTCTCACAAAACCAGAGAGCCTCGACTCACTGAACAAAATTACTGGAGGGTGACCAGCGCTGCTGAATTTTTGGGAATCCCAGGCTGATCCAGGGAAAGCCACATCTCATCTCGTTATCTCTCGCCGATTTGTTTCACCAGTACTGATCTAAAGTGGTGTGGGCTGGTTGAGCAGCTCGATGCTGGCGAGGACCAAATCCAGCAAGCAGGACTGACCCTATGGAGTCACCCTGGTGAAACAGCACAGAATATAGACAATCCCCTACACGCAATGTATTAAACCTTGACATACTGCATTACTTAAGAGGTCTCTGGGAAAATTAAAACCCTTTTGACTGGGTTTTGCAATGCAGGGAAAATTTTACTGACATTTAAAAGGTTTCTCTTGTGTTCCTCTAATGGGATAAATAAAAAAAGGCTTGTTTTAGGCCAGCAAATGGGGGGACAATCCAATTTCCCTGATTCCATCAAGACACTCTTAAAGCATTAGCTTGTGCAGTTTTAAAAAAACTCACAACAGACTGACCCCTCTGCCTGATGGCTTTGAAAAGTGTCCTGATGTGGAGGTATTTATCCTACACAACATGCTTCATCGAGGCACTCCAGCAGCGCTCCTAAATACACTCCTTTGTTATTTAAACTACTTAGGAGGACAGCATGCACAGGAGGAAGCACAAACACCAGTTTATTATTTACTGCAGCAATCCACGCTGGAGCTGTGCTCAGAGCCTAATCTGTGGTGACGTGCTCTTTAAATTTGGTCCTTGGAAGAGAAAAAGGATGGCATTAGTCACATTTCTGATGAAAGACCAAAACCTAAGCGTGCCCTTAACTTTGTGTTTTTAAGCATAGCTTTGACTCACAATAAATAAAGATTCCTCCGTGGAATATTATATTTGCAGTTTTGTTTCCATCAGTCAGAAAGATTAATGTATCAACACTTACTCCGGAGGGGGCTCTGGGGATTGATAATGGGAGATACGAAGCCTTTCACCTCGGGGTCACTGGTTCAGCTCTGCCCCACATCGGTCACCACCACCAGTACCTGCCATCTGCTCCTCCCCAGCGTGAAATGGGCTGGTCCCAGTTCTGGGTACTGGGGACAGATGTCCAGGTCCCAGCGGGCTCCCTGGGCTGCTTTCGTAGCAAACGGGATGGACCCTCTCAGCTCAGCCCCAGATGTGAGGGCAGCCCCAGCCATCGGCCCAGGCTGAGCACCACCAGGGAACTTGACCTTCTGCCACGCTTATACAACTCATGAATGGTGAACCTGTTATTCCTGCCCTGTGCAGAATAACTCATTCAAAAAGCAGGACATCCCTGAACATAAATCTGTCTGTTATAAAGTTGGCTGCGGTTTTCCCCAGTTGCCTCCAGCTCCTTGCTGAATTTCATTAAGAACACCTCTATTATACAGCACCAGGAGGGAGCAAGTGCTGCTTCTAGACTTTGAAAGAGCTCTTTAAAGTGAAGATCAATTTTGCATCTCACTAAATAAGTAATGACAGACCAAACTGCAAGTACTTAGTTCAGCGTTATTTTAATAGCACTGTGGCTCCGTCGAGAAATCCCAGTTACTGATACAGTTTGATGTCCTGAGGCAGTTTTCTCCAGACATTTTTCCTTTTTTTTCTTTAGTATTGGCACTTTTTTAATAGCTGTTTGGAAACCTCACTGTCTGTGAATAAGCAGCACCAATAAACCTCTTCCCTCTCTATTTATTTCTCCTTTCTTCCATCAGGGAACAGTCCCAACGATCATAGACTGAGAGGGGAGTTTTCAGAGCCTGACGCACAGTTGTACTTGGTGGTAGATGATCAAATGAAAGAGCGGCTTCATGCCTTAGAAAATAAAAAATGGTAAATCAGCTACTAATGCAATCCACAGAGGCTGCTAAAAGGCTGTTGGATGTTCACAAAACCGGCAACCCTTTGAGGTGATGAGAGGGGAGCTTCTTAAGTCTCCGCATGCGGTTGGCTTCTCCCTGGCAGTGGTCCACTCTGGGGCAGGATCCAGGCTCTGATGCCTTCCCCCTCTGGCAGACAGCTGTGAGTGTGCGAACGTCCTCTCTAATTCCAGATTAGCCACAAAGAGCAGCCGTCGTCCTTAAGAAACAGGCATGCTTGGGAAGGAAGGGCTGTCTGGAGCCTGCAGGGCACCGCACTGGCCTCAGATGCTTTGAGATGTCTGAGCAAGTCCCTGGTATCGAGTTTTTCTAAAGGAGCAGGGAAAAAAAACAAAACAGATGCCTTTCAAGCTAAGGACCATGGGCCACTAGAACTCAGCTCCCCCGCTGCCCGGGGCTCCCCCAAGCTTGGCTTAGTAAAATGCAGATCTCATTTAATGAGTTCAGAGGATGGTTCAGACCGTCTCAACATGGAAAGTTTTGCTTTTGCACACCAAGCTGAGAAAGGCTTACCAGACCAAAACAGAGTCTCCAGAGGTTTTATCCTCACCGACTTAAAAGAGGAGAAGATCCCTGGACTGTTAGCAGCACCTCTGCTCCTCCTGAAGCACTTTGCCATGCGTGACACGGTTGCACTTCTATTGCAACCCTGCCCGCACTCATCGCAATGCTGCAGCCTTCTTGCCAACGCTTCACTTGAGCATTTTGGCTGGAAATCAGTGGAAATCAGATTTGTGGGTTCAGCCAGGCCACTACTTTGGCCCACACCGGAGTGGTTTCTCTGCTTTCTTTTTGTATTTCTGTATCTCTAGTGGTTACTCGGTTGTTGGCTTTAAAACGACACTATACAAAGAGGATGTCCTGAAACACAGAGCGACAGCTCTGAGTCCACTGTAGCTGACGGTTGAAAGTGAAGCATCTCCTTGGCCACCCAGGGCTGTGGCCTCCAGCCTGTGTAGCAGAGAGGTTATTTCCAAAGTCCTGAATCCCTTTAAATAAACAGAAGCACCGTTACTGCCTTGGAGTCAGAAACGGCTCAGGTGAACTGCACAGCGGCAGCAACGCTCTGAGCTCCCTCCTGCTGTCTCCTGTCCGACCTGCTAAATTTAGGAGCCTAATCGAGCTTCCTTCTCTCTTTTTAATCAGGCAGAGCAAGTGGCCTGTTGACTTGCTGTCTGGCACTGGATCCCATCCTGCTCACAGCATTTCCAGCCCCTCGGTAGTGACCCGGCAGGGGAGCCATATGCAGGGGAGCAGCGTGGCTTGATCAGCCACCGCCGCAGCGCTTCCACTTAATCTCTCTGCTCCCATCCACACGTGCTGTCCTGATATCCGACAGCCGGTCCCACGCGGGCACGGTGCCAGCAGTGACTTTACAGGCTTTGTGGCAGAGATTATTTAAAGGAGATTAACCCTTCTAAACCCCTTAGATTTTAATTATTTCTGTATGTATTTATAAAACCTGCAGTCTGCTAGTTCCAGGGCACAACTGCCCCAGTCCCCATCCTTAACCTGGATTCGTGAATAGATACTGCAGCCATATTACAGGGGCAGGGGCTAGACTACACAGGAGTTGACTTATTTATTTATTGCCATTCTGGAACAATTCACATCTGGGATGAAAGTGAAACGTTCTGGTTTGAAATTGTAAAAGGAGCTAATAATCCGAATTGCTTTCAAATACTAGCCCTGACACGGCATTAATTGAATTGTTTGAGTCGATGCGGCATCTCTCACTAATTGTTTTGGTGAAGGCAGCTCTGTCATTAATGCGTACGGTTGCTTTCGCGTCACAAGCACCGAGCACCCTGCTTCTCTCTGGAGGGTTGAGGGGTTGGCAGCCAGAAGAAGGAAGGCCTGTTCTTTCGGTCAGCTTCTTAGCAAATTTTTAGTATGCTGTGAAACGATGAAGTCTGGAAAACTGTCATTGCTAACAGGTACTGTTAAAAGATAAAAAAAAAAAAGAGCGTGCACCTCCATCCTTTCATGGTTTCTCTCCTGTTTTTCACGTTGGTTAGTGCTAGACTAATTACAGAGTGATAGAGGGAGTGTTTTCGCTCTGCAGGTGAGGTGTAAAATCCAAATGAAACTAGAAATACCTAATTTCTCTTTGACAGAGCGACCTGGCTTATCTCAGGCACACCTTTCCCACCTTGCAGGGGTGGGAAAAAACAGTTAAAGAGTTGACAAGACTTTGACTGCTGGGTCAGAGATACTCCAGAGGCCACTGCTCCGTGTGGGTTACAGTCCTGGCATGAGTGCCATAGCTCTACTGCCGTGTATCCTAAGATTGCTGTTGGAAAAATGACAATATTTAAATGTGTATCTGCCTGGTTTGTAAATGCAAGTGTAAAAGGTGACTATTAAAAGGAAGCAAAACCCACACCATTATGGACCCCAGTGACCCCAGAGAAAAATAGATAATTTTGAATACATTTCTTAAAATCAGATGATTTTTTATTTATTCTTGTCTCCTGAGCAAGCAAGTAAATGCAGACAGTATCAAGGAGTCCATAAATAAATTTTGCTCGTGGAGAATCTCTTTAATGTGCACACGGTCTTGCTTCTGTAGTAGTGAACATTTGACCAGTAGCAATTAATTTCTTATCACAGTGTTTCTATGAGGTAAGAAAACATTAATGTCTCCATTAGGAAGTGGAGAACGGGAGCTCTCCGAGAGCAAATGATGTGGCCGGCTTCTTTCCCCTACCCCACGACTTGCCAAGAGCTGCTGAGGGGAGAGGGCATTGCAGCGATGCCTCTCCCGCAACACGGCTGGATGCTCTTCTCCAGGCTGATCTGACCTCCTAATCAAATGATAAACTCAAAAAAAACGTTCAATGTCTGTATATTTCAACATAAATATCGTGAAGCTAATGAATTTTCAGCTGCTTACTGTGAAGCAGATAGTATTTCCTTTAATGGCAGGTGGTAAAATAGAGAAGGAAAAAAAAAGTTGAAGATCCCTGGTATAAATCTTTTCTGTCTAGAAAGGATAAAAAGAGGGTTTCTTACAAAACCGACCATATGGAAAATAGCGTACGGTCCTGTGGCACGGAGATGATTAGGTAAAGCATCACAAAGGTCAATACATCTTTTCTCATTCGAAGGGGTAGGATCTCCAGCTCAAAGTGCCAGACCTGTACGTTCAGCCCCGGGGAGGGGGAGCGGGGAAGCGAAGGGTTAAATTTTGGGGCTGTAGAAGCAGATTGTGTTTTCTTTCTATGATGTGGGCTGACAAGACATCAGTATTCTATTCATCTGTTGGGAATTAGGCTGTTAATCCAATCAATGACTCTTGAGCGAGCTGCAGCCTGCCTCCCCACTGGGGAACAATCGGATCAGACGGGAGATTGTTTAAGAGCACAGTGCAGTCCCGGTGTCAGGTGGAATTTCCAAGCGTTCCCTAGTGAATTGGGGATGGGAAAGCTGTCTCAGCCCATTTATCCTGCCCCTTAAATAACCAGGTATCTGCCTCAGCCACGCTGAAGTGATAAATCAAGGCGAGAGCTCCTAACTTTTGCCCGAGGAGGGGGGCAGAGAGGTTTGAGCAGCTCGCCCTTCGGAGCGTTGCCCTGTTTGCAGCCTGGGATTGCGTCGGCTTGGTTTTGTCGGAGGCTGGCTCAGCCGCAGCACTCTGACACTTGTTACAGCTCTAGGCTCTGGCTCTTCCCAAACACATTTTTGATCCCTGGGCTGAGGAATCTCAGAGCTTCCCGGCAGTTTTCCTGTCACACCAACGCATGTGCTCGGTGGCTGGAAAGACGTCCGATGCTGGAAGTAGTAATAACAGGCAGTAACAAATATTCTTTAGGGCAACCTATAAATACATATATACAAATACTGTACAGAGTATTTACAGATACCAGATGCTCAGAGTGCCAGCTGGAAATTGGCTTTAAAATGCTTAATGGGAGAACATCCCTGAGAGTTTTGGGGTTGCTGCAGGAGCCGCCATGCAGCTTCAGAAATACAGTTTGTTCTGCAATTACAGCCAGCCCTGTCTGCGCTGGGATATTGGGAGTCTGTATGTGTGCCAAGCAGCGCTACATACTGACGATAGGAGATGTGATAAATCCCATTGAAATTGCACTGGGAAATTTAGGTACACCACCAGTTAGAAACTGGGGCGATGAGGGATTAGTGTAACCCTGGCACGCTGAACTCCTCGGGCCGGTGGCGTTTGGGTGCATTAGCAGATGCAGGCAGCGGGAGGGAGCGAGTGGCAGTTCCTGGCCATCAGTTTCTCTTCCAAGCTTTCTTACATCTGGGTTTTATGCTCTTAAAGCACTTTGCAGGTGGAGGGCTCCTCTAGATTAGTGCACCTAAATGAGCCACGGAGTATGAGCTCAGGCAGCAACTATGAATAGGGAGGTCCCCAGACAGACGATCCCCAGCTCCAAGGTTTGGCTTTAAAGGGCTTCAGTGTCCCTCTTCCCTTGATCGTAATTTTGAATCAAACAAAAGCTAATGCAATTTTCTTTGCCTTTCAGTAGCAAATTGTGCTGTAAGGGTCCATGCCATTAGAAATGTAATAATTGCTTCCCTATGCAGATCTAATTTATCTGTGAGGCACTTAGAAGATAGGCCAAATGATAGCCTGACAGTAGGCTCTGGAGAAGGGCCCAAGAGGTGAGGATAAAGATCTGTCTAGCACCTTCCATCCTTATGGAAATCTGCCCGGCACAGTGCAGGACAAGGGCTGAATGGGAGAAAGGGGGCAGAGGAGAGAGCTCTTAGAGAGGGACAGCTCAGTAAAAGAGGGGACTCTGCCAAGCCTTACAAATAGTTAATTGAGGAACCAAACTCGGGGAATACCCAAGGCCTCCATTGTCAGCCTGGGCTATTTGCAATCCCCAAATAACAGCCGTTTGGGACCAGTGCGTGGATTTTAGTTTTGCTTCTGCTGAAAGATGCTCTGTGTCCCATGGCTTTGGGCCTTGGGGGCCTGAGCTGCCTTCGAACTAGTACCAAGGATGCACATGGGGGTGCCTCACAACAGCCTACTCTTAACACTGACAACCATCACCTTACAAGCACTTCACAAACACCAGCTAACTAATTATCCTCATTTGGGCCACCCAGTCTAAAACAGCAAGTGGAAGTGAGTGGTCACAAGCGTGTTTTGCTTTAGCGAAATCGAAGGCTGAAAAATGGGGAGAGAACATAAAAGTCTGCTTGATTTTCCTAGGGTCAGAGCTGTGTGGGACTCCAGATGTTCTGGCACAAAGCCAGATGGTCTTGTTTCTCAAACTGCACTGTCGCTGGCATCGCTTTGAGGCTCAGGAAGCAACTAAAAGCAAAAGTCTAGGTGCACGTGGGTGCACAGCAATCTGAGGTAGAGATTTTAAAAGACCAGGACCAAATCTCAAATGAAACCGTTGCTTTTCTACGCCAGCATTTGCACACACAGCGGTCCGCTCGTCCGTCTGCTTTGACTGGACACATGTTCCTGCACGTGTCCAAACCCAGACTGCATGTAAATTAAACTAAAGGCTGTGCTGAGGCCATCTCCTGAATTGCCTGGTGGTTATATTAGCCTGGGTTACCTGATTTTACAGATTGGTGAGTATTAACATGTAAATTCTGGGATGCTTTTAGCTCTAGTCTCACCCTCAGTCATCTCGGGGATAAAATTTCAGAGAGAGAAAAAGAAAATGATGAGGTTAAAGTAAATTGTTGGGAAGTTGAAGTCTAAAGTGGAAATAAATGAGAAATAAAACCTTTTTAAAAGTGGAGGGAAGTATTTTCTCGCTATTTTTCATCTCCCTGGCTTGAGTGAGTGTGTGTCGTGAGGCTGCAGAGATTTATATTCACAGCTCCTAAGCTCTGGTGCCTGTTCAGAAGCTGTATTATTCCAGCCCTTTTTATTCACTCACCTTCTAAAGATGTAGTGTAAATATTTATCTTCCCTCTGGCCCATCGTGCTGCCCAGGACCCAGCACTGTTAAACACTCTTATCACCTCATCAGTCTTATCTCCTGCGATCCCTGCCAACATTTGGAGTCTGTCGATGGCAACGAGCATGTGCCTTAAAAGGTGCCACAAATGAGCAGAAAGAAGAGGTGATGTGGGGGAAAGAATACCTTAAAATAAAGCGTGCGTGTGCTGTCCCTCGGAAGGGAGAGCTTAGAGTGTATGTTTTCTGCTGTGCTTTTCACACTCGCGGTGTCTTCACTTGGAGATGTGATGAAAGGCCCAGGGAGGAGGTCTCGGTGTGGACCAGCATTCAAGGAGGTCTGGGGGTCCTGTGCAGATGCTCACAGCTGAGGTGGAGAGCTGTCCAGCCCCAGCTGGACCAAAACTCACACAGGTAACCAGCACGGGTTTATTTTTCCTCTTTCTGTACTTGTGCTAAATAAAACACATGAGATGAGGAAAAGACAGTGTCTCCTTTAGGTCCACCCTGCCACTTCCAGAAGTCCCTGCACACAGCTTGAAGAGTGAATGAGGCACATCTGGAAGATCAAGGTCTATACAAGACTATATTTAAAAACTGTCCTGTGAAACCAGCCCAGTCAAACGCTGGCACGTTAAGGTGTGCTCGCCATGGCGCGGCAGCAGGAATTGTGTCTTAGAACACGTGCAGCATCTCAGCAGGGCTCAGCCAAACCGTTTCCACCTCTCTGCCCCTCGGTCCAGAAACCTTGTGTTAGGTTAAGCAGGGTACAGAAGGTCCCAAGGAATGAACGTGGACCAGTAACACCAATATAATCTTATTATTATAAGACAAAAATTGACGTGCAGTAGCCGTAGTACCACTTAACGGATAAGACAGTTGGTCCATCTGCGCTCAGTCCATCTTCTTTCATTTCTCTTGCTTAAATTTCTCAGGAGCAGAACAAAATCCTGTTATCCAATAAGTTACCCACTGGTAGTTGGATTTTCATTGAGTGACATCTGTCGCAGACCATAGACATAGGAGGTACTGCTGATTCTGTAGCATCTTTGTTTTGATGGTTTTGGTAGATGTGGACATTCGGGTTTATTTTTGACGTCTATGGAAATGCTTTCATTTTTCTTGAGAGCCGTGCAGCTCTGTGACACCAGCTTCCCAACTCAACACCTTCTCTTTGTGCTCTTGTCATGCTACAGAAGCTCATATTGGGGGGAAAAATAGTCTCTAATTTCTTTTAACATGCCTTAGCACAGAAATGATAACGCTCTGTGATTACCTAACTTTCTGTAGGCACAGTTTGAAAAGAACTGGTTCCAGTATTCAGGTTTTTGTGTTACAGGTTTATCAAGTGATTGGTTTCAGTGTGTATCGATAGACTCTGGGTCTTGTTGTACTTGCAGCTCTGTATGACGTACATTTCTGTAATCTGAAAGCTAAACTGGAGAGAGAAGAAGTAAACGATGGTGACAGATAACCCCTCTCCAACTCAGTGCTTTGTACAAAATACACCAGCAAGTATCCTGGTGGCTTTCAATGAAGAAGACTTAGCTGCCCCCACTTGCAGGCCAGATGTGCGAAGCGGTCCAGCTGATCACAGCCAGCATCTCTGTGTTCCTCCTGGTTGCGACGGGCGCCAGTGACATTTGCCAGTGCCTTGGGCAAGGTGCAGCAGGGTGAGGACAGTTTTATCTCTGCTCACTGTTTGGGATCATTTATCCCAACAGAGGCACATCCTGGGAGAAGGACACCCTGCACCTTTCCTAGGATGCTCCAAAACCTGCTGCTTTCTATCACACATTGGGGAATATTCCTTGCGTTGAGGCCGGCTTCTGTGCGTCGTGTTTTGTTTGAGAACAAGCATTTCCAGCGCCTGGTAGGCAGTATTCATCTCATAATTTCCACAGTGGGAGCTGTAATCCTCACTTTCACGGCCCGGCTTTGGTTCCTTTCCAGGTGTGACCGTTCTGCGCCAAAGGCTCGGCGTTTCCGTACCTGCAGCCAAGCGCTGTGCGCAGAGCAGCCTGGCATATCAAGCTCCCATTAGCCATGGGGCTCCAAAAAGCCAAATCACAAGAGGGATTGAGATCAGCAGCCTCGCGAGGGCATTTCAAGGCCGTTACCAAGTGACCACACTAGAGCTTTTTCCATTTACCTGGATTAAAATTTGTCACAGAGAAAATGCAAGCAAATAGCATCACATAGGAGAAGTGTAATGAACAGCATTTGGTCAACTGTCAGGCTCAAAGCGGGAGAAAAAAATCCACAGCGTAAATAAAGTGGGAACAATGTTTGCATAACATTGGATTAATAGCTCTTTTTAAAAACCACACTGGGATTAGAGAGATGCATTTCGTATGCCGGGACTTACGCTCTCTCTTCAGCCCAATAAATGCCAGAAAGTACATCTAAGAGAAATAAAAAGCCTCGTTAGCCCAACGGCTGCTGCTGAAGCAGCAGCACTTTACGCAGCCCTTTGGAAGAGGAACAAATGGCCATGGTATTCCTGTAGCAGAGTCTTTTATAAGGACTTTTGCACAGTGTTCCCACAGAAAGGGATTTCTGCCTCACCTCTCCAACCCTATCCACCTGCAGGGTTTGTCGGCTACGGTTCCAAAGGTGGCAATGCGGAGGGGAGCTGACTTCCCATCCCCCAGCGCGCACACAGCCCACATCTTTGAAAGCCTGCCTTTCCAATAACTCATTCCTCACGCTCCCGCCTCTTCTTCCCCAGCCCTGCTCCATATTTTGCTGAAGTCAGTGCCGGCCCTGTCGCTCCTCCAAGCAGGCATACGCTTAAGGACCGCTCAGGGGCTCTGGCTCAGATCGTTTCCTTTATTAAGTGTGGAATAATCAGTGGATGCCGTCCGTGATTCCTTCAGTTGCTTGGTTTCTGGTTGCTTCTAATGACACCCATTTGCATTACCCTGCCCACGGTTTGGGCAGAAATAAGCTCCTGAAACAAGGCTTCTCCAAACGTTTGCATGAGCACCATGAGCGGGGCAGAGCGACACACAGGAGAAAACTCACCCCTCACCTTTTGCTCGGAAAAGATACGAAATGGATGTTTAGGCAGTAGATGCCTGTTCCATCAGGCTTTCCTTTCGTCCCTGCTGCTTCTGAGGTTGTGGTGTCCGTGCGGTGTCCCAGAGCAGAGCACCTCCCGCCCTGCAACCTTCCTCGTTCCTCAGCAGAACAAGGTTAATATCAAACAGAGTAGCAAGCTGGGAAACCAGAAGTCTCCAAACAGCTGTGGGTGGGATTTCTACCTATTTTCCTCTTCTTCTTTTCCCTTTCGCTTGCTCCAAAATCCACGGCAAGCTGTAGAATTTACACCTTAATCCCAAAGACAACGGTAATTAAAAACTTAAGTCTCCAAAACCAGATGCAAATAAATTAAGGAGGCAAAGAACTGAATTAGAGGCTAATCCTGGTGGGGTAGTGAAAGCAGAGGAGCCAGTAATTCTTTCCTTCTGTTATTTCACCTGTTCTTGTGGCAGGACGAGGCTGCGGCATGGTGCGGTGCCTGAGCTTGCACTGCTGCCCGTGCCCAGCAACCATTGGCAAAGCCCTGCCCGCGCTTACCGAGCCTGGGAAGGGGATGTGCTTCCCAAACCGTGGCAGCTGAGGCAGAGGTGTACACGTTAGCTCGAGGAGGGAGCTGTGTGCCAACAGCCCCAAATCGGGCGGTTTACTTTGCCCGCGCGCTGCGGGTGTCTCACCAGGATGGACTGACGGATCTCATTCCCGAGCACTGCCCGTAGCCCCTTCCACTGACACCAGCTGCCTCACAGAGCTTACGTGGGCTTTGGGTCCTCCTTTAGAATCACAGAATCATAGAACGGTTTGGGTTGGAAGAGACCTTAAAGATCGTCTCGTTCCAACTCCCCTGCCACGGGCAGGGACACCTCCCACTAGACCAGGTTGCTTGAGGCCTCAGCCTTGAACACTTCCAGGGAGGGGACATCCACAGTTTCCCTGAGCAACCTGTGCCCGTGTCTCACCACCCTCACTGTAAAGTTGGAAAGACCTGAATTCCGAAGAGCAAGGACCTAAGATGTATTCAGGTGGAAAAAAGTGAGTTGTTTTTTTCCCCTGCGTACTCCCTTGTGCCAGCATCCCGGTGCTTTACCCTTCACTTCAAGTAGGTGGGCTTGCACAGAAGCATCTTGCACTAAAGCGTCAGGATTAGTGAAGGTCCCAAATAAGGCCGTAGGATTGAAATCCTTCATTTTTATGGGCTGGAAGTGATACCACTATGAGCTGAATTATACTCACGTCATGACGTGGTCCACGCACTCTGATGGGTGGATAGGTATTGATTAGCCATCAGTAGGGATTGATGGGGGATGATGATTCAAAGCCTAACTGCCAGGTAGCTGGGTGTCCTGGGCTGTTTATCTAGTCAATTAAAATATTGCCGAGATTCATCTTATTTATTTAAAACTGGAATTTAGTTGCATCTCCACGTTACTGATACCTCTACAATGAAGCCTCTCTCTGTTTTTCAGGATGGGGAAGGCCAGACTGCACTCCATTATGGTAAGTTGCCTTTCAGCTTGGTTGCTCCCTCTTAACAGGATGGATTTGCAGCTGGAGTAAATGTTCTACCTATGGACAGCAAATTTCAGCAGAAATATGAGCAGGGAAGCTGGATTTGTTTAACCAGCAGTTACCTCCACCGACAACTCCCAGCATGGTGTGAATAGGAGCCCTGGGAGAAGCAAAGGAAGACTACTGCCCTCCCTTCCTCCTCCTCTGCAAATGTCACCTTAAAGCCTTTGTTTTCCCCCTGAATAACGATGCGCTTTCTGCAGTTTGTCCTGTGCTCCTACATGTCTCCAGGATAAGGTTGTGCTGCCTGCAGCCGCAGGAGTGACTCTGGTTAGAGGATGCTGGGGTTGAGAGGAGGGTCCATCCTGGCTTTATGAGGTTACGCAGTTGAGGGGAAGGGGACACACATGATGTCCTTCACCTCTGCACGTCCTGGTGACAAACTCATTTGATCACAATGGAGAGAGCAGCAGTTCCTCTACTACCAAAACCAGCAGAGCAAAGTTACAGTTTGTGTCCCTCCTACAATTCCACGCTAATTAGATAGGAGATTTCATAACAATCTTTTTAATTGAAGGATTGTTCTGTCTCCAAATGAGAAAAGTAGAGACTAAAGTGACACTTGCAGTGCTGATGTGCGGGGAATAGGAAAAAAAGGTATCGATTTAATCTATAGCGTAACTTTTTCCAAAATTAAGACATACCAGTTCTTATTTTACACTCTCTCTCAATGCCTGTCACCGTGTAATTAAGAGCACACTTGTCATTCTGAAGTGTTTGTGTCTTTTTCTCTCTTTCTGATCTCTCCACAAGGACATTAGCAGGATGGCAAAATTGCTTTGCAGCCCGTCTGTCCAAGGCACAGCATTTGGATCTGGAGCTAAACTGCCAGATTCCAGGGCCCCTGAACCAAGACTGTAATTACAATAATGTATGATTCTTCCCCACGTCGTCTTCCTTGTAGGATGCTTTATTTCTCAAATTCCTGACTGAAGTAGCAAATCTGTTGCTTACGGCTGCAGTGTCCGCAGAACAACAGCACTTAATGCCATGTTGCCTCTTCCTCTGCCCAGCTCATCCCACATCTTGGGCTTTCTTTCTCCCGGGGAGATGCTTTCCCTTGTGCCCCGCTACAGCACTGACGTCCGCCTCCCGAGGGGTGCCCACTGGAGTAGAGGAGGTTGTGCAAAAGCAGAACATGTGTGTGAGTTATCCAAGAGCATCTGCTTCAAGATGTGAAAGCAGAGGGTGGAGGCGTCACCTCCAGGTAAATGATGTGCAGGTGGATCCCTCTGGCTGGTGGCTGGAGCAGGTCATTTAACACAAGCAAACAAACGTAACTGATTTAATTAACATTAGCTCAGAAAGGGTCTTCTCTGATCCACCCTGCCAGTTCAGATGGTTCAATAATGACAGTTTACCAGGGTTTGATTTTTTTCCCTGAATGTTTTAAGTGTTAAAATTTGGGTATTATCCCACCTCCCATCCCTGTACGTCAGCTTTGGGGAAAGCTGTCTGAGTCACTGGCACACAGGTCCAGTGTGCCCACAGGTGCCCCGTCGCTGCACCCAAACTGTCCTCATTCCCTTACTTAGCTGATCTGGTCATAAATCACCCCAGTCTTGAAAACAGCTCGTTAAATGAGTGAATGGGTTTGATTCAAGTGGCTATTGGCCTGAAAGTGGAACTCACTGAAAATCTGCTACAATCTTGGTAAGCGCCTTGTAACTGCGCCGTTAATTGCAGCGGAGAGGCCTGAGAGCTTATGTGAAAACTGTCCGTGGTGGTGCTGGGCAGAGCAGTGCCTTTTCAAGGCCTTCCCTTTTGTTAGAGGCTGTTTAGGGAAGGGTTAAATCCCTTGAGCAAAGCCCACAAGGCAGCCACCGCTTTTAGGGTGTCTCCATCCCTTTTTATGAGCTGGCGTGGCCTGACAGCTGTCCTTGTGGTGACAGCTCTCCTGATTACAGCCGGTGTCAAACTGCATCCTGCTGGGGGTTATAAATCCTGCCTTCTTCCGATCGGTGCCGACCCTGGGTTTAATGGGAGGTTAAGTGGAGGCCGGGCAGCAGTGTGGGCCGAAGGCACCGGCTCACCCACCGGTGGGACCCACTGCTGGACCTGCTCTCCCCCGGGCTGGTCGGTACCATGTTGATGGGGCTGAGCGCGGTCTGCTCGCTGAACAGCCCGTTAGTTTTCAGCTCCTCTCCATCCAT